>JAMZAV010000154.1:0-526347 GCA_024449915.1 Sweltsa coloradensis | reverse complement strand
AATACAAGTTTTTACAGGTAAATAATACCAATTGACAAGAAACAAAAGAAACTTGACAACATTCACCTTCGATGCGTAGGCAGCAAAACAAAGCACTTGCAAAAGTAAAGATATCCCACGCAAACTAAAACCTTTAAAAAGCTCATCCATCAACGCGGCGGGACTTTAGCGTTTTCCTAGTAGTTATAGACACACTTTCTATGTTCTTAGAATGTAGAATCCATACAAGAAGCCACTTCTCATGCTCAAGACACTAACTAATGTTCTTCTGTGGGTAGTGGTATCTGTAGCTAAGAGGGAATGGGACATATTTGGCAGTTAGCAAATAGCTATTCGCTCGGCCAAGATGCATCCGACAAATATGAAACTTTGCAATGTTGTCAATAAAGAATACATGGGCAGCCCTGCAGTCGTAGATTTATCAAAATTTTCTTAGTTAGGCAGGGAAAAAATCACAAATATAGCCAATTTAGTTGTTTTCAACTTTAATAAAAATTTGTGAAAACTAATTTATTTTTTTATAAATTATTTTAAACAAATTTGAAAATGTGTTACTGCATAGCCCTACATTTCCACATTCGTAACATATGTCCAACATTTCATACACCTGTGGTGTCAGTCGGCCAAGCGAACAGCAATTTGCCTTAAACGCATGTCCTAACTTTTTAAGCTTTCTCTATCTGAATGTTTCCTCACCCAGTAGTCGAAGTGTATAGTGGAGGTGCTGGCGTTGATGACCGACCAGAGACCCCAGAAGAAGTGAGAGGCGAGCGTGAACGAGCGAACCTCGTAGACCAGCCTGGTGATCTGTGCAACAAACATTCAAGGTATAAGCTGTATCCTTTGACAACCAGGTCTGATATCTGAACTGGATAGACGTTAATACTAAATAGTCGGGAGTTTGGTATTCAGAATCTAAAAGCAAGTTTTAAAAAATTAAAAATTAAATTAATGCAAAACAGAATGTGGCAACAAGCTCTTGGGACAAATTGTAATACGTAGTTCTGCATATTAAGGCCGAGCGTCGCCCGTTCACGGCCTAAACACACGCCACGCGATACATTATTTGTCTCTTGTCATTTATCAATTATTACACACTTAAGATATTATGTCATTCCCTCGAGAATTTTCTGCTCTTCCTCGTCAACAATGTAATTTTTGTTGAAAACTGCAAAAACGTTTTGAGGACACGTTTTGTTTAATAGAGAATGAAGTTTGTAGTTTAAAAATAAGATTATACATTGTTCATGAGAAAGAGCAGAAAATTCTCGAGGTATTGACGTATCTTAAAAGTGTGTAACCATTGGTAAATAATAATAAATAATGTATACCGTGGCGTGTTTTTTGGCTGTGAACGGGCGATACTCGGCCTTAAGTAAACAATATACGGATTGGAGAAGATTTCAGAGGTCGGGAACTCTTCTTGAATCTAAGTAGCTCTCTCACATGTCACAACTAATAAAGTAGATCTGAATGATATTTGTACAATTGAATTTGGCTTGTGACAATGCTTGTTTGTGTACTGTTTACTGCACAGTTTAGACTTCAAACAGGACATGATCTCCCTGGAAAGCACCCACATCGGATAGGAATCACCGACGGCAGTACTTGCAGTCTATGTGGGAGGGAAGAACAGGACAGTGAGCATCTGATGAGATGTTCAAGTCTTAAACACTAATGGAGCCTTCACCTGACTTGAACTACAAGGAAATGGAGGCCAGACTACTAGAAAAACAGAAATTTCGTTATTTTGTGTAATAATATTAATTTTTCATCTGTTACCCTTGTGCATGAGCTAATTATTGATGTGAATTATCGATTATGTAATTACATTTGTTGTGAGGCTGGCAGACACATTGTGCTCGAGTTATACTGGCCTTTACTGCCAACCATACATGAATACGTAATGGAACATCATGTGTCTCCTCTCAACACTTCCCTCTATCCCACTGTCTCCATCTTACCATTTAAGTTTCAGCTCGTCACAATATCTCCTCGACACGACTACTTTTTCGACTAGACCGAGCAAGTGTAGGCAAATTAGAACAAATTTACCTTTATACTAGACAATGTGGTCCACATCAACAATTAAATGTTTGTGTTGAAGATAAATTAGTTTTAGTTTGGTAACACTTACTCGGTCTAGTTAAAAAAGTAGTTGTAAATATGTATAACCTGTTAGTATTGTGAGCTCTACAATCCAGTGGCTTCTAAAGAAGAAGTCCACTGCCTACTATATTGTTTTAACCAGAACCACCAAGAACGGCGCCAGTAGAAGTCAGTCTGAGAGTGAAGTCACAACCTGTGCTTGTAAAACCTGATCCGTGCACCTACGTACATAAGTAAATAAATGTGTGCAAGATCATATTGTCGTGTCATCCATCAACCTGTGTCCGAAATCCTGTGACCCCGAGTCCTGACGTATTGATAACAGTGGCCTCTTAATACCATAGAGAAATAAAGACAAGTCTACAATCAACCACCAAAGTTCAGCTATGCTTCCTAACCCCCTTGCTCTTTAGGATATAAATTCCAATGCCTTGATATCATTCGAATATAATGGTGTAAAATCTAAAAATTTATCACTCAATAAATGTTCGGTAGTTTTTTGCTCCCTGGTAATAATAATGTTAAGAATTACTAGACGAGGATGAAACTCTTACCTGTGATTCTTGTATCTGGGTTGTGTGTCCCCTCTCCTTGGCTATGGTCGTTAGGTAGGTGGATATGAACGTCTCCTGGAAACAGAATATTATTGTCAATAAATAAATTTGTGTTTTAGAGTCTATATCCAACCCATTCAGTCAGTATGTACTATGTATGTATAAGGGAGTACTATGTAGCATGTCCGTTGTCCAATGTATGTGGAGTACTAGGCATAAATCTACAGATGAATAAAGAACTTAAACTTGAACGTAACTATTTCACTCTGTTGTAAGCGCTGATTGATATTGCTGGTATTGCTTAACGGCAACAACATTACTGTTTGTGTATACTCATCATTTACAATGTTTATTATTCCAAGTGATGTAGATTTACCGTATAATTAAATATGTTGTGATTTATTAGTAATTCCACAATTGATAGAGTAAATGTTGATATTTGTTGCTACTGTTACAGAATACGGTAGTTGTCTTTTTGTAGACTTTGTCATCTGAGAATCCAGGCTTTGAAGAACTGTTTCAAGATGTGCATTTGTGTCATGTAATAGAGAAATAAAGGCTAGTCCAATGATCTCCGACATGCTTCCCAGTTCCCTTTAGATTTATGGCGTTTTCCATTGGCCGCACTCAGGTCGCACTAGTGCGCACTGGATTGCCACTTGTCTTTTCATTTGTTCAGTTTAGCAATGTTATTCAAGTGGAGGTTGACAACAATGACATCTCTGCACTCGCCGAGTGCATGCCAATGGAAAACGCCATTAGGTTGAAACTTCCACTGCCTTGTTGACGAGTATATTCTTCCGAGTTATTTGAATATAATGGTGGAAAATAAAATAATTATACCACTTCACTGTTAATCATTACCTTGTATAAATTGACTGACTCTTATCACTAATTATTTCACACTAGTGTTCATAATTTAATATTTAATAGCAATATTCAGATTCTTTACAAGAATAGTTTCTGAACTAAAACTTAAACAGGGAAAACTTTCTTTTAGTTTGAAAAAGATTCTTCAAAAAGATCAAAATATTACCATGTACGTAATATTAAATAATGTGAGCGGTTTTCAGTCAAATACTCTTTGTAAATAACTTTCACCTGTCTGCTAGCTCTGTTAATATAAATCACTAATATCATGTTAAAGTCTATTCCAGACGTTGACCCGTGCCTCAACCAAGACGCGAACCCGGGATCTTCTGCACTCGAAGCTGGGAAGAACAACAAGCGATCGTACTTGCTACTTCCTGCGTAACATCGCAACACATACCGCAGCGAGACTGTACGGCTGGACCAAGAGTCGGACAACAATTTGAATAATTGTGGACGGAATGAAAACAGAAAATAAATATAAATATTGGAAATGTGCTCCCAAAATGACGTTGAATATATTGTTTATGCTTTGATTTTTCCACTCCTATTGAAAGACTACATAATGGTATTATGGTTCGCAATATAACGTTGTACCAAAATATTAATACTTTTTGTATCCACCTAGTTCAATAAATTGCTGTAGGCTGTAGTATCAACTTCTGAATGGTCAAGATTTAAAAATGAAACTAGTTATTCCATATTTATTACAATCCAGAAATTACCAAATTCATCCTGACCAGGGTTTGAACCTGGGTCTCCCACATCCCCGTACCCTACATACCTCTCTTTGTCATCCTGACTTGTGCGGCTTAATTAGCTAATATAATATGTTCTGTTTAGTTGAACCTTTGTGTTTGAAGTTATATTGTTGACAAGTTCCTATGAAGAAGAAATAAAATAATGTATTGCCATTGGAGATAGCAAAACACCCATTCATTATTGTTAACTGTATATTTTTTTTATAATCTGTCATTCATGTCTATGTAGACATGTTTAATGTTTCTTCCTACATTTTACATGCTTTTTTTTTCAGCATCAAATACCTGACAGAAGTTAAACTGTTTTTTAGGGCAGCGTATATTTCCACATTGTTATAATTTACCTGCAGTGTGCTAGTAAAATATTTAAATAAAAACAATCACTTGATCGAGCGCTTGTAAATAATGTCATGCACGTGCAATGTCAGCATTTATTTGTTCACTAATATCATGTTGAAGTCTATTCCAGACGTTGACCCGTGCCTCAACCAAGACGCGAACCCGGGACCTTCTGCACTCGAAGCTGGGAAGGAACAACAAGCAATCGTACTTGCTACTTCCTGCGTAACATCGCAACACATACCGCAGCGAGACTGTACGGCTGGATCAAGAGTCGGACAACAATGGTTTTTATTGAATTTGAATTGTGAACGAAATGTCAAGAGACAATAAATATAAATATTGGAAATGTGCTCCCAAAATGATGTTGAATGTAATATCATATTGTTTATGCTATGATTTTCCAACTCCTATTGAAAGACCACAAAATGATATTATTGTTCGCAATATAACGTTGTACCAAAATATTAATATTTTTTGTATCCACCTAGTTAAAAAGGAGTGTTCACGAGACAGACACATACATGGCACGCTCGAAAGCACTCTGATTCAGATGTACAACACTCTAGAGAAAAATTGAAACCACATACAAGAATTCTAAAATGCACAAAACACAGATATTTTTATGTAGAAGAACATACAACAAACAGAATTGGTGTATGTAATAAACTCTACTATACACCATAATTATGCATAAAGTCGACGCAGCGGGAAAAATAAGAGGTTGCTCCCGTCGCGTTGACTTTATGCTTAACCATGGTGTATAGAAGGGTTTATTACATACATCAATTCTGTTTGATGTATGTTCTTCTGCATAAAAATATCTGTGTTTTGTGCATTTTAGAATTCGTGTATGTCGATTCAATTTTTCTCCAGAGCGTTGTACATTTGAATTTTAGTGTTTATGGGCGTGCCAAGGTCACAATTGACTAGTAAAGACTCTTAAATAAATTGCTGTAGGCTGTAGTATCAATTTCTGAATGGTCAAGATTTAAAAATGAAACTAGTTATTCCTAGTTAGTTGTATTTATTACAATCCAGAAATTACCAAATTCATCCTGACCAGGGTTTGAACCTGGGTCTCCCACATTCCAGGCTGCTCCCCCCCCATACCCTACATACCACTCATTGTCATCCTGACTTGTCCGGCCGGCTTAATTGACTATTATGATATTATGTTCTGTCTAGTTGAACCTTTGTGTTTAAGTTATATTGTTGACAAGTATAAAGAAGAAATAAAATAATGTATTAAATAAATAAATAAATTTTATTTTAGAGTATCCACTCTGTTATATAACTGATTTTCAGTGGAGGACTTTAAATCAAAGCGACCAAGCCAACCCTGTAGGCCCCGACGCAATTGACGAGTGAGCGATAACCAACCAAAGATCGATATTTTTAATAGGAAGTATAGCAATCAGTGGTATGGACAGTGCAAACACCCGCGAATCAACGCCAGAATCAACAAGGCCGATTCAGAACAACTTTGAATTTACTATGTGCTTCATTGCTAGGATGGCTCCAAAGTCACCGTTTACAAACTCCTAAGACACGAACTGATGGACTTAAGTCCAAATCAGAAGTAAAAAAACTACTGACTTAAGCGGGAATCGAACCCTGGACCTTCTGCATTGGAAGCAGATACGCTAACAACAAGACCAACGAGCCACACTGTTGTTGTGTATAATGTACATGTATAATGTACATTTTACATGTTTTTTTTTCAGCACCAAATACCCAACAGAAACTGACAGAAGTTAAACTGTATTTAGGGCAATCTATACCAGCGTATATTTCCACATTTGTTATAATTTATCTGCAATGTGCTAGTAAAATATTTAAATAAAAACAATCACTTGATCTAGCTCTTGTAATAATGTCATGCACATGCAATGTTAGCATTTATTTGTTCACTAATATCATGTTAAAGTATATTCCAGACGTTGACCCGTGCCTCAACCAAGACGCGAACCCGGAACCTTCTGCACTCGAAGCTGGGAAGGAACAACAAGCGATCGTACTTGCTACTTCCTGCGTAACATCGCAACACATACCGCAGCGAGACTGTACGGCTGGATCAAGAGTCGGACAACAATGTTTTTTGAAAAATGTAAAGTGGTAATAAACGTTAATAATGGAAATGTGCTTCCAAAATGGTGTTGGGGAAAGCATATTTTGTATGCCTTTATTTTACTACTCATATTGGAAGACTAGAAATAATATTGTTGTTTGCCATTGTACCAGAATATCAATATTTTGTGTCCACCCTAATTAAAATGTCCAACCTGTGTCTCAAACCCAGAGCACCGGAGTCATCCGCTAAGCAGTGATCATCGTTACTACTTACGCTGAAGATCCCATCAATCCCTGATGTATATTTGCTAGCACTTATCATTTTCTTGCATCTCGCTTTAATAAATTGTTTTAAATTTATTTCTGAATGGTCCAGATTTAAAATGTTATGCCATAATATATTTTAATACAAGCCAGAATTTACAAGTTCATCTCGCCCGGGGTTTGAACCTCGGTCTCCCACATTCCAAGAAGACCCCTTAGCCTAATTTGATTTCCCTTTTCCACCCCTTACCTCATTTACCCTACTTCATTATTGTCTTGCGATAGCTCCTAGCTAGTCTATGTTTAACTAACAGTAACATTATGTTTTGTCTAGTATTATGCCTACCATTTAAAGTTATGCATTACATACCTGATCTTTCTTTCCACTATTATAAATAATAATATTTTCCCATATATTTATATTAATTTTTTATATGTAATCTTGTTATCCATAGCTTTATCAACGTGTTTATCAAACCTACGTTTTCCATGTTTCAGCACAAGATACCAGACAGAAACCGCTAGTAGTTATACTATGTAGTCAAGTACCAGCATATCTTTAACCCTCTCCCGGTTTCATTTTAACAGCTAAAATCCCCAGTTTTTACCCTATTAATCCACAAAATCACCCTTACTTTATCTACATTTATGTTTTTTTTTAGCAATAACTTTAGAAATAATTAAGGTATCTTATTCAAATTTTCAGGATACACTAAGGATATAGTAATATATTAAGATAAATGGAAATTTTTATAAAATTTTAATTGGTATAAAATTTTCATGAAAATTTTCATGAAAATGTTCATGAAATTTTTTAGAAATCTTGAAATAATGAGATATATGTTAATAAATTTGTAATGGTACACTACAGTATTTAGTGATAGATTCGTATTGATAGAAATTTGTATGAAAACTTATATAGTTGTAAATTTTCAGTAAAATTTTCAAAATTTTCAAAATTTTAATTTTCACTATTTTTTTTTTTATTTTACAATTAACTCTTTAGTTGTAAGTGAATTTTATGTCATGTGACATCATTCTATGCCTTACTTGCTCCTTACAAAGTAATCATGTTGTGTGTTTCTTGGTCTTGGCCTAGCCCTTACACCATCCCCACCTCCGTTATTTATACGCACAACATCATCTTCATCGTCACTATTGTTGTCGTCACTTAAATTTTCACTATCACTTAAATCACAAACAATATCACTTCCACCAGAAGAATCAGAATCACTACTATTATTTAACAAATCTTCAATAACATCGTCTTCTAGGTTAGCTTGAGACTCCATGTTTACGATTTATACATTTGACAATAACAGCTGACAATAAACCAGTTTTCCAACTATAAAACATTAAATATTTATCGCGTTAGCCACGGTTACCAATCCAACAACACGAGAATCGCTTCCCTACGTGAAGCTAGCCGCAAAAAGTTCCGAATAACGCCGATAGATGGGGCGAGATGTTACTTATCAATCTCGGACGCTTTCGAACGCTTGGGCCGGGAATGGTCGTTCTTAATCCGAACGCTTTGGAGCGTTAGGGCCAGGAAAAGGTTAAATAACTTTTGCAATTTATATTCTATATTATCCTAATAAAATAAGTTAATAAAAACAATCAATGTATGAGTCACATGAACCAGTACTTGTAAATAATATCAAGCATGTGTAATTTCCGCATTTACTTGTAAGTAGTACCATAAATAAATGTGTACCTACGTCACTTAGTTTGTAAAACCCTTAGTTAGACAGTGATTTTCAGTGATCAACATGTGGTATCATTGTTGTGCCTTGTTACTAGGAGTGCTCAAAAGTTGATGTTTTATTAATCTACTACGGGTATCTTGAAACAGTTTTCAGACAACCGCTAAATATTTACAGTAGTCTGGGTTAATTTGTTATCTCAGTGGTGATGGCTTAATATTTAGTGGTTGGATATGATTCTGGGCCTTAGTCTCCTGTTTTGTGTTTGTGGTTCTATGTAGCTACACCATCGGCCTTGAGTAAACCAATGTGTCTAGTTGTATCTATTACACCCAGCCCTTGATTTACGGCCGGTCGAGGGTGTACTTGTACCTATCATTACCTATTCCTGTCAACAGTAATTGTTGCTTCTCTCATTATGATCTAAATCCAAACACTTTGCCTAAAACTGACTTGACTAATTGCTGTACTTCTTCTTTTGTTAACAGGTTATTGAAAAAATTTGTCTGTGCTAAAAACAAGACACTCGTAACAAAAGTGAAATTTTGGATAAAATTGTAGGGAGCAAAGGTCACTCAACACTACATTGCCTTTCAATGAAAATGATAAAGTGGTCCCAACAAAAGAATGTATATAGCTCGAAATTGTTTTCCCAACATAACAACTTTGTCAACTCTAATTGCGCTAGCTCAGCGTGGATGTAGCACACTCTGTGATCTAGCACAGATAAGTTTGCTTGCGTTGGTAAAAGATATTTCTCTTTCATACACAAAGGCGACATTCCATTTACCGCGCATTCATACTACCCCCACCACTACCAAGCATCTGCATTCTTTCATTAGAGCTAGTATACAGCGTTTTATGGGGTCAAGGTGGCAGGGCTCAAGAGGATATGTAGAGATACGTATTTTTAGCGTTTTAGGTTTTTGATGCTAAATCCGTGAACAAATATTTGGTATAATGCTACAAAATGCTAATTTTACTAAAAATAATGTTTTTCCATACCCTTAGAGAACTAGTTTGGCAATGTATTCTAACATTTGTTGTGGCTATATTGAATTGAAATGTTCCCATAATTCATCATTAATCATTAGAAGTGCAAGAAACACACCACATTTAGGGTTTTAGTGGAAAGGAAAAAATAGATGCTACAAAATGCTAATTTTGGAAAAATTAATGCTAAATAATATAAATTTAAATGCTAAAAAAACGTATCTCTAGATAAAGGTCATGCGTTTTAGACAAATTGCTGTTCGCTTGGGCGACTGACACAAAAGTTGGTTATTATTCTGGGTAGTGTCACATTTCAAGAAATTACTTTTAAACAATTTTTAAAAAAAATGATTTTCAGGTTTTTGGATAATTTTTTTAAAGTCTAA
The DNA here is from genome assembly GCA_024449915.1 of Sweltsa coloradensis. Taxonomy (NCBI): domain Eukaryota; kingdom Metazoa; phylum Arthropoda; class Insecta; order Plecoptera; family Chloroperlidae; genus Sweltsa; species Sweltsa coloradensis. The sequence goes on along the minus strand of JAMZAV010000154.1, from coordinate 516,292 downwards.
AATTGACCATATTCGTGGAATGATCTTGGTTGATAAACATACAATATTGAAAATCTACGACTGTAGGGCTGTCCACGTATGCTTTATTGACAACTATGTAAAGTTTCCGATACCTACGTCGGATTCTTACCAGCCGATACACCGATATACCGGATACAACTGTAAAATGTGTCTTATTCCCTCTTAAAGGGGCTATTACCCCCAAAAATTATGGCGTTATGGGAAATTTCTTAAATAGGTTTTATCCTGCTTCTTTTTAGATTCACATAGATACTAGAGCATCGTACCAATCTAAAATTGCCCTTTATAACATCGTGTCTTGAAGCTGTGCACAAATATACACTCAAACACACAAAAATATGCATTCCAAATCACACACCTTCTTGGTAATTAGCATATTTTTACCAAACCACTTGCCCAAATTACAAAACAAAATATATCAGATTTACAGAAAAGGCTGTTGAGTACGTCAATAAAAGCAAATATATTTTTGGATCAAAATCCTCCAAGGTCACGGGGCATAAAGATTATCCCCATGTTATTTATTATGGCAGATTTTTGAAGATGGGACCTAGTTAAAAAATTACTAAGTTTGACAATTTTATTTCGGGTCATGGTAGACCCAATATTATTTCTGTTATGTATGTTCTAAATTCATAACTAGTTGGCCTAAATGATTTTTTTTTACAAACCCGGCACCTCCACCAAAAATTTGATTCACAATAAGATTTAATTTGTGTGTTCTCTGACAATTTCTGTCTTTCCTACTCCTGTAATCAACTTGCAAGTTGTGACAGATCCTCCAAGCCTTCATTGTGCACCTTATAAGGCTATGTACTTCATTCATATGTGCCCATTCTTGTGACTATAAAAATAAACATGGTAGTTGCTTAGTCCGGTTATTCTTAAGAGAGTATATAGGACATGCGGTTTAGGAAAATTGCTGTTCGCTTGGCCGACTGACACCGCAGGTGTTTGAAATTTTCAACACATGTCATGAAAGTGGAAATATAGGGCTCTGCAGTAACACATTTCTAAAATTTGTTTTTCAATAATTTATAAAAAATAAATTCGTTTTCACAAATTTTGATTTTGTTAAAAAGTCCAAAATTAACTATATTTGTGATTTTTTTCCTGCCTCACTTAGACAAATTTTAAAAATCTATGACTGTAGGGCTGCCCATTTTTGCTTTATTGACAACTTTGCAAAGTTTCATATACCTCGGATGCTTTCTGGCCGAGCGAATAGCTATGTGCCAACTGCCAAATGTGTCCTATTTCCTCTTAATAATGACAAGGATACGGTTTTATTTAAAAATTAATGTTCACTATTCTTATTAAATAAATGGATGTGTATTTATTGTTCACCCACTGTGTTTAACGAACTCGTACTCGTATCAGTTATTTTGTAATCTCTGTCCGAACGTGATGGTACTAATATCTGTACATGTTTATTGTCAACAGGCTGTTGGGAAAGTTCCTCTATATCAACACGGACACATCAATAAATAAATTTGTATTTAGAGTCTATACCCACTCAGTCACAAAACTGATTTTCAATGGGGGACAGTAAACCAAAGCAGCCAAGCCAACCCTGTAGGCCACAATGCAATCGACGCGTGAGCAATAGCCAACCAAAGATCGATATTTTTTAACAGGAAATATAGCAATCAGTGGTATGGACAGTGCAAACACCCGCGGATAAACGCCAGAATCAACAAGGCCGATTCAGAACAACCTTGAATTTATTATGTGCCTCATTGCTAGGACGGCTCCAAAGTCACCATTTACAAATTCCTAAGCCAAGAACTGATTGACTTAAGTCCAAATCAGAAGTTAAAAAACTTCTAACTTTAGTGGGAATTCAACCCTGGACCCTCTGCATTGGAAGCAGAGAAGCTAACCACAAGACCAACGAGCCATGCAAATCACAATCCTTGTATTCCCATGAATATGATGTGAATTCCTAAACCCATCCACTTGAATTCGTTACGTATTTTTTTATCCAAGTATTTACTCGATTGCAAGTCGACCCCTGATGAAAAGTTTGACCAACAAAGACAACCACGTAAGACCCGTAAGTTTACCATCAATTCTAAAGCGAGAATCCTTTTTGAACTCCAAAAATGAGACTTGTTATCAGGTTAATACTGTATGTGATTGATATTGTGTATGTGTACCACGTCCATGAATAATAAAAATAAATAAATATTTTCATTTTCAGTTAGCTATACCATTTAGCGAGTATTTATGTCCAAAGGCCCGTCAATAGTTTATTTCTTTGGTTACCTTTTGATTTACAATGCGAATTATTCCGTTGGGCGACTTGTTCTAATCTGATTTGTGGGTCAATACAAACTAGATTTATATTTCGCTTATCGAGATTGCAATTCGAATCGTACCGCAAGACATTTCATTTGGCAAGATTTATAATATAGTTTTAATTTAGTTTTTGACGGGTTAGTTTGGAAAGAAACATTAATGGAATTAATAATATTTAAAAAAAAAATTTAACAAAAATTAAAATTCAACTCAAGGCGCCCCATCCAACAAGTAGGAGACCTGGGTATTAAGTATTTTTTTTATTTTTGGATTTTTAGATTTCATCTCACGAAGTCGCCGAAGGTTTTAATTTAAAACTATGGTAAGTTGTAATGTGTATATATAACAATAACGGAGTCCTAGGTTCAGTTGCAAAACTTTTAACTTCTTCATTACCAGATAAAGTCCTCAACGTGTATAAGTCCTTTAGAAGCATTTTACAAATAAAATGAAAATTTTTGTGAAAACTGCAGTTTCTTTTGTTATATCATTTTCAAATATAACATTTAGAAAGTGTTCGTATAAGCCCTATCGTTTCGTGTTTCGTTGACATTTATTTGACGAAATTTCAAACCACAATGTGGTGGTTTAAATCAGGCCTCAGCGAACCACTTCAAAAATTAAACTAAAAAACAACATTTTTTCTTTAAGTTGCTACTCTTAAGTGATATGACAACTTAGTTTTGGCCAATAAAAATTTTTAAGGTTTTCAAGCTATAAAATTTATGTTTAAGAAAAAAAGGAGGATGAGGGAATTTGAGGTTTAAACATACGATCAACAATGGTAATCGATAATGTGTTCCATGTGAAAAATACTTATAATAACAATTGATAATATATTACATGGGTTGTACTGTCCAGTTTTTCCAGTAATAAAATGTAGTAAGTAAATTAATAGCCTTACCAGAGATATAGTATTGATAATAATAAATCTATTTGATTTTTGTCAACAGGTTGGTGAAAATATGTCTGCCGGTACAGCTATAGTACCCGTTATCAAACATCACTGAAGGTACACCGTACTAAACCGAACAGTGTAGCTGTATGTTGTAGTGGTTTGTACGAAAGAACGCAGAGAGCTCAAAATTGTTTTTCCAACATAACAACAGAACTGTCTCAACTCTATTCACGCTAGCTCAGCGTGGATCTAGCACAGAAAATGCTTGCTCATGTTGGCTTCACCTATTTCTCTTAGGTACACAAAGACGACATTCATTCATCCGCTCGCTCATCCACACCACCAAACTACCACTTGTGACTTGTGTCAAGAGCATCTGCATTCTTTCATTAGACCTACTATATAAGGAACTATTATGTAGTGTTTTAAAAATTGAGTTTAAATATTTTAGTATTTATATTGTACTATTAAATTACTTGTCCTACCTACTATACAGTACAATTCTTTTTTTGTTTAAACTTTACACACAAATCCTGTCATGATTTTGTGGGCTCTCTCTTCTCTATGTATTTTATTACTGCTAGGTCAACTTGTATTACTATGCATGTAATATTTATAATTTAAAAAATTCAGACAAAAGTTTTCCAACAACAGTATGAATAAAATGCATTTTGAGTGGAATTTTAATTAATGAATGAATTGAGTTGTAATATACTTGAAGCATGGCTTGCTGTGTGATGAGTCTGAAATTCACGCAAAATAAGTTAAATAAACAGCATCTTGTAAGACGTAAACACCAATTTACGAGTGAAGTCGACGTGAAAATCACGTGAAGGAAAGTTCCTTGATTGCCAATAGCTACTCTCATATGAAACACGCTTGGCAAACACGAGTTACTCAGCGCCTTGCAAACACTCGCAAGGTCTCGCCGTATACTACACAGTCCGCGCTGGACTTTGTAGCTCTAGAACCTTGCGTTAGCATAAGTAAATATTTACCACGGTTAATCTGTGCGGCGTTGGAAACAAACTGTTTCTGTAAACAAGACCTCATCACTCATCTAAACCAGAGTCCATAATTAATCGCATAACGCTGCTTAGCAAACGATTTTTACAGTCGCGTTGATGGATGAGCGTATTTGGATCCATCTTTCTATATTATGCTGTTTAGTTTAGTTTTCAACATTGTTAACATAAAATTCATTGTTGACAATGGGTGTGAGTAGAGATTTAGACGTCTGGTCGGGCTTAGGTACTAAACTGCTTGTGGTTTTGTGGTTAGGTAGGGAAAAGATGGTCGTTATTATAATATTAGCCCTACATGTTAAAATAAATAATTAATGAATTTTACTTATGAAGATCCTCATATTAAAATTTTCTCCCAATTCATTTTCTATTGCATGTATTCTAATTTAATGGCATTTTGTATATTGGCTATAAATTTACAAAAGTTATGGACCGGTACCTCCACCAATAAAGTATTTAAATCCAGGTTTAACTACCCCCCCTCGATAAAAAATTATTTGTTGTCTGAAAATCATGTACCCTTTTTACTATCAGGTCGCCCCTAAATACCTGACTGACCCAAAATCAATTTCAGGGTCAAAGGGAAAAAATCATCTTCATCGTATGTAATGTGTTAGTTGTAATTACTCTATTGGACTATACACTGGACTGCACTTTAAAAAAATAAATAGCAAGATTTTAATCAATTGTTTGCAAGTTGGTAAGCATTTTCTATTTACTGTTTGGCCATATTGAGATGACAGTATAGGCATAGATACTTGCTTATTTTGTTTCTCTTCCTTGTACTGTTCTTATAGGCTACCTGTCAACAAAAACCCTGGAAGACGACTGATAAGTCATCAAAATATTGTTTAAAATCTTGTTATTTATTTATTAGAGTGCAGTGTATACTCCATGAGTAATTACAACAAAACCTCACCTAATATTTAATACAATTCAGAAGTTAAGAAATCATCCCGATCGGGATTCGAACCCAAGTCCCCCTACGAGTTTCCTACCTGGAATGTGGGCGACTCGGGTTCGAATCCCGATCGGGATGGATTTTCTTGCTTCTGAATTGTATTAAATACTAACAATTCCACCTACAGGAGTGTTTCCCGACTAACCAAATCGAGAAATAAACCTCACCGGCTCTAAAAGTTTCATCACGTAATGTGTTATTGTTATGTTTTTATTGCAATCGTCCGCTCTCACCAGTTGTTCCCGCGTGGGGTAGTTTCTCTGCTCGGCCCAGAAGTACGGGTGGCTCTCGTTGGAGTAGTCGTACACCCACTCGCAGAAGTGGTTCGCGAGGTCGAACGCGCGGTAGTTGTACGAACAGTACTCGTAGTCGATGATGACGAGCTCGCGCTCCGCGCCCGGCGTCTGTGTCGCGCTGTTCCGCAGGAGGATGTTTCCCCTCCTGGAGGTCGTTGTGGCAGAAGACGACCGGGGACCGGATGCTGATCAGGTACTTCCTGTGGGGGGTAGAGAGATGGTAGAGACGGGAACAATATGTGGGCCGGATAGGAGAACCAACCCTTGGATCAACATGTTTTATATTCATGTTTTGACATTTTCTTGAGAGGTATAAAATTTTGAATATTTTGTCGCAACATTTTTTTAAAATTGGATAAAAATTGCCAAAGTTATCCACATTTTAGTCAAAAGTTAAGGAAAAATTATATTGTAAATGAAGAAATAAAAAAAGTTTGATATCCCGTGCAAACGGCCATAAAAATGTTTTTCGAACATCAGTTGTCAAAATTTGAAACGAAGTAGTAAATTAGTAACGTAGTATTCCTAGGCTACGCATATAGTCAAAAAATGATAATCAACTTTTTACACATTGTTGGCTGTTTTTGTCTGTGGCCTAGCAATTTAGTTCACCCTAAGGGTCGGTTTTTCTTTCCGGCTCACATATCGACATTTCACTACGGTATCGATTGTGCGCCAATAATTTACATTTAAATATTTTAACTCTTTATTTTGATATGAAAAGCAGGAAGGAAAAATAAATTTTAGGTTCCATAGGCCTACATTGAATTTAGAATATTGATAATTATTCTTGATGATATTAAGTCCTTTTTCTGTTGAAAATTTGTTGAAAAAGGATAAAACGATTATTTGATGAGAGTGCGGAGTGACTTAAGGTCCTCTTAAGAGGCCCAACTCAAATGGGTGTACAAAGGTGTTGGATGATTTCTGCTGAACGGTTGGTAATATATTTACCAAATTTAGCATGGATGTTAATAAAGTACTTTTATATTGATATCTGCAATTGGATGCAAAAATTAAGCCTTAAAGATCCATTGCGGAGAAATAAGTCCAAAACCTGAAAAAATGGGAAATCCAAAACATGGATTCAAATTCTTTAAAATCCCACCAAACTGTTTATCTAAGGATTAAACCAAATAAACCAACGCGTTCACATTGATTTAAACGTTGATATCCAGTTTGCAAATTTGAGTTAAAAAAATCTGTACACTTGGAATAAATTCCCAAAGTTTACCAAAATGGAGTATATTTCAGTGATTTCCGTAATTTTTAATTCAAAATCAATTATTTAATTTAGGAATACGCGTACTGGATAGCATAGATTTATTCTTTATTAAAGTAAGTGTGAATTTTGATAACGGTGTTATAAACCGTTTACCGGGAAAAAACAGAAAGCTGAGCGGCTAAACTCGTCTCCGCGCCAGCCTCAGCGAGTCCTCTTAAGAGTCTTACAACTAAATTTACATGGAAAACATTTTGTTTTGTGTGTGTCTGTCTGTCTGTCCGTCTATTCCTTGAACACCGGTCGAACCACTAAACCAATTTTACTGAAATTTTGAACAAACATGCAGAAATAAATTTGTGGGTGCTGATAATATTTACAGCTAAGTAAGTCCGTCACTATTCAAAAGTACCGTACATTGAATAATATGTCACACTTTTTACAGCATTGGCCGGATTCCTAACAATTCTCCAGGAGATAGGTACTCTAAAATTTAGTTTCAAATTTAGTAGACCTTGCATTTTGTGGTTTCATTGTATTTTATGCATTTCACATTATATGTTTTATAATGGAATATCATGATTAAAATGAAGATGAAAAAGAGTGGCGTGAAACTCAACATTTTAACATCGATAATGTCGTGTGCAGCAAGAAACATTGCTCTATCGCTCGTCTATAAAATAAAACATTGTAACTGTATGGTACGTGCTACGTGTCTGCGACTTACTTGAGCCACTCCAGCTCCTTGTGAAGGTCGTACCGAGCCACCTGTTTGATCATGACCTTGAACTGTTCCCGCGTCGTCGTCTGAGTCATGAACTCTTGGATCCCCGACAGCCAACTATAAGACACAGTGAAAACATTTAGCCAAGCGGTTAGGTATTAAGCAAGAGTGAGAAAATAACATTAGTTATGGATTATTAGTTTTTAATATGGATTTATTGGGAAAATATATTCTTTAGTGGTACCTTACATACTGTTTAGCTTACACTTGTTTAAAATTCAACAATTTATCCCTCTTTGTTTAGGTTATTGTTAGCAGTAGGGATGCACACGATAATCGATATTATTGATCGATAATCAATAATGGATATAATTTTGATAATCGATAACCAAAATTCATTATCGATTATCGAAATATAAAATAATTCGTCAATAGTGGCACGAACTAAACTCTAAAGACGGAGATTATCTCACGTTGTGCCATGCACTGGCTGGGCTGATGGTGTCACACTCGAGATTTATGTTTGGAAATGAGCTATCAGTCGATAACGGAAGCCAAACACATGACATTTGCCACACTTAAAGTTCCACTTATAGGTCGGAACAGCTTTGTTGGTGATATCGATATTATTAATTCAATAATGGCATAACAATTTTTATAATCGATAATGAAAAAAGTATCAATGTGCATCCCTTGTTAGCAGTACATTAAATTTGTTAAAAGCAGTAGGCTATATTAATTTTTTATGTTTCTTATTATTTTTTAGTTGCAATTTTCTTTATTTTTATTCATACTGTTTTGTTGGAACTTCTCCTTACCGTCTCTTATTTTATTATTCTTAAAAAATAGTTTTATTGCACTAAATAAATAAGATCAGATTAAAAGACGTCAACATTACGTGGAATGTACATATTGCACCTACGCTAGACTAGTAGGTACTGTTACTAGAGATGTCAACGGACATACGGTATCAGTTCCTCTCCCCCAATAACAAAATAACGTTCTACTGTATTTTACAAAAAATATTTTAATATTGACATCCCTTAAAAATACATGCACTACACAATACACAAAAAATGTTTTGTCGTAAATATACTCTGTCTGCAATTAAATCGAAATATATCTATGCCAATTGCCAACCCATAGTCGGTCACTAGCTACTGTTGATTGAAATACATTACCGTTGTATTGATTATTTCACTCTGGACGTAAGCATAACGTACAAACTACATTCAACACCTCTCAAGAAAGCTTCATGATATGAGTTCCGAGTTGTAATAGTTATTATTACATTCCAGCTTTAAAATATATTTTTTATAAAGTATAAAATGAGCTATTTAATACTCACAAATGTAATATGTATGTGAAACATGCTTGAAATCCATGAAATTTATATTGTGATGTTACAACAGTTGAGAAGCGGGAATTAAAAGTAGGATTCAACAATCTTCCTCTCTTCGAAGCACCGCTATATAGTTATTAGTTGCATCAGCCACTTCTGGTGTCGAGCGCTAGGTGGCGAAACACCTTTTTATTTATTTAACGCCAGAACTTGCTGTTAACATCATTCTCCGCAAACGGGCAGGGTTTGCTTCCTAACACTTTGTCGATCCCATCACCCCTCTAAACTACTTAATAAAATAAATAGGTTGGCCTTCACTAAGTAAATTAATAAATAACCATAAATATAGTAACATTGATTGATAGCCTTGTTGTAAAAGTTTGACCCAACTGGGGATCGAACCCAGAACCTCCGGCTTTACGTACTGATGCTCTACCAACTGAGCCGAGACAAACCTTTACTAAATTGCTATTTGTTGTGATTGTCAATCCGTGCAAACTTTTACGACAATTTGCTAACAATGCTATAATAAAGCGGGTATTTGTTTAAAAACCTTGTATTTGGATGAGCGAAGTGAACACTTCAATTTGACTTTGTGTTTTTTTGTTTGTTTTTACTTACGTTACCCCAAGAAAAATAGCTCAAGTGTTTTGTTTTTATTAGTTTTTTTGTCTGTTTGTTCGCTCTCTACCGGGCAAACGGCATATGCGGTCTTGATAAAAATTGGAGGGGACCTTCGAAATCTCTGAACTTAGAGCTGTATTGTTTTTGGGTACAATCGAAGCAATATTTCTCATAAATATCGTACTTTTACGATTTTTTTCGAATTTTAGTGCGATATTTTCGTGATATTTGGCAAACGGCTACTCCGATATTGATAAAACTTAATAAGAACGTTTAAAATCACTGAAATCATGAATGTTATAATTTTAGAGACATTTGAAAAAATATTTCTTATAGAAATCGTACTTTTACGATTTTTTCTCCGGTTTTTAATACGATATTTTCGTGATATTTGGGGCGATTTTGACCAAACGGGTGGGGCTATAGCGTTCATATTTTACATTGACATAAAGATTATGGTGATGTACTGCCTCTTGAAAGAAAAAGTTTAAAAAGTTGGTGAAAATTCATAAAAATAAAGGTTTTAATATAAGCCTTTTACAGGTGTTTAATGAACAAGTAATATCAAGTAACTTTCGAAAAAGTAAGGAGATTCCACATAAAAACGTAATCATTGGACAGAAATATTCCAAAAAAAGCTCATCCATCAACGCGTCTGGAAAAAGCGTTCGCGAAGCGGCCTAGTAGTAACTTAACTACAGTATTGACAAAAATTATATAAAGGCTTGAAGCATGCCGTACGTATGTTATGTAATGCACCGCCCTCTACTCACCTGTCCATGGTGTCCCACAGCCACCTTGGCTTGAAGCATACCGTATGTATGTTATGTAATGCACCGCCCTCTACTCACCTGTCCATGGTGTCCCACAGCCACCTTGGCTTGAAGCAAACCGTACGTATGTTATGTAATGCACCGCCCTCTACTCACCTGTCCATGGTGTCCCACAGCCACCTCGGCTTGAAGCAACCGTATGTATGTTATGTAATGCACCGCCCTCTACTCACCTGTCCATGGTGTCCCACAGCCACCTCGGCTTGAAGCATACCGTATGTATGTTATGTAATGCACCGCCCTCTACTCACCTGTCCATGGTGTCCCACAGCCACCTCGGCTTGAAGCATACCGTATGTATGTTATGTAATGCACCGCCCTCTACTCACCTGTCCATGGTGTCCCACAGCCACCTTGGCTTGCAGCATCCGTATGTATGTTATGTAATGCACCGCCCTCTACTCACCTGTCCATGGTGTCCCACAGCCACCTCGGCTTGAAGCAAACCGTACGTATGTTATGTATTGCACCGCCCTCTACTCACCTGTCCATGGTATCCCACAGCCACCTCGGCTTGAAGCATGCCGTAACGTATGTTATGTAATGCACCGCCCTCTACTCACCTGTCCATGGTATCCCACAGCCACCTCGGCTCCTTGTTGATCGGTACGCTCATCTGATGAATCTGAGCCATCTTCTCAGCGATCATCAGACTGAGCCCCGTGTCGCTCATCTCGCTCGTAACCAGCGGCCGGGCCTGGGGGGGGGGGGGGGGGGGGCAAGCCGTTAGTTCATTGGTAAGGACACTTGGGTCGTCTTGAATATTGAATTCCAACACTCACATTCTGACTTCGATTATTAGGGTCTCTTAAATTTAGTTTTAACAACCTTTAAATGCTAAAAATATTCTACTATATTTGTTTCTGGAGCTCATTTAAACAACTGTTATTTATTTATTAATTTATTTATTTAATGTCTATCCTATTTAGTTAAAAACTGATTCACAAAGGACAAGACTTGATAGGGAGATGTTGTTATATGAGATGATTATTAGAAAAATTATTTTTTACCACATAATCTATAGCATAATATTACACTCATATGACCATTTAAAAATGATATCTTGTTACTGTGATTTTACACACAAAAAATAAGTTTTTGATCCTGAAATTGTCGATTTAAAGGGGCTAAAAACCCCAAAAATTATTTTTTACCACGTGATCTATAGCACAATACTACACTTAAATGACCGTTTAAAAAATTATATCTTGTAACTGTGATTTAACACGAATTTTTTAATTTTTTCGATCCAGAAATTGGCGAAAATTGTTGTTTTGGAAAATTTCCTAAATCGGCTTTAACCTGCTTCTTTTTTGGTCCACATAGATACTAGAGCATAGTACCAATCTAAAATGCCCCTTTATAACATCGTGACTTGAAACTGTGCCCAAAAATACCCTCAAACACGCAAAAATATGCATTCCAAAATCACACCCCATCTTGGTAATCAGCATATTTTGACCGAACTACTTGCCCAAATTACAAAACAAAATATACAGAATTTACAGAAAAGGCTGACGAGTACGTCAATAATGGCCAATATTTTTTTGGATCAAAATCCTCCAAGGTCACGGGGCATAAAGATCGTCCCCATGTTATTTCTTATGGGAGATTTTTGCCGATGGGACCTAGCTCGAAAAATGTCATGTTTGACAATTTTTTGGGAGGTCATGGTGGCCCCAATAATTTTTCTGTTAATTGCTAAATTCGTTACTAGTTAGCCTGAATGAAATATATTTTTTGAGTTTAGCGGTTAAATACCCCTTTAAGGAATTTCTTAAAATCGGCTATAATTTGCTTATTTTTTGTTCCACAAAGATACTACTACTAGAGCATCATACCAATCTAAAATTGCCCTTCATAACATCGTGTCTTTGAAACTGTGCACAAATATACACTCAAACACGCAATCAAATTTGCATTCCAAAACCACACCCTTTCTTGGTAACCAGTATATTTTGACCGAACCACATGCCCAAATTACAAAACAAAATATAGCGGATTTACAGAAGAAGCTGTCAAGTACGTCAATAATGGTCAATATTTTTTTTATCAAAATCCTCCAAGGTCACGGGGCATAAAGATCTCTCCCATATTATTTCTTGTGGAAGATTTTTGCCAGATCGAAAATTAACAAGTTAGACAATTTTTTTCGGGTCATGGCGGACCCAATTTTATTTTCTATTACTTTCTAAATTCATAACTAGTTAGCCTGAATGAAATATAGTTTTTGTGTTTAGCAAGTAAAAACCCCTTTTATGCATTATCTATTTATTAAATGATAAAGGTGATACTAGTTTCTGTAAGTTGAAGAAAAATTTACATTTCTTTCCAAGCAGATCATGTCTTGTGCAGTAGTTGTTTCTATGATGTTTGGCATTTCTATCATTAGTTACTAGGAAACGCTCAGTTGGACGCGTTGATAAGTGAGCACGTGCTATAGCTAGATCCACATTGCACATTTTTTTAAATTTTAAAATTTGCGACGTTCGCTGTCCACGGGGCCATGTTTCCAATATTATTTATTATTGGCAAGGTATTTGGGTAAACCTTTACTTTGTGGATAAAATCCACCGCCAACTAGAGGATCTTGACATCATTTCCTTGGGAAAACTATTTTAAGTAACAAATAATACACTGCTTCCTCGATAGTATTTTGATTACTTCTAGGTGGCAGTGCATAGTGGCCAGAAACCTCGTGCGACTTTTCGTTGCCATGGTAACGTTAATTTTGTTAAAATGTAATTTCCATCTACACTACTTATCGGATCAAAATAAAATTAACATATTCGTGACCGGACGGACATTCTAAATGATTTGGCCACCTCAGATTTTGTCGCCGTTTAGTTTGAAAAAAAAAACTTTCGATTAACTTTAATGTAACTTTGTAACTTTTTGAACGATTTTGCCACAAAACTAATGGCATTCAATCGAGATCGAAGCTTGCGGATGGTCCAAATTTCAACTCGATCCGAACCTCCGTTCGAACGTTATGGCGAGACATACAAAAAAAAAACAGTGACTATTTTTTCCGGCAGAGTCAAATGGAAACGCTCGCTTAACTAAACCACATATTGTTAGGTTAATATTTCATACAATTCAGAAATTAAAATCAATTAACAATTACACCTACGGGAGTGTTTCACGACTAACCAAATCGAGAAATATTCTATAAAAATTAAAAAGAGCTTTTTGCCCCGGAACAATATTAAAACGTAAATTAAAAACTTATAACCAAGGCCACAACTTACTAAAAAACGAATTTTTGTGTGAACCTTCCTCACCCATCATCAAGTTCATGCCGACTCAAGATTGTTGGACGTACTTTTGTGTGAAATTACTTGCGCTAGCTAGTTACCGGTATGTACTCCTCCAGTCTTCCTCCTGGGAACACCCCGTAGAGTCTGGGTCCCCTCTGGCTCTCTGACAGCATGGTGAAGATGACGGACTCTGCGATGAGTCCTTGCAGCGCCCTCTGTCCGTGCACCTGGCCGTACAGTCTTAGCAGCAGCCGGGCGGGCTCTCCCTTGCAGGGCGGCACGGTGGGCGGTAGGGCGCAGTAGTACAGCAGGTTGCTCAGTCCACCACTGAATGGGGAGAAGAGAGAAAATTAATATTGGTAGATATTTCATTTAAAAACAAATCAATTTGATTTTGATTATATTGTTGCTTAACGTCTCTATTCTTGCATTATTGCTATTCTAGACAATGAGTGGTGATAGATGAAGGGGCAGGACAATTACTAGAACCCATGTCTTATGCGGGACTCGAACCCACGTCCTAGCGTCATACGCTTCGGACCAGCGCCCTAATCATATTTGCCACCGCTGAAGGCATGCACAATTACAGTAGTTTAGTCGTACCTCAAAAACATTGTAAAACATTTCAAAAATTCCTTTTTTTATTTATCGGGTAGTTTCATCAACGGGTAGCGAGACATTTAAAAGTTTTATTTAAAAAATGACCAGGGCAGGACATTCTATATGTATGGATATCAAGGTCCGCTTCCTGCTCCCTTTCTGTATGAACTGTATGTGTAAATGTATCATGTTGATTACAGAAAAATAAATAATAATAATAATAATAATAATAATAATAATAATAATAATAATAATAATAATAATAATAATAATAATTTCTTGCTAAACATAGAAACATGAAACATAGAGCGCACTGCAACCACTACAGAGGGGACCTTTTGGCAGTAGCAAAACACGTTGTGGAAAAAACTAATGATCCCACGCACAAGATCCTTTTTGAAGATACCAAAATTCTATGTACAGAGGAAAACCCTTTTCCTCGACTCATGAGAGAATCGATTGAAATTGCCAAGCACCCCAATAATTTTAATGGAGATATTGGAGGTTTTTAATTAAGCAAAACATGGGAGTCCGATGATAGGGAAACTACTCTCAAAGCGACAACAACAACAACAAAAACAACAACAACAACAACCACCATCACCAGTGCCAAACAAAAACAACAGCAGCAGCAACAGCATCAAGGAAGTCAAGATGTTTCTAGTTCTTTGGACAATGACAATCAGAGCCAAAGAAGAAGCAAAAGAATTCAACAAAAACAATCTCAAATGTAAAGTTTTTCAGTGTTGCCTCAGATGATGATACGCACAGTCGTATCGAAATGTCAGGTAATTTAATAAAAAACGAACACAGCGAAATGACTCGTAAAATATTTGATTTCTCTAATAATAATAATAATAATAATAATAATAATAATAATAATAATTAAAAAAATAATAATGACACGCTCCTTATTCCGGGTACTCCGGTATCCATGCTTGACTAACATAAATATTATTACACTTATTGTTTAGAAATTTCTTCAAGTACCCCGCAACAATATCAGAAGATGGATTTGCTTGAACTATTTAAATATTTATTTGGTTTATTGTAATAAATCTGTAGATAATTAATGACTTTTATGATAATTAGTTAAAAATTATTATTTACATTATTTTAAACACCATGGACCAACATAAGTGTGTTTGGATGAGCAAAGTGAGTGAAGCAAAGACTCAACCTTACAAGTTACTTAGGTATTCGTAATCAGATCTGCTATGTTTATTCCGTCAAGGTGGTAATACAAGATGAACGTCAACCGTGCAAATATTTACACTGTAAAGTGTGTTATCAGTAAATAGATACGAACGGATCGTATTCACATGCCGAGCTCACTGTGCTTGGCAGCTATGTAACCCTACACACAATCATTTCAAAACAAATAGTTTATTATTTATTATGATTTATGATAGACATTTAAGTTGAATATTTCAACATGGCCAGCATATCTCGTCTTAGTCGGCCTCTTTCAACATTCAATATGCGGCCTTCTGTATTGTCTACTTCTAAAATTAAAATTGAACTTAAAAACACCCCTTCTCTCCGATACTTCATTAGTTTGTGTTTTCGAATTATGTTTACTAAAAAATGTTTATCGCTTTTGTTTAGTCTATTTATTCAATTTAAAAGGTACCTATCTAACATTATTCTTTATACCGCGTAGGCCTACTTATGTTTTCTTTTAATACTTAATTGTTCCATTTCCTGTAAAGTTCACTTACGCCTACTTTTTATTACTTAGAGTTTACTTTTCAATTCCCACTCCTGGCGTTGTGTAGAGAGAACTGCAACTTTATTTTAATGGTTGGTTCTGTATAAGGCTGTTCTTTTGCCATTTTCTCAAATTTGCAATAAAGTAAATTAAATCTAGTGTTATTAAAACGTAGAAAATATTTTTTATAACTTTTTAAGATCAGGTAGGCCTACATAAAAAATATTGCCTCTTTGATATAATTTTCAGCAACACACAGCATTATATGTACATGATTGTATTTCTCTACGACTAGGAAAACGCTAAAGTCCCGCCGCGTTGATGGATGAGCTTTTTTAAAGTTTTTAGTTTGCGTGGGATATCTTTACTTTTGCAAGTGCTTTGTTTTTCTGCCGACGCATTGTAGGTGATTGTTGTCAAGTTTCTATTGTTTCTTGTTAATTTGTTATTATTTAACGTAAAAATCTTACATTAAAAGCTATATTTCTATGGATTCTGGCTAACTTTTTCAACATTTTCTTTCAAAAGGTACTACATCACCATAACCTTAATGTCCATGTATAATATGAACGTTGTAGCCCCACCCGTTTGGTCAGAATTGGCCCAAATAGCACGAAAATATCGCACAAAAAGTCAAAAAACGTATATTAAAAGCTTTATTTCTTTTGATTCTGGTTAACTTTTTCAATTTTTTCTTTCAGAAAGCAATACATCACCATTACCTTAATGTCCATGTGAAATAGGAACGTTGTAGCCCCACCCGTTTGGTCAGAATTGGCCCAAATGGCACGAAAATATCGCACTAAAAATCGAAAAAAATCGTAAAAGTATGATATTCATGAGAAATATTTCTTCGATTGTACCCAAAAACGTGGCAAGTCTAAGTTCAGAGAAAACGAAGGTCGTGTCAAATTTTCATCAAGATCGCATATGCCGTTTGCCCGGTAGAGAGCGAACAAACAGACGGAAAAACAAACAAAAAACAAACAAAAAAACAACCGAGCTAAATTTTTTGGGGGTCGGTGAAATTGAAGTCTTCGCTTCGCTCATCCAATAAATGTTCTCAACTCTTTTTCATCAAAATTGGACAAAGAAAAAAATTGCTATCGTGTTTGCTGTGATTTTTTCAACGTCGCGGTACAAATTGGTAAAAAGTACCGATAAGTAAAAACATTTGTTTTAAACGAAGCCATTTTTTCACTGAAGAAAAAGAGAAACATGAATCACATAAACACAACCATCTATGCTGAGCACTGTGAATTGTGTAATTGCAGTTCAAAATTATTTTGAGTGTACCCAATCAGAACATTTTGGAAAAAACAGTTTTGTTTCACCTGGTTTCAATTTCATACACTAATTGAATTGCATATTTGACAAATTGTAAAACAGGGTAGAACAGCCATAAATTTTGATCCAAAAAAATGTTGGTCATTATTGACGTACTTACTCGTCAGCCTTTTCTGTAAGTCCGCTATTTTGTTTTGTAATTTGGGCAAGTGGTTTGGTCTAAATATGCTGATTACCAAGAAAGGGTGTGACTTTATAAGGCATATTTTTGCGTGTTTGAGTGTATCTATGTGGAACAAAAACAAGCAGGTTAAAGCCGATTTCAGAAATTCACCAAAACACCAATTTTTGCCAATTTCAAGATCAAAAACTTAAAAAAAAATCATGAAAAATCACAGTTACAAGAAATAATTTTTGTAACTGTCATTTAAGAGTAGTATTATGCTATAGTTTATGTGGTTAAAAATAGTTTTTTGGGGTAATAGCCCCTTCAATCAATTTATATGAATTCAACCGTTTTTGCCAAATAAAACGAGTTTTTCAAGCAGAAATAATAATACGCTGAAACGTCAATCATAGAACCACTATTTTCCTGGTGCGAATCTGCCCACATGTTTGTTGAACTGGATGAAGGTGAGAATCAATATTGACAGGCCTTGATTTATAAAATATGTTAATTGCTTCACTTTGCCAGTGTTATTAGCGCGATCCTCTACTCTCGCTGGAGCAAGTTAACGTAGTTTAAGATCCAGGTTCTCTCGAGCAAGTAGGTCTCGGTAGACGTCGCCCGGCCTGTTATACTTGTTTCTGTGCGGCCACAGGTGTCGGGATGGCAAAACAATATAATATATCCATAACATTATTATTATTAGTAGTAGCATAAGCCCGCTTTGAGGACGTTATTAGTGAATGATAGCAATTGTCGTAAAAGTTTGCCCCGACTGGGGATCGAACCCAGAACCTCCGGCTTTTCGAACCGATGCTCTACCAAGCCTGAGGTTCTGGGTTCGATCCCCAGTCGGGGCAAACTTTTACGACAATTATTGCTATCATTCATTATTGTTATTATTTAGACTTTATTTACAACAGAAACATACATTTCCACCAGTACGAATATAATAGTACAAAAATACAGTACAGAAAAATTATAAAGCATATTGATTAAAATAAATGTTTATATAATTACATAAAGATGATAATAATCATTATATCAACGCAAATGTATGTGGGTGGTGTTGTACTTATATTTGAGTGGCTCGTTGGTCAATTAATTAATTAATTAGTTGATTATTGTTGCTTAAGACTATATTATTGCACTTCGAGAGGGTGAAGGACAATAATTACCAACATCCCATGCCTTATGTTGGATTCGAACCCATGTCCACACGCTTGTGACCTGCGCACTAATCATATTTGCCACCGCTCTTGAGTTTATCCCTGCTTTCAACGCACAAGATCCCGGGTTCATATCCCGGTTCAGCTTTAACTTTCGAAGATTTCAATCTATCATTAATAAATGTCCTTGACTTTGAGTTTACAACCACTAAGCAGAAACTGATTATGATAACTTGCATGCCTTACAACGAAACTGTAAAATACTTGGCCGCATCACGAACGCTTTTTCCAGCCGCGTTGATGGATGAGCTTTTATGGTTGATTATCGTTGCCCTAAAAGTACGATTTCTATGAGATATATTACTTCGATTGACCCTAAGATCATAACGTACTAAGTTCAGTGATTTTGAACGTTTCCATAAAGTTTCATCAAGATCGGAGTAGCCGTTTGACCGGTAGAGCGCGAACAAAAAGACAAAACAAAAACACCCGAGCTATTTTTCTCGGGGTAGTGTGAAATTGAAGTCTTCGCTTCGCTCACCCAATAATATTTGTGTGTCGTGTGTTTCATCAGAAGTAACCACTCTGCAATCTATGCATTGAAATGGGCCAATCACAATTGCACATCCATCCTAGATAACCAAGGAAGTTATCTCGTTGTGCTGTATTATCTAGTTCTGCACCTCTATACAACATAAAACCCTGCGGCCTGATTCTTCTCTTGCATAACTTAGACTGCACCAGGTGATATCTCACTCTGATAAGAGGTTGTTGCGTCTCGTTCTTATCAGTGCACGATAACAGACGGACACTAAGTAATGTGGCTGGTTGTCATTTAGCTTTTTAATTACTTTGAGTAGTACATGTCTGTCTGTCTGTCTGTCTGTCTGTCTGTCTGTCTGTCTGTCTGTCTGTCTGTCTGTCTGTCTGTCTGTCTGTCTGTCTGTCTGTCTGTCTGTCTGTCTGTCTGTCTGTCTGTCAGTCTGTCTGTCTGTCTGTCTGTCTCTCTGTCTTTATGACTGTCTGTCTGTGTCTTCTTTCTTATGTAGTTCTGTCTGTCTGTCCTGTCTTATCTGTCTGTCTGTCTTATCTGCCTGCCTGTCTGTCCAATTGCAAATATATTGTAGAAATTGAACAGTAATTATTTCTTAAGCCTGATTACCTTGATTTTTGTTGCTTTAAGTCTCATATTAATGCACTAAGGCTATTCGAGACGATGAGTTGTGATGTACAAACATGCCTTATGCGGGATTCGAACCCATGTCCTCGTAGAGCCACACGCTTCAGACCAGCTAATCGTGTATGTGCCACCGCGTACCGCTCGGACGACTGATATTATATATTTTTTTATTTTATTAATATTTGCATTTATTTACATGTTTCATTTATTATGAAAAGAATACAAGCAAATTGCGTGTATATAATTTCAAATACGCTTAAAATAAATAACAATCATACGATGGCCCTGCTCCCTTGCGTGCAACGTTGTATACTCGTGTAACCTCAAGCTGTTTAGCAGGGTTCTCGGTGCAGCTCACAGCCTGGTAAACTATCTGTTATGTTACGTCTATCAAGTACTGTCTGTTGTTATTTATTTATATCCTTCAAAGTGATATCATGTCGTAAAACATACATCGGCGACGTCACACGAAAGGGTCCTCAATCATAGGTCGACCTAGATCGAATATATCATGGCGAATCCGATGAAAACAATTGTGGAAATAATGAATATTGTTTGTAAAGAGTGCACAGATTGATAAGAATAAGATTAAACACACGTTATTTCATGAGAAATAGATTCTCAACTTGCAATAATATCACAATTAGTGCTTGTAGGCTATGTATACATAGATATAACCGTATCTAATCAAGTTTGTCGCAATTTCTAACATTCCATCCAAACATTAAAAACAACGTTATCACTTAACGCAGCTATAAGTTGTTTATGTACTTAGGAAATCAAAGCATTTTGCTTTAATTTATGTCAACATAGGGCCTATGGGACATTATCGACGTAAATTAGTATTAGTCCTGCAATGTAATGAAATGTTGTAATGTTGACTGCTTAGACATTATTAAATCTGATATATTTTTTAGAATAGTGTGTTTATTTCATACTGCGTAGGACTATTGTATCTTATTGTGGTCATTCATACGCTCGGGTTGCAGTTGGGAGCCAATGACTCGAAGGGATTTGGGTTCGAGTCCTGCATCAGGCATTTCAATTATGAACTTCTTTCATCCTCGTATGCGCAACTTGCATTAGGCCTAATAGCTACGTGTAGCAACAAACTAAATCGCTCTTTTATGTTATCTTTAGTTAATAATTTATTCAACGTGTGCCAGTCCTAAATAAATCTTTTAGTCAACCTCTGCAGTTCTTAAGAGTATTCGTCACACAATCAACGAAACTCGAGCGCTTGGCGCTGTTATTTACAATTCCTCAGTTCACATTAACAATTATGAATACCGTAGTTCAATCGACGTTGAACGTTGTCCATAATTTTTAACGGTCCAACATGTAAACTAAAACGAAAAACACGAAAATTAATTTTTGAGTTGTTTTTTTCGTTTTTGTTTTAGTTTACATGTTAGACTGTTGAAAATTTACAACAACCTTCAACGTGTTAAACATTAATATATTTTTCACAATTGTTATGTGATCTGAGGCAATCTAAATAACACGCGCCAGTGCTCGGGTTCCGTTGGTAGCATTGATATAAAACTCCTATTGAAGGCTAGAAGCAGTGTCTAATACTTCCGCACAGGCGCGAGCGTAGCAAATTGAAGCGTCGAAAATCCAGTACAAGATGGCGATTTGGCGTTTTAATTTACGCTTTAAAAAAAAGTTTTTTACTGGATTGTTTGATATGGTTTTAGCTTGTGCAGCATGGGAATGCACAAACAGAAATAATACGATGTTATTGCATAAGAGAATTTCGTAATCATTTGATGTTAAAGGCTTGTATGCTGCAAACTGGCGGCCATCTTTAAAAATATTCGGTCTTTAAATCGCTCCCATTTAATTAACATGCAAACTGGGATTTCAAGATGGCTTCTAATTGTTAACAGTAGTTAAAAATCAATGGTTGTTAGTGTGATGCACTGCCTCCTAGATGTTGCTCGTGCACGAGGAGCCACGAGCAACATCTAGGAGGCGGTGGTGTCAACCTCTGTCTGAGACGTCCCCGACTGTGTCTTGACCCTGACATTGCACGCGGTACCTGGAGGCGCCAGGCTCGGGTCTGCTCGTGTCTGTCCGGGCCCTCTCGGCTGGGCTGAGTAATTAGGGGCGGTCCCTTCTTGTACCAAGATGATAGGGGTTTCGTTAAGTGAATTGGGGTAAATAAAGATGTTGGAAATAGCTATTTGTTCAGCCAGGAACTTCCAACTATGCAAGAGTTGTCAAGCAAGCATACATATGGACAGCACTACGGTCGTAGATTATCAATATTTTGTGTTATCAGCCACAAATTGTTCACTAATGGGGTCAAATTTGAATGGACAAAACCCGAAATCGTGAAAATCAATTAATTCACTTCCGGAACAACTGACCAAAATGTAAAATATCTGTGCTGTTAGTGTTGTGTCAGTGGATACTATACTTAATCACTGCCTCCTAGAGTGGGTGAACGCTCTACCCTGAAACTCACGTACCGCTGGTTAGAGCAGACGGAGGGTTCGAGAGCTAGTGTAACGGCTTCGTTCTCCTCGACGTCTGCTCGGCAGTCCGGGTTAGTGGAGGAACCTATATGACTGTCAAGGTTTTACCTTTCGGATGGGACGTTAAGCCGTTTTGTTTTATTTTAAGTTCTTATTTAAATGTGTTTTCTCCTTTCCCCTAAAACCTAATTTTAATTTCTGTGAATTTGATATGTGAACTTGATATGTATACATTGTAAATACAAAAGTTGTTGTAATAATAAAAATATAACAAGTTGGTCCCCTTGGTGCTTTTCGATGGGAGTAGGCTACATGCCGGTACCGGGTTTTCCCTCCTCCCTTCTATTCATACTTTATCGTCATATATCACCACTCATCGTTTCGATTATAGCCTTAGTTCGACGTTAAGCAATACAAATCAGTTGTATCCATCAACTCCTGGATTGGAAACGTGTAAAAGGTGACTTTGGAGCAACGAGGCACTTAAACATTCTTAGGTTGTTCCGAATTAGAATTGTTGATTTTCGCGTCGCTCGCGTGTGGAATCGTGTCCATCTTGTTTGGTCGGTGGTTTTTATTAAAAGTAGTGGTCTCTAGTTGGCTATTGTTCGCTCGTCGATGGCGTCGGCGCCTACAGGGTTGGCTTGGTCTGCTTAAATTTAATGTTAATTTAATATTGCGTCGATGAAGGTCGAGGGAATCGCATAAATGTCCACGTATATTATAAAACCTAATGTAAACAAACACTCTGTCTTAGTTAGGTTGCAAGGACGGACACAGGTTTCATTAGCCTATCAGTAGTGTTCGAACTAGGGGAGTGATAAGGAACTAAGTATTAGAAGTGGTGAGTGTGGCAGAAGGCGGTGAGCTTGCCAAGTCTGAAAGTGGAGCACGTACGAGCAGAAAGGTGTACACCAGAGCGTGAAATATAGTTGACATATCTGATTTGGTTGAAGGGCACGTCAACCGTTAGGTTAATGTGCGCCACTCTAGTCTAGGTGATATGGGGATATGCTGGTCAGAACCAGCCACGGGTAGGGAGAGGAAAGGGGGGTTTCTCACGTCGCGTCGTCATCGTCTTTGTCATCGTTCGTGTTGATGGTCGTCGGGGAGGTCGTCAAGGGAAGGGGGAAGTTTCCCCAACGACGATTGCCAGAGCTCGCCTCTAGTTCCGGGGAGTGACGTACACTCCCCATACTTACTAGCTGAGTAATTATATGCATTATGAATACAAGGTTATTAAGCATAAGCCCGATTTGAGGACATTATTAGTGAATGCTAGCAATTGCTATAAAAGTATGCCCCGACTGGGGATCGAACCCAGAACCTCTAGCTTAGCGCGCCATTGCTCTACCAATTGAGCTATCGAAGACACAAGACAAACCTTTAATTAATTGCTATTTGTTGTGACTGTTGACATCCATGATATAAATCATGTTATAAATAAATATAGGCCTATATGCATTGTATTTATTTATTTGCACTGCCATGCTATAGTTTATTCTTTGATAACAACAATTCAAAACGCAATCATATTTATTAAAGCCTTCCTATTTCTTGAGCTCGAACCACTTCTCATGTTGCAACATTAGAAACATCTATCTATCAATGTTTGAGTCTCGGCAAAATGTCGCGCTTGTTCCATATTTGGGCCACGAAACTTTCAAGTACTTAATTATTGTAATTTGTAGTAAACATGGTTGCTCTACTTTGACTTGCAAATTATTCCAACTCGTTTAAAACATTCCTGGTAAAATACCCATCGAAGAAAACCCGATATTAATAACTCGTCGGTTCTGGATGAGAGACTTGCTTAAGAGTGAACTCAACCATACCTACTTGAAACTTTCTTGTGAACTTTTCCTGCTTCCAGTTGTCATCTGATTGATGTGCAGTTTTGGGTAGCTGTCAAGCAAAGATATGTTTACTCGTGTAAAGTCAAAGATTACATAATTATTGCAGAATTAAATTCCAAAATTTACCAATTTTGATGATTTTACAAAAAAAAAAAAAAAAAAAAAACATTTAATTTATTAGGAATGTTGTTATTGTTAAAAGAATGTGCTTCTATAGAAGACTGTATATATATGACTAAGTTATATGTGCAAAGTGTGGTAACAATCTGTTATAAACTGTCTTCAGGAAGAGTTCCAGGAAAAAAAAATCATTGGTATTGTAGACTTTTTGTCAATTAACTAACTAACTAACTAACTAACTAACTACCTACCTACTTATATTATTGTATTATTGCCCGTACACATCTTGTAGTCGGAAGCGAGACCTTCTTATCACACATCGCAGCAGAATGTAAACTTCCTCATTATCATACGACAGCTTATCATTGTTCCAGAAGGTCTGTCGTAAATGTTATGTTTGCCATTGTCTCTTAGCTCGGGTCGATATGATACAAGACAGTGAGAGATACGTTTTTTTTTTGCGTTTTAGGTTTGAATTGCTAAATCGATGAACATGGATATATTTTGTTATGCGCTACACACAATTACTGACGGTTTTAGTAATTAGCATTGTTCGTATATGCTAACGTTTAAATTGGCTATGTTGAATTGAAATAACAACGAAAATCTAAAGTGTTTTCTCTGTGAAAATACGAATTATCCATTATCAAAACTTCATGCAAAAACTTGCTGATTAACTGATTACCGGCATCTTCATAAAAGTTTTCCCCGCTTGCAATAGCACTAATCTGACTTCCGGAGACAAAGTTTGTCAGGGTGCAGAGATCATAGTTGTCTCGCTGCAAGATTAGGTTTCACACTCGGACCTTCAAACATGTACTCGGTAACCACGTGACCTTCAAGTGACCTGTGCACTTGAAATAAGATTAGGTCGGTTCTTTCTAGACCTTCTAGTTCACTGACTTTGGCTGGGAGATTCTGCAGCTTGCAGTTTTTACTAGCTATAGCTTAGACCAGTGATAACAATTTAGTAATTAAAATAATTAAATAAATTCGTATTTTTAGTCTAACCACTCAGTCATATAACTGATTTTCGAACTAAAGCGACCAAGCCAACAGTTCATTTTTGTTGCTAAGCGTCTCTATTATTGTATTATATTTTTCAAGACGATTGGAGGTGATAGATGAAGGTTTAGGACAACTACAAAAACCCATGGTTTAAATGGGATTCGAACCCGTGACTCTTGATGTAATACGCTTAGGACCCGCGCCCCAAATCGTATGAGCCACCGCGGACGTCACAGACATTGAATTAAAATAATAACAATGATGATATTAATAATAATATGCGATGCGCGTTTCGTGAAAAGAGACCTCTTGGTTAAAGGTTTTGTGTGCATGTTAAAGAGGATAAGATTACGGGAAAATGGTTCAAATTTTATGTAAATCGGTCTTTGATTTGTAGAAATGACAACGTTTTGATATTAATTTTATTATTTGAATAACCATAATTTTGAGAATCTTGATTTTCATTAATAAACCCTTGTTTTGCCATAAGTTACTATTTAAAATCGGAATTTTGGAAGAAAAAAACAAAATTTCAAATTTTCAACTCCTTTTTGGAAATTGTATTCGATCTTATCCCACATTGACATTTAAGCGCCCACTGATGTTTTTTCGCCTGAAAGTCGACTGTTTTTTTTTGCTTTTTTTTTACACATTCTACTACAAATCAAGCTCAACAGTACAACTAGTTACGCATCACATCGAGTAAAGACAATCTTTCTTCAGGAAGGGGGACGTGGAAGAGGAACTAGACCCTACAATCCACTCTGATAACGTATCTTGGCATTCTGAATGAGAAGGTTCTAGAATGAACGTGTGATATCGCCGGCCAGACGCTGTCTAGCAGTGATAACAAGATTCTACACGGGTCATAACCCCCGAAGTTTGACTGATAACAATAATAAGATTACTCCGTAAATATCACAGCACATTTTCGTGGGACTTGGCCCAGATGAACAGGGAGGCTGTGTGTGTTTCCTCTTGTCAACGCGCGACAACAAACTATACAATTACCTCGTTATTATTTGTTATATTATTTGTTTATTGTATTGTATTCCTGCTATTCGAGACGACGAGTGATGATAGATGAGGGTGGAACACAATAACATGCCTTGTGCGGGATTCAAACCCGCGTCCTGATCATCGCAGCCACCTAAACATTTGATTTAAAGAATATATAATTTAAATTAAAATAAACGGTGACTTTGGAGCCGTCCTAGCAACGATACACATAATCAATTTAAAGTTGTTGTCAATCGGCCTTGTTGATTCTGGCGTTGATCCGCGGGTGTTCGCACTGTCCATACACTGATTCTATATTTAAAAAAATATCTATCTTTGGTTGGTTACCCTTTCCTCGTCGCTTGCGTCGGGCCTACGGGTTGGCATTGGTTGCTTATTTACTGTCCCCACTGAAATCATTATAAACTGAGTGGGTGACTCAAAGTGATCGAAGTTTGAAATATTTCAATTGAAAATATTCATTTGAAATGTTTCAATGAAATATTTCCAAGCCATTTTGGTTAAAATATTTCAAAATTTCAAACTTAATTTTTTTTTAATATTTAATGATGCATTGAAATTAACATTACATGCTTCCGTATGCTCAGAGTTTTTCCGGACACCAAAAAATACTAGTTGAATTTCAATATAAAGCAATGTTTTTTTGCCATAGCCCACATAATGTGTTTTTTTAGTTAGTATTGAATTTCGACTCCTAGACATTACTGTAAAAGTAGCCAACCTTAAATTAGCCTCCATTTACAGTCATTGTTTGATTAACTAGGGCAACTGAGGTACAAATTCAACTTTTTTGACCATTGAAAATGTTTCATGATTTTTTCAAATTTTCATGAAATATTTCAAAATAAATAATTTAAATGAATTTAAAAACCCACTATAGACTCTAAATACAATTTATTTGGTATTAATATTCTTTTGTCACTTTGGTATGATTTAGTAGGTGATGATAATGTCATCTTATTACCAAGCTAACCAGTGTTATTGACGTCCCTGTTCGCCACTAGTGATGCTGTCCTCGGCAACACATCTAACCGACACGAGCGTAATATTTGTTATCAGCTTCAGACGATACCAGACTGCAGCCTGTATAAACCGACGAAAATATCCTACTGTAATTAAATATCTGTTTAGTGCGTATTAACTGCCATTGCGCAGTTACGAGAAGGCAAACTGATAAGAAAAATACTCGCGTCAATAGACCTCAATTGCTCGGAGTGATAAACAGCAGCGCATTGTTTTATGTTTTATTGTTTGCAGTTCCAGTTAATAACTCTGATTTACAAGTATTGCGTGCGCGCGTGCGGGTTGATTAGGCTGCACAACAACAAATGCAGCTCGGAGATAAAACTAAGAAGAAAACTTGGATTTGAAATTACAAATGGCAAAACTAAATTGAAAACTATACCTTAGGTAGGAGGAGGAAAGGTTCCCGGGTACTCAACACATGGCTCGCTCACTCGTCTATTAACGAATTGGCGTTTTCCTAGTTATTTGTTTTGTGAAAAATTATTTAGATAGACCAGTTGAAAAATAAACAAAACAATAGTTTTTACATAAATAAATTTTAAGACATTGGACTTTGAATAACCACAGAGTGTTTTTTTACTACTTGAATATCACATGCAGCAGTTTCTTTCTGCGTTTAGTCAATTCTTTATTAGTTAGATACTATATCGGCCTACTTAATTTAACTTGCATTCCACTTTTTGAACCTTGAAACGGCCATAAGTATTAACTAAATGGTGGGGGTGGTTTGGCCCCATTAATCTACAATCACCCCATAATAATGTTTATGGTCGTTAAAAGGGTTCAAAAGTGAAATGCTATTTAAATTAATGTACCCAATATGTAACTTACTATTAATAAATCGACTAACGCAGAAAGAAACTGCTGCATGTATTTCAAGTGTAAAAACACTCCCTATGGCAAATTCATGTAAATGTATATATTTAATAATGGTATAATATGGTTTTAATTATGATAAAACTACACTTTGTTTATTTTTCAACTGATCTTAACTTCTTAATATTATAGATATTTATGCATAACTAATAAACGCCAAGTCTTTGTTAGACGAGTGAGCGAGACATTGTTGATACCGGTACATTCCCCTTCCTCGCATAACTAAAAAACGCCAAGTCGTTGTTAAAACGAGGGGTGAGACATGTGTTGAGTACACGGTAACATTCCCCTTCCTCCCCCTACAGAAGGCTGCTGGATCCAGCAAATTTTCCCCCCTCCGCCATCATGGCTAGAGTGGCGATTAGGGCCCTTACAGTTGATTTCGCCCTTATCCCACTAATTCAATCTAATCGTTTGTATCTTATATTCAATCAACTTAATCAAATATTCTTGGCACTCAACACTTGACTCGCTCCTCTTCTAAAACGACTTGACGTTTCCTAACTAAATTATGTGACATGTACCGTCCATTGATGGGATTTTTCATTGACGTGCAGGCCGACTGTTCCTCCGGCATCAGTCGTGTTACCTTAGTAATTTAGCACTTATTACTAAGATAATTTCTACACTGTGTACTCAATTCCCCGTACGACATTACCATTCTTGTTGTTTGGATCCATCTCGTTCCAACTCTATGAATTATTCATGTTATTTCCTAGACGTGTTTACTATCGTCAGGTATGACGTTCGTACCCTCACAGGTTTGGGTTATTTGGATTAAGGACGCGTCAACCGTTGGTCATAATGCACCATCTAGCTAAGGGGGTTGGGAGGAGGAGCCATGCTGGTCAGACCAGCCACGGGTTAGGGTAGAAAGGGGGGTTTCTCACGTCGCGGTCGTCTCGTCTTTGTCATTGTTCGATGTGCCCATTGTCATCGTCGCCGGGGGTCGTCAAGGGAAAGGGGGCAAGGTCCCCGACGACGATTGCCAGAGCTCGCCTCTATTTTTGGGGAGAAAGATACTCCGCTCTTACTAGCTGATGTTTGCGAGGGGGACTTTTTTCTCTTGAATCGCCTTTTACGATTAGCAGAGCCTGCTCTGGGCCTATTCTACTCCGGGCCCAGACGGGGAAGCTCACGAGGAAATGGGCGAATAAGGAAATATGAGCTTTAGGTAATATTAACTAAAATTAAATGGGCATTTAAAGTCTACCCACTCAGCCCGTAAAACTCACCTGTAGGCAGTTCGTTCATATGATGGCTAACACATTTCTAGCCCAATGTCGATGTATGCAAGCCCGTATCAGAGCTAGAAATCTTCTGACGGGAAGCGGTAGCCGAACCCGGGGCTTCTGTATTGGAAGCAGGATTCTAAACCGCTTGTACCCCATCCCCTTGACTTTGATAGAATGCGAGCATCCATTTATAACCCCCAGTAAGGAGGGTTCTGTCCTCCACCTCTCGCCACTAGTTCTAGTCTTCTTGACAGTGATCTAGTAGCTAGTGATCTAGTTGCTAGTACATGAGGTGAGCTACCTTATCTTGCAGACGGTCATCTCGTGACACTGGATCCTCCTCCAAGACCCCCTCAGGTATTCCCTGCATAGTCTGTGAGCCTTCTCCCGTATCTCGTCCAGCTGTAAAAGGAAAAAGGAATAGTTACTGCTACCAGTGGGTTTTTGTTATTTACACAAATTCAATTCTGGTTTTAACAAGTATTCAATGATATTTTAAAATGAAGTCATGACATTTTTACATCAAATAAAAATCGTAGACACTGTTTACGATAATTGAAACTTTTTTGTACAATAAAAGCATCGATATAGGTCGTTCAAACCACATCCGGCAATGTGTTGTGTTCTTGAAAACTGACATATGGTACTTTCGCACAGCTTTATTATTTTTGATTATGCACAAACGATGAACAAAGCCTCCAACCCAACCAAACGATAGTCTCGCACCCAGCTACGCCCCTAGTACTCAAAGCCTCGCCCTCAGACTACGCCCCTAGTACTCAAAGCCTCGCACCCAAACAAAGCTACCTCAGACTACGTCCCTAGTACTCAAAGCCTCGCACCCAGCTCGTTCCTAGTACTCAAAGCCTCGCACCCAGCTCACCTCCGGCACCTCGGTCATGTTAGCGCAGTCTTCCACATCCCCGGCCGGCGAGCAGTTCTCTTCCACCTCGTTCTCCACATCGTTCTCTCCGGCCCCCACAACAAACAGCGGGTTCGAGTTCCAGACGCCGCCCCCTGCCGCCTCCTCCGCCTTCACCTGCAAGACACAAGTATACACCTTGATACCACTGCCTCCTTGATACACCAACTAGCTCACTGCCTCCTAGATACACCAATTTGCTCACTGCCTCCTAGATACATCAAATAGCTCCCCGCCTCCTTGATACACCAACTAGCTCACTGCCTCCTAGATATACACCAAATAGCCCCACTGCCTCCTAGATACACCAACTACTCACTGCCTCTAGATACCCAACTAGCCTCACTGCCTCCTAGATACACCAACTAGCTCACTGCCTCCTAGATACACCAACTAGCTCACTGCCTCCTAGATACACCAACTAGCTCACTGCCTCCTAGATATATCAACTAGCTCACTGCCTCCTTGATACACCAACTAGCTCACTGCCTCCTAGATATATCAACTAGCTCACTGCCTCCTTGATACACCAACTAGCTCACTGCCTCCTAGATATATCAACTAGCTCACTGCCTCCTAGATACCCAACTAGCCCCACTGCCGTCTAATGCACAGTGTGAGAAGGGACAAGTGCTCACTAACGTTAAAAAAATCACTAAAAACCGGCCTGTCGTCATCGCCCGGATTCTCCGCCAGGATCGCATGATCGGGGTTTGGTCACAGAACTCTTTACATTGTGGTTCCAAACTTACACATGGCGGTGACCAATCGTCGATCGTTCTGCGCTCTGGTTGGAGATTAGTTTTGACCATTGCCTCCTTCTGAAAGATGTATTTCCAACAATTTGTGTTTTTGTGTTGCTCGTTAGTTCATTGCCTAGAGTTCTCGTAAACTAATGCAGAAGGTCGCGGGCTCGAATCCCGCTTCCGTCAGAAGACTAACTTCTTGGAATGGACTAAGTCCATCAATTCTTGGGTAAGAAGGTGTAAACAGTGATTTCGTTGTCGTCCTAGCAACAAATCACTTGATATATTCCAAGGCTGTTCCAAATTAGGCTCGTTGTTTCTGGCATCACCCACGGGTGGAATCGTTCCCAACGAGTTGGGTCGGTGTTCCCCATTTAAACTCACTGTCGCGGTTGGTATTGTTTGCTCGTCGATGTCGTTGGCGCCTACAGGGTTGTCTCGGTCTGTTTTAAGTTAAAGTCTCCCGCTGAAAGTCACTTCTGAGGCTGAATAGTAGACTCTTTTAAAAAAGTATTTACAAGTGAATATAAAAAAAAGTTCACCCACCTTGACAGCATCCTCCCTTAGCCTGACCCCGTTCTCGGTGGGGACAACGTTGTTCTCCTTAAACAACTCATTGAAGACCAGTTTCTTTGTCGTTTCATCAAACACCTTGAGGAACTCCTTTCTGGGCGGTTTCTCGCGTTGGGTTGCCAGCACTGCGTCTTCTGTAGCTCGCTGCGACTTGTTCTTCTTCTGGTTTATTTCTGTAATCAAGAAATTTTGTTAATAGTGGTTCTAGCGGAAGGATGCAGATAGCTCGAATTCGTTCCCAACATAAAATAACTGTATTCACGCTAGCTCAGCGTGGATCTAGCACACGGAGGAACTCTGTGATCTAGCACAGATAATTATTTCTTGTTTTGCCTTCACTTTATACACAGATCTTTGGTTGGTTATCGTTCACTCGTCGATTGCGTCGGGGCCTGCAGGGTTGGCTTGGTCACTTTGGTTTACTGTCCCCACTAAATCATTGTGTGACTGAGTGGGTAGACTCTTAATCGGGTTTATTTATTTATTAAATTTTCGATGTATCAGATCACGTCACACAAATTTCCTACAAGTCCTTTTACCTAAACTTACACTCTTATCTTCAATAGAAATTCGTCCAAAGTCATCCTTTATCTCTTTATGTTGACTATATTTATATTTTTAATTAGGTCTGTGCATTAACAAACCGACACACATAAGTAGTCAATGATAAATTCATAGACTGTTTATGTCTGTGTATCAAAGTTCTTATTTAATTAAATAATGCCCAAAGGAAGAAGAAATTAGTAACGTAGGCCTATACTAAAGGCCTACACAATAAACATACACAACAAAACATGTATTTTGGATTATTTTTAATTATTTGGATTAAGGACGCGTCAACCGTTAGGTCATAATGCACCACTCTAGCCTAAGGGGGGGAGGGGGAGGATGTGCCCATGCTGGTCAGAACCAGCCACGGGTAAGGGGAGGAAGGGGTTTCTCACGTCGCGGTCGTCATCGTCTTTGTCATCGTTCGTTGTGTCATTGTCATCGTCGCCGGGGGGTCGTCAAGGGAAGGGGACAAGGTCCTCGACGACGATTGCCAGAGCTCGCCTCTAGTTTTCGGGGAGTAATATACTCTTCTCTTTCTAGCTGATGTTTGCGAGGTGGTCTTTTTCTCTTGAATCGCCTTTTACGATTAGCAGAGCCATGCTCTGGGCCAATTCTACCCCGGGCCCAGACGGGGAACAAAATATGTATGAAAATTGTAAACAAACCCGGTACTGGTATTAGGAGCAAACTTTATTTCGTGTTTATGAAATAGCGAGAATCAGACATAGGCTCTACATAGAAAATTATGTTGTATCTTTTCATGTTATGGTTGCAATTGTATTTTGAATGATTTAACTAAGTTAAATACAATGTCCATAATAAATGTTAAAATATATTCAAAAGTATTGTCTAGGGGGCTAGTCTATGGACAATCATACCGTGACCAACTTTACGACACGCGGTCGTGTTTCACGTAGATGACTTTCCATGTTGACGTTTCGTCACAGCAACACGAGTAGAAAGTTTTCAATTCCAATTTATTTGTGGCACAAATTTTGATTTGATATGCTTTATGCTTAACGTCTCATAGTAAGGCTATTCGAGACGGTGAGAGGTGATAGATAGGCGTGCGCAGAGATTTTCCAATGGGGGGGGGGGCACTGGACAGCGGCGGATCCAGGACATAATCAATGGGGGGGGGATTTCGCGGCTGCATGTATATCCGTGGGAAAGGGACCAAGCATGGGGGTAAGGGGGAACCCCCCCCCCATAAATATAGCGCCGCAAATGAAATAAAACCAGGTTTTTACAGTGCATTTGGGGCGTTTAAAAAAAAGTGGTGGGCTGAATGCGATACCGAAACAATGTAGTTTGTGTGCGTCAGTTTGTTTTGTCGTCATGTCAAGCTTACATTCACAGCATACATGGCAACGTATGAACGTTTGTAATTTATGAGGTTTGCATGATAAAATAATTTCCTATTATTATGGAATAATATGAAATATTTGATTTTTAAATAATCAAATGGGGGGGGGTGATCGCCCCCCCTCCCCCTGTACCCGCCACTGCCACAGGATCGCCATACTGATGGGGGAATGGCGGAGGCGTAGGAGAGATGGGGTCTGGAGCATATCCCCAGCCGCCGGAGTCAAAACGGGGTAACTTTGTAGGGGAGGGCTTAAAACGTATTTGAGAGTAAGAATGGCTATTATTTACAAACCCTAAGGCATTTTTGTAGTAACACTTATTTTAAAGTGAGATGATGAGAGAAAAAAGATGGTAAAGGTCTCCATATTTTTTATTTTGAAACAATTATTTTTAGTGAATTTTCAAGAACGCTAAGCTAAATGGGTGGGGGGCGGGCAAGGCCCCCCCTGCGCACGCCTATTGTAATAGACGAGGGTGAACACATGTTTCTACCAAAGTAGACTACCTATTTGTTCGTGTTCACCCAACGATACCGTCTCCTTGATAATTACCTTGATAACCTTCCTCCTAAGATGCTAATTAGTCTTGGTGTCAGCAATACTTGAATCGTATGAGTAGTGTTGAATGAACTACATGTTTCTTGCCAACCAATGACGTCTGCGATGTGTCACGTGTGTTCAATATTCATGTCCATTCACAAACTATTATCTCGTATTCTTTTCTCCTAATATAGGCCTACGGTTAACCAGTCCAATCTCGCCTCCAGTGAAATATCTGTTTTAAATTTTAAAATAATTTGAACTTTCCATTCTGCCCAAAGAGCATTAATATCATATAAATTATAAATTTCATTTACGATGTTATTTTTTTAATTAATTTCATATTGCAAAATTACCGTTTGCCCAGTATGGCTGATGGGATCTTGGCTAAACCATCGGATCCCCGTCGTCTTTGAGTGAACCCCTTGTGAGTTGTGACGTCATACACAACACTTCTCTCTCTCTCTCTCTCTCTCTCTCTCTCTCTCTCTCTCTTTTATTTGTGTTCAAATTTTAACCGTATAAAAGAGATGGATGAATGTGTGTATTGAATGACAACCGCCCTAATGTATTTAAGTGACTTTTATATGTTAAATATTAATTTGTGTTTTATATTTTGTAGTGTACTAGTAGTATTGTGTAGTAATCTGTCATACTATAATTTGTATTAATTTGTATCACACATTTTAAAGGTTGGATGTAAGAAAAGGCCTCACTGGCCTTAATCCCGCCTATAATAAAGTCCTAAATTAAAAAAATCAAATCAAATCAAATCTCTCTCTCATCACCATCACTTTTCACACTAACCCGTCTGTGAAAGTCCCCTCCTGCGAGCCACCTGGTCTCTTTGGGGCTAATGCTATAACATTTGTTATATCTATTTAAATTTATTCAAGGAAAAAACATGAACATGAAAATCGGGATAGATTTTTAACTTCTGAATTGTATTAAATATTAACTCTCTCTCTAATCATTACACCAAAGACTAATCTCTGATTTCACCTTTGACACCCCTTTCTCACAATATTACTTATTAGTTATAATGCACCACTCTAACCTAGGGGGGAGGGGCCATGCTGGTCAGAACCAGCCACGGGTAAGGGGAGGATGGGGTTCCTCACGTCGCGGTTGTCATTGTATTTGTCATCGTTCGTGGTGTCATTATCGTCATCGTCGTCGGGGGGTCGTCAAGGGAAGGGGGCAAGGTCCCCGACAACGATTGCCAGAGCTCGCCTCTAGATTCGGGGAGTAATATACTCCCCTTTCTTACTAGCGATTCCTACGGGGGGCTTTTTTCTTAAATTTCGCCTTTTACATTAGCGGGCCCCCATTTTCGGGCCAAATTTTAACCCCGGGCCCACGAGATTAAAAAATAAATAAATAATGACAACAACACTGTACTCACTTAGGCCTATGGAAATGTAAACATGAAACAATGACATACCGTACACTCCACAGACCATTCAAAACAAAACAGCGATGACGTAATGATGTCAGTAAACTTCCTCCTGTCTTCCAGCTACACCTTTACCCGAACCAGGGCAACCACAACAACAATACTGCTTTACAAAATACGTGTGAGAAAACGCTGTGCTTATAATATCTACTATACTTCAGTTCGTGTTCATTGTTGTAATAAAATATCGCAGAATTTTGATAAATTTTAATAATTTAAAATATTTTGGACCAATTTCTATATAGGCTGAATAAATTTAGTTTTTTTCTTGCGATTGATAAAAAATACATAATAACATCAAATGTGCAATTTTTAAGATTCCTCTTATCATTGGGAAAAGTGGTAGAAACTACGTTATCATGATATTCATGGTGAAAGTGTTAATTCTGGAGATCTGAATCGATAACACCTAGTGACACATAGGGAGGCCTACCCTACATATTTATTGGCGTATTTAAATTTAAAAATTGCAATTGATTTATTTAAATTCAATTTATTAATAACAATTTGTAAATAATTGGCTTATCAAAATAATGCGGAAATGCTTTTGACTTACCCGTGATTGGTGTTTCAGGGGTAGATAAAAAAAAATGTTAGTTCTTTAAAAAAAAACCGAAATTTTTACAAAACTCTGAAAAAACGGAACAAAACACACTGATGGGGCTAGAGGTAGAAAAATTTTTGGGTTGTTTTTTTACGGAGTGGTATATGAACGTGCGTAACAAGACCGCTAGGCTCGGTAGGTGAAGCACTACTGATATCACTCGCCGGCTGTGCTAGTGACGCGTGGTGTAGGCCTAGCTTGATCAATACAGCAGGCCAGGGAGGCCAACACAACGGACAGATAGCAGGGCTGACAACCGTCACAAACAAGTTAATCACCGGCTGGTTTTAAACTTGCAGTGAACGTTAAGTTTCTTACCCTTTCAGACAAGAATTAATTTGGTATAAATTTGGTTATTTTCAGCAAACAATTCATTTTTTTTTTTTTTTATTTTTATATTTTTCAATATTTTTAACAAATTTTTAAAAGGAATTTTTGGGGGAAATTTTTTTTTGAACTTATTCAATATTTAGTTTTCAAATTTAACATTTAAGCGCTTTACTAAAAGTAGTTTTTTTCTGGATGTTTTGCATATTTTACATTTTTTGTATCTCATAAGACAGGAAAACTACAAATATATTGTTTTTCCGGGACAAACCAAAATTTTCACATTTTTAGCAGTTTTTGGGGATGTGTATTTTTAATCTTCTCTAATAAAGGTTCTATTCGTCCCATTGAAATGGGGATGTTTTTAAATCCACCAATTCAAATAAATAAAAAATGTTGTAAAACTGAAAACCCCTTCATTTACCCGGATTAAAATCATGGAGTTCATGTCCAGGATCGTGGACACCATG
This sequence comes from Sweltsa coloradensis, assembly GCA_024449915.1. Taxonomy (NCBI): domain Eukaryota; kingdom Metazoa; phylum Arthropoda; class Insecta; order Plecoptera; family Chloroperlidae; genus Sweltsa; species Sweltsa coloradensis. The sequence continues at coordinate 479,491 of JAMZAV010000154.1, read as the reverse complement.
TCTTAAAGGTTAAAACTTAAGTCTCGGGTCCCTCAAACAATAATATAACCGAGTTTTAGGATATTTTGTGGTTGATATTACTTTGCAGTTTTGTAGATACAAACTATGTATATTATAAAATAAAAATAAATTACATCCTTATTCATATAGCCTTGTAGCAACAGGGCATGCATGCGATAACGGACGTCAAAATATAAAATCATATTTGAGATATTTCATATGATTCATAATTATGTCAGTTTTTGTATAGGTTCATGCGAAATTCAATAACAAATTCCAATTATTTATGTATGTATCCAGTTTATAATAATTATTAAGTTCACAATTTATTTCTGTGAACTTGTATAATAATAAAATAATTATTATATGAGGCCTACTCAGGGTGCAATTCATGCCCCTCTTCAGCTAAATAGGTATGTTGCGGATAGGAAATTGTGAAGGGATGTCCGAGGGCTGTTTAAGAGGACTCAATCCCTTGCATTCGCATTAACGATCGAGGAAAACCTCGGGAAAAACCTTCAGTCAGGATTGCCGGTCTCGACGTGATTTGAACCCGGGACCTTCCGAATCAGAGTTGCGCGCTTAGCGCTCGAGCCAACACTGTCGGTGTGTGCGTGTATATCATTTTAATTATATCGACAGTTCTTGTTTGTATTCTTGTTCACTTGTACGTGATTTTGTTTCTTGTCTAAAAGTATTTACCCCGTCTATTTGTGTTGTTTATGTTGACTTCTTGCCTTCTGCTATTCATGCACCTCGCAGTGCCAGTGTAGCATAATGATTTTCGTTTTTGACTTAAGAACGTTTTTTCTCTCGTTAAGTGGCATGATTCTTCTGTCCTCTCCTCAGTGCTTTTTGTGTTTAACATTTGTGTTTCTTTGCATGTTTCTCTGTACGTGTAGGCTGCAGAGGGCAGAATTGTCGCCCTATATCGGCCTTCCAGCCCAAGGGGGGGGGGGAAATATCAATAAAATACAAAATACAATACAGTGGGCTCAAGCGTAGAGCGCAATACTCTGATGCGGAAGGTCCTGGGTTCGAATCCCGTCGACACCGCGGTAATCCTGACTGAAGGTTTACTGCATTGATATTGAACCCCTATTGTAGGCTAGATTAGCAGTCTCCTATACCTCCGCACAGGCGCGAGCGTAGCAAATTGAAGAGTCAATCGGCCCATTTCAAGATGGCGATTTGGCGTTTTCATTGATGCTTTTTTAATGCAATAAAGTATTTTACTGGATTGTTTGATATGGTTTTAGCTTGTGCAGCATGGTATTAAACAAACAGAAACAATACGAAGTCATTGCAAAAGGGAATTTAGTAATAATTTGATGTTAAAGGCTAGTATGCTTACTTATCAACCTGGCGGCAATCTTGAGAACTATTTGGGCTCAAATCGCTCCCATTTGATTAACATGTAAACTGGATTTTCAAGATGGCTTCTTATTGTCACGGAAGTGGACCACCGACTGCTAATCTAGCCTACAATAGGGGTTCAATATCAATGGTTTACTGCACTTAGTCACTAACTTCAACAGTCAGATACCTGAAAGAGGCATGAACTGCACTCTGGGAAGGTTTCACACGAGAATTTAAAATGATATGTTTCAAAGCTTATAGATGACACCCCTCAAAGTGATTTTGAGTAGGTTGGCCTACATGTCTCGTTAAATCTAAAACTTTGCGTCGTATCACTGTATGGCCTCGTCGCTGTGGCGTGTTGGCTAACATTAGAAACGTATAAAATCTGTCCATTTTTTACAATGTCCGGTATCTTTTCAACAGTGTATTATTACATTTCCCGTCGAACGAATATATGTATTGTATCGTATTTTATTGGTGCCACTACACGCCATGACCTGTATCGTGCACCTTGTATACACCCACATCCACACGACATGTATTTTTTTAAAGTATTTCTAAAAGTTTTAAAAACAAGTATTTATTGACAACGGGACTCGGATTCTACAATTGCAATACAATACACATAGTAATACAATAAGGAACTAAACTCAAACTCAAGCTAAACTTAAACTAGACTAAAACCAAAACTCTTGTACCAAGCCTCGCGTCGCATATGAGAGAGTGTGTGTGTGTGTGTGTGTGTGTGTGTGTGTGTGTGTGAATGTGTGTGTGTGTGTGAGTTGATGTATCTGTGTAAAGGGAAGGATCACCACCAATATTAAAACAACGCGAAATTACTTTATTTAAGTAATATCTCTCAAACCGCACGTAAAATCTTAACAAAGGCTAATAGGTCTCACGTAGTTTCGTTAGAACTACACCCTGCATGAAAAATTATTCAAATATTGTTAATCAGTAGCGTTTTTGACTATACGGTATACATTAATTTAATTAAAACCTTGATTAAAATCATTGCTGGTTACAATATTTGTAAAAGGTTTTATGCCAGATATAGTTCTAACTAAACCACATGGGACTTATTATCCACTTTTTCGTTTTTGTGTAGCGTTATGTGAGTTATTACTAAAATAAGGTTATTTCGCGTGGTTTTAATATTGGCGGTAGTCCTTCCTCTTAACTAAGGTGTTTTGGATAGTGCCAGGTTTATCATAGTTTTGTAGTTGTGCATGGGGGTGTTGTGAATGTCAATATAATAATATGTATCATTACTGATTGTGTTGAACAGGTTTTGAATGCGGTTCATTGATGAATGTTTATAAATGTCTATGTTGTGACAGAGGGTCATATGTACACCGCCTGTGCATTGTGTGTACATTAAAAAGGCACGCCTTGTAAGGTGTCCTTCCGCCTGGAGTTGTAGAGGGAGGCCGTGCATCTGGCAAGGCCTAGGGCAGACCAGTCAATAAACACACCTTGCTTTGTAATGTTGCCTCGTCTTTAATCCTCAATCATCCTACACATCAGAACCCTTCACATGGTGTCAGAAGGGGGTTGCATCAGCCATGGAAGTAAGTAAATGTTTTGTAAAGAAAAACTTAATAATTCGTGTCATTTCGTGAAACATAACCTCAAAAGTTAACCTCAAAAGTGACACGAGCTGATGTTAAAATGGAATCGTTCAGACCGCCGATTGGGTTAGACCTAACAGAAAACGCAATAAACAATTTAAAAAGCTTTAAACAAAGATTTGCAATATATTTAACGGCGTCAGGCAATGAAGAAAAGACTGAAAAAATAAAGTTGCCATGTGTCTCAATAGCATTGCCACGAGGCAATGGAAGTATTCAACAACTTTGAATTAAATATCAAAACAGTTAAGTTGGATGAAGTATTTAAAGCCTTTGAAGACTACCTAAAACCCAGGGTTAATGTAGTAATAGAACGATATAAATTTTACTAGGGTTCAACAAGAAAATGAGCCATTTGATTCCTTTCTGAATGATTTAAAGAAGCTAGCCAAGTCCTGTAACTTTGCATTAGAAGAAGAATCGTTGACGCGGGATAGGATCATAATTGCAATTATGATGAAGGATTGCAACAGAGACTATTAAGGGATGGTGATCTGAGTCTTGAGAGAGCTACGGAGTTGTGTCGAGCAGCGGAGATCAGCAAGACCCAACAACGAATGCTGAGACCCGGTGTTTCAATGGTCAACAGCATGTCCAAAGAGCTTCAACAAGTTTAAGAAGAGAGTGCCCTACTCCCAAGAAGACTCTATGGTTCCCTATGACTGCAAGAAATGTGAAGAAACCATCTGAAAAGGAAGTGTTTCGCATTCGGAAGCTGTGCAATAAGTGTGGACAGAAAAATCATTTTGCCGTAGGATGTAAAAGTGGACGATTCAAGTCAAAGAAGGTGGACCAGCCAATGAAAGTAGGTGAGCTACAATGTGATGGCAATATGTACATTGATTCATTTAATATGAATGGGGATCCTAAGCCGAGACCTAGGCCTACGTGGAAAGAACTTCTAATAATACAGGGTAAGAACATTGAATTTAAACTTGATACCGGAGCTGATTGTAATGTTTCTCCCACTAAATGTATTTAACTCAATTGATTTTGGTAAAAATGTACCTAAAATTCAACCAGCAGGTTTAACAATTGTTACATATAGTAACTGTAAATTGAAACCTGAAGGGTATGTGATCCTAAATTGTATAGTCCGAAGGAAAATCTGGCCTATAAAATTCATTATTATGAATACTGCCAGTATGCCCATACTAGGAGTAAATGCATGTGATAAATTAGGTTTGGTTTGTAGACTAGATTCTGTTAGAGCTACATGTCATAGGCCTACTCCAGAAAGTGTTGGAATTGCATTGCTTTTCAAATTTAAAGCAGTTTGAAACCAAAGACAGTTTCTTGAACAATAACTCTGATATATTCACAGGAATTGGTGAATATCCTGATGAGTATGAGATAGTATTGAAAGATAATGCTATACCAGTAATAAATTCATGTCGTAGAGTGCCGGAAGTAATAAAAGTTAAACTTAAGGAAACATTGGATGATCTTGAAAAGAACAACATCATCACACGGTTGAATACCCAACTGATTGGGTTAACAACATTGTAATAGTGGAAAAAGCCTGATAAGTCATTGAGAATTTGCCTTGATCCTAAACATTTAAATCAGAATGTCAAGGAAGAAAAATTTCAAATACCGACTGTCGATGAGTTGTGTGCAAAACTCACGGGTAAGAAAATTTTCACTGTCATTGACATGAAAATGGTTTTCACCACGTAAAGTTAACTTCTAATAGTTCTGACTTGACAACATTCATAAGCCCCCTAGGTAAATATAAATTCCTAAGGCTTCCATTTGGTTTGTCGACTTCGCCCCCCCGAAGTTTTTCAAAGACTTAACACAAAGATATTTGTTGATATAGATAATGTTCATGTGTATTTTGATGATTTTATCATTGGAGCCAGTGATGAGGAAGAACATGACTTAATCATGGAAAAGGTAACAGAGAGGGCTAGAAAATATAACGTTAAGTTTAACCGTGAAAAACTACAGTATAAAGTCAAAGAAGTTAAGTATGTAGGGTTCATATTTAATGAACATGGAGTAAAACCCGATCCTTTGCAAGTTGAAACGATTGTGAAACAAAGTGAGCCCAGCAGTAAGCAAAGAATTATTAAAATTCTTAGGAATGATTAACTATTTGTCTAGGTTCATCCCAAACGTATCTGAGATAAGTAGTCCACTTAGAAATCTCACTAAAAAGAATGTTTTGTGGCTATGGGGTCCTGACATTCGAAAGCATTCAATGTGCTAAAGGATAAATTGTCAAAAGCACCAACGTTAAGGTTGTTTGATTCTAAACTGCCAATAGTAATACAAGCTGATGCCTCACAAAATGGGCTAGGAGCTTGTCTTCTACAAAATTGTCAACCAGTGTCATTTGTATCTAAAAGTTTGACAGATGCTCAAAAACGTTTTCCTCAATAGAAAAGGAATTCATTGCGATATGCTTTGCCTTTGACAAGTTTCATCAATTTTGTGTATGGTAAACAAGTTACAGTGCAGACCCACCATAAACCTATTGTGTCGATCATTACCAAAGACGTACATAAGATAACTCCCCGGTTGCAAAGATTAAAACTTAGATTGCTTAAGTATAAGTTGAATGTTGAGTATCTACCAGGTAAAAAGATGATCATTGCCGATCTATTATCTCGTTCTTATTTGCCTATAAATGAAAATGAAAAATAATGATGATTACTTATGTGACATGGTTCATAGTCTAGACACGGAAGTAGCTATGAGTGAAACGAGGATAGCTCAGTTTCAAGAAGCAACAGAAAATGATGCTAGTTTAAATGACATAGTCCAGTATTCATTGAGTGGATGGCCTAATTCAAAGCTAGAAGTTAGCGAAAATGTAAAATTATACTGGGGAAACAAAGATGATGTTCACTTTCATAACGGAATGCTATTTATGAACAATAAAATAGTTGTACCTACATGTTTAAGGTTAGAAATGATGAAAATAGCACATCAACCTCATTTTGGCATTGAGAAAAACCAAAAGTAGGTTAAGACAACTGTTCTATTGGCCTCCTCTTAGCATTGATTTAGATAACTACATAGAAAAATGTAAAGTATGTGAAACATTTAAGTGAGCAAAACATTAAAGAAAAGCTCATACCACATGAAGTTCCCAATCTACCGTTCGAAAAAATAGCTATAGACATATTTGACTACAAAGGGAAAAGTTATTTTGCTTTAATGGATTACTTTTCCAAGTGGTTGGATATAGTTCAAATTAAAAATAAAACCTCAAGTGAAATCATTAGAAAATTGAAGAAAATTTTCAGTGTACATGGCATCCCATCAAAACTAATTTGTGATAATATGCCATTCAATAGTTATAAGTGTATAAGAGTTTGCAAGAAATTGGTGTTTTGAAATCGTGACGTCAAGCCCATTATACCCGAAGTCAAACGGACTTGCGGAAAAAGCTGTGGGTATAGCAAAGTCAATCCTCAAAAAGACCGATCATGACAACACTGACTTGTACACTGCTCTTTTAGAGTATAGAACTTACCTGTTTCAGGAATGAATGTTTCTCCTACTCAGATATTAATGTCAAGAATGACCCGAAAATAAATTACCTATTGTTAAATCTTTATTGGTTCCACAAACTCATAATGTCAAACCTGTGTTAATAAGTAAACAAATTGTCAAAAAATTTACTTATGATAAGTCCGCTATCAATAGACCTGATTTTCAGCCAGGTGACAACATAGTAATTAGAAATGTTAATAACAAACAGTGGGAAGCAGGAAAGGTAATTGAAAAACATGAATCACCGGGTCATACAATGTGATAAATAATAAAGGTAATGTGGTAAGACGTTAACTCGTCCCATTTGAGAAAGTCACTACATGAGCCTTTAATAATTAGGGATGAGGAAGAAGGTGAAACAGTTAAACCATCTACTTCTTCTGCTCAAGATAGCACTAATAGAGCCACTACTACAATCCCTAATACTACTAGTACTACTAGTAATAAAGGCTATGTTACACGAGCTGGTAGAGAGATCAGAAAGCCCAAGAAGTTTTAGCATTAATTTAATTTCAGTTGTTTTGTTAAATAATAATTATAATAACTATGTTTTGTATAACTTTTGTTGTTTTGTTAATGAATAATAACATTTAAGAAATATAATAATTAGGTAATATTTATCTACTGTTGTTCTGGTGAAAAAGGGAGATGTGACAGATGTCATATGTACACCGCCTGTGCATTGTGTGTACATTATAAAGGCACCGCCTTGTAAGGTGTCCTTCCGCCTGGAGTTGTAGAGGGAGGCCGTGCATCTGGCAAGGCCTAGGGCAGACCAGTCAATAAACACACCTTGCTTTGTAATGTTGCCTCGTCTTTAATCCTCAATCATCCTACACATCAGAACCCTTCACATTCCTTCACTTCTGGGTACGTAGAAAGTAAGTTTTTTTCTCCTGGTTCATTAAATAAATAAATAAAAATAAATACATTCTTATTTAGAGTCTACCCACTCAGTCATATAACTGATTTTCAGTGTGGGACAGTAAACCAAAGCGACCAGGCCAACCCTGTAGGCCCCGACGCAATCGACGAGTGAGCGATAACCAACCAAAGATCGATTATTTTTAATTGGAAATATATCAATCAGTGGTATGGACAGTGCGAACACCCGCGGATCAATGCCAGAATCAACAAGACCGATTCAGAACAACTTTGATTTTATTATGTGCCTCGTTGCTAGGACGGCTCCAAAGTCACCGTTACTAATTAATAATAATAACTTCTATCCATTAAATCTAGATTTTAATTTCATATCGTCTATTGTTTCCTCTCCTCATAAACGTCAATGTGTTGTGTAATGTTGCTGTGAACCTAAGCACTACCAAGAAGGATCCGTGTGGATATAGTGCGCCCAAGCTATCTTTACTTCTTTACGGGGCTAGGGTTGATTTACCTGACGATGAGGGGTGTGAGTCCTTGGGAGAGGCTGCCTCAACGTCGTAAAGGAAAGTTGACATCTTCGTCAGCTTTGATGCCCTTTCAATTTATTCATTCAGTTCCCCAGTTGCAACTTACGTGCCATCGTAGAATTTAATCCAAAGATTTCTCTGCTGACCGAAAAGGGCGAGCAAAAAGACAAAGACCCCTTCGCAAATATCAGCTAGTAGTATTTTACTCCCTGAAACTAGAGGCGAGCTCTGGCAGTCGTCGTCTTGGACCTGTCCTCTAGACGACGACGACGGTGGCTTTCCTCCACTTGCCTGTGGCTAGATCTGTCCAGCACGGGCCTGTCTTCCCCACATCTCCTACTTTGAAATCCTCTTTATTAAAATCTCTTTAACTTATCACGTTTTCAGGAACAATAAACATATCTTAAATACAACCCTTCAAACAGTTACTCCGATGTTGCATATTTTGCCAGAGGTCCTTCGAGATTTTTAAACTTACATTTCCTACATTTTGGACACAGTCCAATTTCTTTTTTAAATCTCACATAAATTACGTTTATTTCAAGAATGCTCATCCATCAACGTGACTATAAGCCACGTTCTCGAAGCTGCCTGCTTAATTTAAGGTTTACACTTGACTATATTGTAATATCCCTGTATCTCTTGCAGTCGTGACGAAGTCCAGCACCTGTGGTCCACTAGACAAAGACTGGGCAACAAAGTGCAACCAAGAGTACACGAATTCAAGAAGTGTTACCCTGTTTGTGAGAAGAGTGTAGGCAACGAGTGGCTGCTAGCTGACGTCGTATTCTAGGAGTACACTGCACTACTATAAAGTACACTACTATAAACTGCACTACACTACACTGTACTTCACTGCACTGCATCACAGAAGAATGCGGGCTGGCTTTGCGAGTAGGCCTACAATTGTTACGTGTTGTTGTATTATAATGAAATGGAAAGGAAAATATAAAGAGGGGAAATAAACAATGAAGATGTTTTAAAATATACCATTTATATATTTGTTTGTAAATTTATTTACAAAATATTCTTTATTTCTACACCTTAAATAACATAAAGTAATGAAAATAGTTTTATGGATATGTACAATGAGTTGATATGTATGTGATGGTATAAAGTAATGAAAAAAGCTCTGTGGATATGTACAATGATTTGATATTATTTATAATTATGTGATGGTTGAAAATATATTATATATATATACACACATTGTTACTTAATATATTTCAATATATATATTTATTTCAATCATTCTTTGTCAAATTTTAATCCAGAAACATGATTTAAATAAATAATCAGTATATTGTTCACTGATTATGGTGGCCTACAATGTGATGAATATAATATGAACTAGACGAATAAGTTGGCGAAGAAGCTGAGCGCTATTGAGACAATTTGTATATGTGTAAAAGTTTTGAATCGAAAGTAAAAGTTTTGTTTAAAATTCTCCTCTTTTAGGTATGAGTTACAGGGTGAATCATGTTTCGTTTTCTACCGATCAATTGTTAAATTAAATGCATTATATTGTCTTAACTGCACCATCTTACACTTAAACTGCACCATCTTATACACTTAAACTGCACCATCTTACACTTAAAGACACTTTGCTCCATTGAATGCCAAAGCACTAACACAACTTTGCACGATGTATTTCACACATTTCGAAATCAATTCCCTGATTTATTTGGTTAAAATGTAAAATGTAAAATTTCAAAGATACTTTAATATAATTATAACATATTTTGTTTTATGAAGACACACACTTTCACTAAAACTGCAACTGCAATCCAGGCAAGTATTCGACACAATCAACAAGAAATATTCTTACCCTTAGCTTAGTATTAAACACAATATATAGTTTTGCAGTCTTTAAAAATTAAGATATTTCTAAAATTATTATTAATATTTACATTGAGCTGTTTTAATAACTAGCGAACACAGTTTCCCATATTATATAACATTATATAATATGATACATTATAATAATATACACATTAATTGCTAATTTAAGAATTGACGAGTTTTTCAATATTTTAGAAATAATTTTGTTTTGTTTGCTAAAAGCAAAATGGATGTATGCTGAGACGCCAGAAGATAGACCAAGGATAGCCTGGGCTCAACTTTTTTGTTTTCAATACTAAACAATGTATTTGATAATTTAATCGTATATCAAGGATGTCGGCTAAAGTTTTGCTTGTACGAAACTTATGTTCAAAGGGTGTAACAGGAAATCTAACTTTCGTTATTTCATTGATCGGGAAACACTTCCGTGGGTGTAATTGATTATATGAAAATCAATCCAGAAATAAAAATCCATCTCAGCGGGGTATCGAAAACAAAAGTTTAAACATTTTAAATGCATCGCCGTAAAAAGATTCAATCACATACCAGCTGTATTATAATAATATACATTAACAGTTACAAAAATACGTCACGATATTTAAAAAAAATCTTTTATGTACATACATTTCTACGTGGCATATTATAATGCAGCCTACGGTAATTGCACAAATAAACATTAACATTTACTTTGACATTCCTTAATCTAGGAAAAAAATCACAATGTTTTCGTAGATGCTTTTTTTTCTTTGAGATTGATATAGTCGATATATCGATATTCAAATTAAACACAAAACATCTCATCAGTTTACATGATATTGAAATGATTGTTAGTTTATCAAAGACGGTATAAAAAATAACACATCAATAATATACGTTTTGTGAATATCGCATCACCAGTTACGTTGTGCAATATTTCAAAACGTTTTCACTAAAATCACAAATTGGTGCCTAGATTTATTAATTAGGGTAAAGAGCGTCAACATGAAACGACAAACTATCAAAATAATATTAACATTTTGACACCTCGTAAATAGGGGTGTGCAGGTACCCGAAATTTAGGGTAAAAATATATATTTTGGAAAATGGTGGAGGTGCCGGTCCAGGATTTTAATTAGTTTTGGTAGAGATGCCGGTCCAGGATTTATTCGTGTAAGTTTTGGTGGAGGTGCCGGTCCAGATATTTTTTATTTTTATCTTACAAAATGAATGCAAATCCAGACAGTAGCAAATGTATTGGGAGAGAATTATAATGTAAGATTCTTAACAAGTAAAGTTCATTATCCATTTTACCCGTCTTCATCCGACCCGACTGTCAACACCTCTACTCGCACAGCCCTAAGTCCAACCTCAACCACTCGTTTGCTTGTCTTGAGTTTTATGTTCTGCCACCTGATTGGTTGGTACTCAGATCTTACTAGTGGGGTCCACATTGATACTTTTTTTCATTATCGTTTATCAAAATGTTAATGTTATTATCGAATCGATATAACTCATCAATAATATCGATTTCACCAACACAGCCTGTTCCGACCTATAAGTGGAACCCAGGTGTGGCAACTGTAAATCAAAACAATACAATTGATTTCCGTTTGCTGCCTCGCTGTCTTGGATGTCATGTGTTTGGCTTCCGTTATCGACTGAACGCTCATTTCCAAACATAAATCTCGAGAGTAACACAATCAGCCCAGCCAGTGCATGGCACAACGTGAGATAATCTCCGTCTTTAGAGTTTTTGTTCGTGCCACTATTGACCAATTATTTGATATTTCGATGATCGATATTGAATTTTCGTTATCGAAAATCGAAATTATACCCATTTTTGATTATCGTGTGCATCACTACTAACTAGTAATTGGATAATGCAACATTGGTCGTCTAGTTTCGTATCATCGTTAAAGATCTAACACCAGTTATTGGTACATTCAGAAAATTCCCTAAACCGATAAAGACATTCCTCTTAAAATGTCTCGCATTCTCTATAACCCTAAGGAATCCACAATCCAATTATTCTTGAATCACTTTTTCGGTGTGTTTTGGCGTTCGTTGTGGATATTATTAAACACAATGGTGATATTTCCAAGGACTATCATTGGTACTATGTACTTCATTAAACCATGGAGATGAACCCCCCATGGTTAAACCTTCGTCATTATGTGTAAGGACCTGGTTTTCAATCATCTGTGAACCGAACTAGTCTAATCGCATCTGTAGCGCTCGCTATAAACCCACGAGCTGGTTCTAACGCGTTGACTTTAGTGTTGGTGCCGACCAAGATGGCGACTGTTGGTGTGACGTCATAATATGTATCTCCGTGGTAGACTTTCCAAGATGGCGACTGTTCGTATGACGTCATAATATGTTTCTCCGTGGTAGACTTTCCAAGATGGCGACTGTTCGTATGACGATGGGCCTCAGACGACTCAATTACTACGTCAGTATGAGTTACTAGATGGGTTATGTCTTGTTGTTGTGGTGGTAGTGATGTTTCTCCGTGGTAGTATATCTACCTACCGTTCACCTTAGCTATATGTGAGGTCGAGCTCTCCACTCGGACGTTCGCGTCAACTTACTGCGAATAGACGGCTGCCTTTGTGTTGGCACTACATGTGTCACCCAATGAATGTCAAATTACTGCTATGGCCGACCCTAGTCAAAATATAGTCCTTATACCCAACAGGCATTTAAGTGGCCCGACCTTTTTGTAATAATAATATACACACGTTGTACAATGTATTTCTGTATTTTTACCATCCAATGTGACCATGTTTTTAAGACATTATTGTGAAACTCTTAATTTAGAGGCTTACTGGTACAAAACACGACTTAAACATTAGTCGTTAGTTCCTTTATAATGCTGTGTGAAGTTCAACTCACAGCATAGCCTGAAATGGTGAATTAGGTCGGATAATTGCGAGTTTTAACATGGTCGATGCATTTTGACACTAGCTTTGCAAGTTCTATGGCCACCAGCAGCGTTATTGCGTCATCTAGTCTTGTCTTTGAACCTGCTAGCAGTCTGAGGAAGGTAGCACGTCAATGGAGCTGTAAGACGGCTGCGAGGGGCCATGTTTGAGCCACATGAAGGTTCTTGTAAATACCACCAGGAGCAGGGCGGCGCCCAGAGCGATCATACTGACACTCAGCGCCGTCTGGGCGGCGGGAACAACAACTACCGAGAAGTAGATCATGTACGAGATGTACCAGGGTAGGCCCACCTGGTTCTGTGGGAGGAAAAACAGACACTTATTAGTTGAGTTGAGTGATTTAACTCATAAGATAGGGCAGTTGCTCGACTGCGCCCTACTACATGCAATGGAGGTGACAAAATATGAAACGGTTGCAAAATGAAACATGTATATTTGGAATTAAAAGATTTCAATTTATGTGTGATGCAATATCTACTGCGATATATTATGAATTACATGATGCAACAATACTATGATAACTCCATGATAAGGAATGATAACGTTTCGATAGAGGACAACAGTTTGGAGTCCTCCCATGTCTCCTGCCAAAGCTTGAGAAATATTACGTCTAAGAAATTCTGGAATATGGAACTGTCGAAAGCTTATTTTATTCCTGAAAATAAAGATTAAAAAAAAAATTAATTGAACAATATTTTGTGGCAGCAAAAGGTCATGAAACTTTGGTCTATGTGGATTTTAAAATTTAGAATCTTGGGCTTATTGCCGATTGAGCTTTCGGAGCTTCATAAAACTGTAACTAAATTCACACACAAGTACATAGATTTGAGTTTACCTACAAGTTGAAAGCTTTAGGTAAAGGAACTTGCAGAAAGACGAGTCTAGACCACAACTCACGTATTCGAGCCAGAACATTGGTATGATGAGGTTGTCGAACTTGGAGAGGTCTCCGAATCCCTTCAAAGGTCGGACCACCAGGTTGGACTGACTCCTGGCCCGGCTTTCCATGGGGACACCTGTTGTCTGTGCAGAACATTACATCATTAGACAGACAGTGTTGGCTGACTCTGACTCAGGAGGTCCCGGGTTCGAATCCCATCGGGACCAGAAATCCTGACTGAAGGTTTTTACACATACATACATGTTTTTATTATAGCGGTGGTATTGAACACTTCCGCTGGTTTGAATTCTTGATGCTCGGGGGCGTAGGAGTAGGCGGTACAAGGGGTGCACTTGCACCCTGAGCGATTGAGGGTAAGAGGCGGGGGGGGGGGGGCAAGAGCAAGGAAGCCCATCGAGCAGCCTTGCACCCAGGCCTTTGAATTCCTGGCTATGCCACTGTTGATGCTTATGCATCCAAGTTCGGAGTATTTGAATGTTTTGGAATGTGTAGCACAATGCCCATGCTTTATTTGGGACTCGAACCCACGTCCCCTTGGTGTCACACGCTTTGGACTTGCGTCTCAATAATATGCGCCACCGCGGACGTCCTTGGTAAAGTAGTTTCTAGTAGAGGTTCACATTTGACAAGTGCTGCACTCTGTTATCTATCAAGCAGACTCTAGTACTGTGAGTAGATGCAATAGCTTTCTCTCTTACCGGCTCCACTTATGAATAGTGCTGTTACTTGTGGTTAATACTGGACAGGTCCTGCGCTCTGCTATGCATCAACTACACTAAAGCAAGCTAGGTACAACAGCGGTCTCGTGGTTGACAAGTCCTGCGCTCTGCTATGCATCAACTACACTAAAGCAAGCTAGGTACAACAGCTGTCTCTCTTACCGGCTCCACTATGACGTATGACTGGTGCTCCTCTCTCGTGGGCCTGGGACCAACTATGCTGGACAGAAGACTCTCCTCGCCGCCCAAGAAGTGAGGCATTGAGGCTGCGATGGGGAAGTCTGCGGTTGAAAGAAAGGGGTGTTAGTGCAAGAATAACATATTATATTCGGGTCCCGTCGAGATCTGCTAATCTGACTCAATTTTTTCTGGGGTTTTCCTCAGTCGGTAAAGGGCCTATTACCCCCAAAAATTACTTTTTAACACATAATCTATAGCGTAATACAACACTTAAATTACAGTTTACAAAATTATATCTTGTTACTGAGATTTTACACGATTTTTTAAAGTTTTTTGTTCCTGAAAATTATGAAAATTGGCGTTTTGAGGAATTTCTTAAATCAGCGTTAGCCTGTTTATTTTTTGTTCCTCATAGATACTAGAGCATAGTACCAATCTAAAACAGACCATTACAACTATGCACAAATATACACTCAAACGCGCTAAAAATATGCATTCCAAAATCACACCCCATTCGGCATATTTTGACCGAACCGCTTGCCCAAATTACAAAACAAAATATATTACATGTACAGAAAAGGCTGTAGATGTAGAGTACGTCAATAATGGTCAATATTTTTTAGGATCAAAATCCTCCAAGGTCAAAGGGCATAAAGATCGTCCCCATATTTCTTATGGGAAATTTTTGCCGATGGGACCTAGCTCGAAAATTACCAATATTGACATTTTTTTCCGGGTCATGGTGGACCCAATAATTTTTCTGTTACTTTCCAAATCCATAACTAGTTAGCATGAATGATTTTTTTTTAGTTTAGCTGGTGAATACCCCTAAGTAAGCTTACTTAAGTATGGTCTACACGGGAAGTTAAGTAGGTAGCCAGACTGACTGCGACATGTTGATACTCACTGAAGTAGCACGGGGAGACGTCTGATACTCCAGAAGGCAGTGGTGTAGGCCCCTCCCCCTTGAAGCAGTCCTCGTCAGGGTTTGGATGGCGGTGGAATAATTCTGGCGGGAGTTCAAACCTGTAGGCTGTCATACCGCACTGCTGCACATCCCCTGGAAACACAAATGGAGGGGTTTTAAGTTCAATTTTAACACTATCATGTCTTTGGGTCCAATCGAAGAAATAGGGCTTAGATGTTGTTTTTAACGATTTGTGTACTTTTTTTCTTCTTGCAAAAACAAATGGCTACTCTAAGAGTAATAAACACATCAATTATGGACTTTGAACATTTTTAGCTTGGATACGCCAGTTTTTTTAAAATAACCGATGTATTATTTATCAAAAATTATACATTTTGGTACTTGTTCATTGTAGGGGACCCCCCGAAAAAAGAGTAGGTTAGGGGGGTTGGGGGGGGGGGTGCAAATCGTTATGGGGGGGGGGGGGAGGTGGAGGATAAAGCTTGTTGCGGTGGTCAGCTAAGCTCCCCCTAACCCCACTAACCTTTTTTCCTTTTTGGGGGGTTCCCTATATTGAACAAGTACCTACATTTTTTATTTTTCCAAATGTAGGAATGCAAGAAATGACCATATACGCTCATCCTTCCACGCGACGTTAGGTAGAGTTCACGACGCGTCTTGTTAATGTTAGCCACTGTGAGGCCGACTGCATCAACCGGTTCCTGCAAGTATGTGATAAGTAGCCCAGACCAGAGTGAGACATTAGTTTAGTGACAAATATGGTTGTATAACAAGAAACATTAAATATGCGTCTGGTTGGTTGAAAGTTGTCGGCCCCCTGTGGTGTACTGTGGTGCACTGTGGTGTACTGTGGTGCACTGTGGTGTACTGTGGTGTACTGTGGTGTACTGTGGTGTACTGTGGTGTACTGTGGTGTACTGTGGTGTACTGTGGTGTACTGTGGTGTACTGTGGTGTACTGTGGTGTACTGTGGTGTCACTGTGAGGCTCACTTGGCATTATGACACCGGGTACAGGGATAGAGCTGGCGCTACCGATAGACCCGTCATCTGCAATCCTGACTGAAAGCCTGTCCATGGTTGTCTTAGCAGTGGCGTATCCAAGAGGGGGGAGCGGGGAATAACCCCCGCCCCTTTTGCCAAAAAAAAGTTTGAATGTGAACTTTCAATGGAGAATATATAATAACTTTTTTATCGCAATACTAAAGGCAAATTACCTTCTGACCAAACGAGGATTTTAGTAGATACAAAGTTGGTTATTGTGATGCTTTAAAACGCACAGATTTTCACCAAATGCCCGGACCCCCACTTGGCCTTCGGTACATTTATGAATCAATTGGCTGAACCCCCCCCCCCTTAATGAATTCCTAGATACGCCACTGTGTCCTAGTGGTTATTTGCAAATGCAAGGGATCGAGTCCTCTTGAGGCCCTTAGACGTTCCCTTTCACAAATTATGACCGGGTCTCCTAAATACCTATTCGTTCCTGGGCAGGTTTCTCGAAAGAAATTTTGAAAATTTTTTAAAGAACTGATCTATTTCCTGGTTCACATTGAGTGAGTTCCGTTACCTGCTGGACGTACTGCCAGCTTTACTGGACCCGTTCCGTTAACTGCTGTCAGCAGTGTGCTGAGCGTCCCGTAAATTGCTGGCCCAGCGCCTTCAGTAACTGGAAGTGCTGGAGGTTTCTCGCTCAGTATCGCCAGTAAACCAGCTAGTGTCATGGCGGCGTTGAAATGTCAGTTTGCTTCCAAAGTTAATAAATTGCTTTATTTGTTCAGAAAAAATGAGATATTTGATATTGCACTGGAATAAAAATGACAATAATAATTCGGAATGTGCTAAGAATATTTATTTGCGAGCTTACACTTCTTTTTTAATTCATAGCTTGCAATTAATGGGTCGATGACTTTAGGCCTAGGCCTAGGCTAGATGACGGCTTTAAATATTCCGCCAAGAGAATAATTTATTTGTTAAATCCATAACCGAGAATAAACGTGAAATCTTTTCATTTCTCTTCAAGTTTACCCTAAATAATTAATATCATGTTTTAAATTGACTGCACGATTATTTTTCTGACAGCTGCAGTGTTTGTGCTGGATGCTTTTACTGGGAACAATTCCGTTTTCTAGGCCTCCTGACCGCGCAGGCTAGCACTGGTGTTTACTGTGCTCCCAGTAGAGCCAGCAGTTATCGGAACGCACTCATTGTCAAACATCGACGTTTTTACGTCGTTTTTTTAGTAGCAAAATAGTTTTGTTTTCTAGTTAAAACATTACAATATTTCTGTACACTTGATCTTAGTCTTGCGCTGGGTAAATTTTACAAAATTGTATTATTAAGTTTAGAGTTTTGGACGTAACACTAACAGACATGATAAATACACAAATACATGACACCGTACATCATGAAGTCTTTAATTACAAAAATATGCCAAAAAAAGCTTCAATTGAATGTGCTTTTTCTAATTATATTGACTCAAGCTTACGTTTGAGTTTTTTTGTTATATTTTTAGGTTATCTTGGTAATCGTCCAATCACATTTCATAATGATGTGATTGATCATAAAAGTTGGCGTGATTCGTGTCATTCTTATAATTCTTATTACAACTTACATAAAACATACTATAAATAGTAACCTTTAATTTGAGTTATTACAATGTTACATTCTTATTATTCATAGTCACTTTTTTTAGTAGTTGAGTCGATAATTCTTTATTAAAAGCAATGTCTTCATTAAAATATAGCAATTTTTTTAAAAACTGGTTTATTTCCATAATTATGTCCAAGCAATAACCGTAAACATGTCAAAATCACGTATTTTCCGGAATGAATCCAATGGGCTAAGATGTTGTGTAAGAGACAAGGTGTTTATGTAATTAATGTCGTTGGTTCCTTCCTTATATTGGGTAACAAGTGTTGTAATGTTGGCAGTAAGTGATAACTGAACAGACGTCTTGCTTGGTATGAGTTAGTGCAGAAATAGTACTTGCATTGATGGGTGAATGATTACCTGATGGAGTTCATGCTTGATGAAGAAAAGGTCAATCAATCTTATATGATGTTTCGAGAAGGTTCTATTGGACTGCACTTTAATCTAATTAGATGTTTGGAGAACTCTATTCGACTATAAACTACACTTTAATAAATTAATAACAAAATTTTAAACAAGAGTTAGCCTATTAGTCGTCTTCAACGGGTTTTACTGACGGGTAGCCTATAACAACAGTACAAGAAAGATAAACAACATTAGTACTTCCATCCGAATATGACCAAAAAGTAAATAGAAAATGTTTACCAAATTACAAAAATTAAAAACAGATTTGTAGCCAATTAACAAAAAACAAAACAAAAAAAGACCCTTTCCAAATAGCAGGAAAAACAATACTGGGAGTACTTATTACGTTGTTAGATACAGACATAATGGCAGCCTCTTTCAACCAGTGTTGATGTCGATTAGTTTCATGGAGTCCTTACAATTTACATAATGATGGTTCAAACATATGTTCCGCTAGTCTAAATAAGTCTTAAATAATTTTTTTTTCTAAGTACCAATAGAGTTATTCCCCTGCTCTAAAAGTTCATTGAGTGTGAGTGAGAAAGATTCAAACCATAGACATCTTATATAATTGGCTAGACCAGCAGTCGGTGGTCCACTTCCGGTACAATGGAAGCCATCTTGAATGGGTGAGTTTGCATGTTAATTAGATGGGAGCGATTAATCGAAAAAATATTTTTAAAGATGGCCGCCAGTTTGGCAGGTGAGCATATCAGACTTAACACCAAATGATTACTAAATTCCCGTATGCAATAACTTTGCATTGTTTCTGTTTGTTCAAACCATGCTGCACAAGCTAAAACCATATCAAACAATCCAGTAAAGTATTATTATTGCATTAAAAAAGCATAAATTAAAACGCCAAGCCGCCATCTTGAATGGGTGGGATTGACGCTTCAATTTGGTACACTCGCGCCTGTGCGGAGGAATTGGAGACTGCGCATCTAGCCTACTATAGGTGTTAAGATATCTATGATACGAACAGTTGCGGCGGCGGCAACATCGGCCGGTAAAGCTAGAAGCCACGCGTAGACTACTTCAAGCTAATACATATTCGTTCAGTGTGGCGCTATCTGTGTGCAGATTGGTGAACTCGAAGTGTATTATGACTTCAAATAGAACGGCGGGACCACGGCTGGCCGTGCGCGCATAAACCGGGTAACGCGCGTTAGACGGTTTATGCGCGCGGCCCCTCAAAAATAAATAAATCCCTATTTAGAGTCTACCCACTCCGTCACATAACTGATTTTCAGTTGGGGACAATAAACCAAAGCGACCAAGCCAACCCTGTAGGCCTGACGCAATCGACGAGTGAGCAATAACCAACCAAAGATCGAAATTGTTTTAAAGGAAATATAGCAATTACTGGTATTGTTATGTTAAACTAAATAAAAATAATAAAAAAATCAACGCAAATACTCACTGGCGTACTCTACGGGCGTCGTCCTGCAGATGGTCTTGCGGAAGTAGGCGAGCGAGTCGTTGCGCGTGATGAACTGCGGGTAGGTGACGCCCTCGGTGGCGTTCTCCAGCGAGTCGCACGACTCTTGCGGCCAGTAGTTGAACCTGTCCCTGCCGTGGTAGCGAGTCATGGTGAAGAACTTCTTCGGGCTCACCTTCTTCCCTATGTGGACCGTCACCTCGTCGCTAAAGTCGCTATAAACCTGAGGGGAGAACGTTCGCCTGATTTGTAGTTATTTATTTATGGGTTCAGAACTTCTGAAATAAGGGACGAACTTTAATTGCCTGTTATGAAGGACTATCGATCGAAGAGAAATTTGGAGGGGGTTGGGTGAGTGGTTTACATTTGAGTCGTTATTGGCACGGTGAACAATTAGTGCTTAAAATGTACTTTTAGCGCTTAAGGAGTTCGTCTTTTACGTCTTAACAGACATTCGTTCGCTCCCCGACTGTTTTTGGCCATTGCCGAATACAAATAGTGGTTTAAGCACTAATGGACCTGGTGCAGGCGTATTGGCAGGTTGATGTCGACTCCGCGTCAGTGCTATTTCGTCGAAACTCGCCACGAGGGTCAGGCGGTTGACCAAAGGCATGAACGAAACATCAAACTCGAAGCGGGAAACTCCCAGGGGAAACGGTTGAAATCCTAAAATAAAAAAGGTTTCGTAAACGGGCTAACTATAATCAAAAAAGCGAGTTCGGCCATAACTCGGACATCGTTAGCCCGATTGACACGCGTCTTGGACTAGCACGGAAGTAAAGGGAGTGAAGACTAAAGACGGAGACGGTAAATGTGCAAGTTTGCGTCCGTCAGCGGGGGCGAGGGACGAAACCCGCTGTGACTCTCTGACGTCTCGGACGCTCTCGATCTTGTGGATGATTCTCCGAAAGTGCTGTGTGCCCGCCGCGACCCGACAGGCCAACCAGACGCGGCAATGAGACGACACGGCAGACCCTCCTCGCAGCGGTTTTTGGAGCTACGAAGTTTGCCAACTTCGAGGATGCGCAGCTGCTTCAAGCCGCGACTTGTCCATTTTCATAATTCGCTTGATCGGCCAAATCCAGTTAATTTCACACGAATTCTGGATCACTTTTCGAATTATTGTCCCCCAAAAATTTAAATTTTTGTGATGCTGTTTATAAAAGATGAGCGCACATCATCAGATCACATCTCAAGATTTTACATAATTGTAATTTACATGATCTTAGGAAATTACTGTAAATTACCCGTTTGGTGACAAATTTACTGTCCATTACTGAACAAGTAAGCACTATTCATTTGAAAAAAAGCAACAATCACGCATTCTTACTTGACATTTAGGTGCAAACCCACCACCCGATTGGACAAACGATGGAGCTTCCAAGTGATCCAGACTAAACCTCTGCGATTTGCATCAAAGCCTGGTTTCTTCGAGCTCATCCAACAGTCTTTAAGTTTCCGTTATTCATCATTAGAGCTATGAAAAAATAGCATTTATTTCTGAATATTTAGCATTTATTTTTCCAAATTTAGCATTTTGTAGCATTAATTTCTTCTTTCCACCAAAACCCCAAATGTGGGGAGTTTCCTGTATTTTAATGGGGAATGAATTCAAATTATGCTTTATAGGAACATTTCAATTCAATGTAGTCACTTTAAACGTTAGAATACAATGCTAAACCAATTCTCAATTGGTATTGGGCAATAAAGTTAAACATAGATGGCAGTGTGTCGTTTCAAAATCCCACGAAAATAGTTCCAGCCTAAACCACCGAGAGCATGTCGTCTTGTTTTGTTCCCCAATAGGTAAACCTTATTTTTCAGTAAATTTAGCATTTTGTAGCGTTTTTAAGAATGTATACTCACTGATTTAGCATCAATAACCTAAAACTCTAAATTTTCATGCCTCTATTCATCATACATCCTTATTGGTGATATTACCAAAAACGTATCTGTACGATTAATGTAAATCTTCCCTCTAAAGTTGTCCTATCTAGTTATGAAATGTCCAAGACTGTAGGGATTGATTCCTCTTGAACAGCCTTCGACTCGAACATCCCTTCACAATTGTCCTAACTCTATTACACCTAGTTAGATACCTAAAGAGGGGCATGCATTGCACCCTGGGTACGTTCCCATGAGAAATTAAATGTCCGAATCCTGTGAGAAACTTCCCTCCAGGATTGTCTGTATCGTGGAATAGCCTAAAGCCGAGACTTGTGAGTAGAGGCATGAAAATTTAGCCTTTTAGGTTATTGATGCTAAATCAGTGAGTATAAATTCTTAAAAACGCTACAAAATGCTAAATTTACTGAAAAATAAGGTTTACCTATACCAATTGAGAATTGGTTTAGCATTGTATTCTAACGTTTAAGTGACTACATTGAATTGAAATGTTCCTATAAAGCATAATTTAAATTCATTCCCCATTAAAAATACAAGAAAACTCCCCACATTTGGGGGTTTTGGTGAGAAGAAGAAAATTAATGCCACCAAATGCTAAATTTAGAAAAATTAATGGTAAATATTCAGAATATAAATGCTATTTTTTTCATAGCTCTACTTATGAGCTGTATCTGTCGGTTTATATGACAGTACTCACGTTATGCAGTACTCCCATGTTCTCTGAAGGCACCATGTACGGGAACAACTTCTTCCCGAGGTCGATCAGGGGGTCGCTCCAATTCCACAGGTAGTTGTAGACGGTGATGGATACGAGGGGCGGTGACTTTGTCCTCCTCAGCAGCATGTTGTAGCCGAGCTTGGTGAAGAACGAGGCGTCGTACATCTTGGACGCCATTCCCTGGGACATGATGGGGAGAGAGTTAGAGAGAGAGAGAGAGGAGAGAGAGAGAGAGAGAGGGGGGGTCACTCTAGTTCCATAGGTACTTGTAGACGGTGATGGATACGAGGGGCGGTGACTTTGTCCTCCTCAGCAGCATGTTGTAGCCGAGCTTGGTGAAGAACGAGGCGTCGTACATCTTGGACGCCATTCCCTGGGACATGATGGGGAGAGAGTTAGAGAGAGAGAGAGAGAGAGAGAGAGAGAGAGAGAGAGAGAGGGGGGGTCACTCTAGTTCCATAGGTACTTGTAGACGGTGATGGATACGAGGGGCGGTGACTTTGTCCTCCTCAGCAGCATGTGTAGCCGAGCTTGGTGAAGAACGAGGCGTCGTACATCTTGGACGCCATTCCCTGGGACATGATGGGGAGAGAGTTAGCGAGAGAGAGAGAGAGAGAGAGAGGGGGGGGGTCGCTCAGTTCCACAGGTAGTTGTAGACGGTGATGGATACGAGGGGCGGTGACTTTGTCTCCTCAGCAGCATGTTGTAGCCGAGCTTGGTGAAGAACGAGGCGTCGTACATCTTGGACGCCATTCCCTGGGACATGATGGGGAGAGAGTTGGAGAGAGAGAGAGAGAGAGAGAGAGAGGGGGTCGCTCCAGTTCCACAGGTAGTTGTAGACGGTGATGGATACGAGGGGCGGTGACTTTGTCCTCCTCAGCAGCATGTGTAGCCGAGCTTGGTGAAGAACGAGGCGTCGTACATCTTGGACGCCATTCCCTGGGACATGATGGGAGGGTAGAGTAGAGAGAGAGAGAGAGAGAGAGAGAGAGGGGGGGGGGTCGCTCCAGTTCCACAGGTAGTTGTAGACGGTGATGGATACGAGGGGCGGTGACTTTGTCCTCCTCAGCAGCATGTTGTAGCCTAGCTTGGTGAAGAACGAGGCGTCGTACATCTTGGACGCCATTCCTGGGACATGATGGGGAGAGAGTTAGAGAGAGAGAGAGAGAGAGAGAGAGAGAGAGAGGGGGTCGCTTCCAGTTCCACAGGTAGTTGTAGACGGTGATGGATACGAGGGGCGGTGACTTTGTCCTCCTCAGCAGCATGTTGTAGCCGAGCTTGGTGAAGAACGAGGCGTCGTACATCTTGGACGCCATTCCCTGGGACATGATGGGGAGGGAGTTAGAGAGAGAGAGAGAGAGAGAGAGAGAGAGAGGGGGGGGGGTCGCTCCAGTTCCACAGGTATTGTAGACGGTGATGGATACGAGGGGCGGTGACTTTGTCCTCCTCAGCAGCATGTTGTAGCCTAGCTTGTGAAGAACGAGGCGTCGTACATCTTGGACGCCATTCCCTGGGACATGATGGGGAGAGAGTTAGAGAGAGAGAGAGAGAGAGAGAGAGAGGGGGGGGGGTCGCTCCAGTTCCACAGGTAGTTGTAGACGGTGATGGATACGAGGGGCGGTGACTTTGTCCTCCTCAGCAGCATGTTGTAGCCGAGCTTGGTGAAGAACGAGGCGTCGTACATCTTGGACGCCATTATCTGGGACATGATGGGGAGAGAGTTAGAGAGAGAGAGTAGAGAGGAGAGAGAGAGAGAGAGAGGGGGGGGGGTCGCTCCAGTTCCACAGGTAGTTGTAGACGGTGATGGATACGAGGGCGGTGACTTTGCCCTCCTCAGCAGCATGTGTGCCTATTTGGTGAAGAACGGGGCTCGTACATTTTGCCCCTTTCCCTGGGAAAATTGGGGAGAAGTTAGAGAGAGAGAGAGAGAGAGAGAGAGAAGGAGGGGGGCGCTCCATTTCCACGGGTTTATTGTAGACGGGATGGATACGAGGGGGGGTGACTTTGCCCCTCCTCAGCAGCATGTTTAGCCGAGCTTGGGAAAAAGAACGAGGCGTCGTACATCTTGGACGCCCCCCCCTGGGGACTGATGGGGAGAAGTTGAGAGAGGGAGAGGAGAGAGGGGAGAGAGAGAGGAGAGAGGGGAGAGGCTTCTTGGGTCATAACGTTGATGTAGGAGACAGAGAAGAGAAGAGAGAGAGAGAGGGGGGGGGGGCACTCTAGTTCCACAGGTGTTGTGGAGGGTGAGGGATACAGGGGCGGGACTTTGTCCTCCTCACAGCATTTGTAGCCTAGCTTGGTGAAAACGAGGCGTTTTTAATTTTGGGGACCCATTCCCGGGACATGATGGGGAGAGGTTAGAGAGAGAGGAGAAGGGGGTCGCCCAGTTCCACAGTAGTTGTAGCGGTGATGGATACGAGGGGCGGTGACTTTGTCCTCCTCAGCAGCATTTTGTGCCTAGCTTGGTGAAGAACAGGCGCGTACACTTGGAGCCATTCCCGGGGGCATGTGGGGAGGGTTAGAGAGAGGGGAGAGAGAGAGGGAAGAGAGGAGAGAGAGGGGGGGAGGGGGTCGCTCCATTTCCACAGGTAGTTGTAGACGGTGATGGATACGAGGGGCGGGGGACTTTGTCCTCCCTCAGCAGCTTTTTGTAGCCGAGCTTGGTGAAGAACGAGGCGTGTACATTTGGGACGCCATTTGGGAATGATGGGGAAGAGTTAGAGAGAGAGAGAGATTTTTTAGAGAGAGAGAGAGAGAGAGAGGGGGGGGGTCGCTCCATTTCCCACAGGTAGTTGTGACGGGATGGAACGGGGGGCGGTGACTTTGTCCTCCCAGCAGCATGGTAGCCGAGCTTGGGAAAAACGGGGCGTCGACATCTTGGCCCCATTCCCGGGACATGATGGGGAGGATTTTAGAGAGGGGAGGGAGGGGAGAGGTGAGAGAGGAGAGGGGGGGGGGGGGGTCGCCCCTTTTCCCACAGGTAGTTGTAGACGGTGTGGAACAGGGCGGTGACTTTGTCCCCCTCAGCAGCATGTTGTACCCCGAGCTTGGTGAAGAACGAGGCGTCGTACATCTTGGACGCCATTCCCGGACATGAGGGGGAGGAGAGAGTTAGGAGAGAGAGAGGGGTTTAGGAGAGAGAGAGAGAGAGAGAGGGGGTCGCTCCAGTCACAGGTAGTTGTAGACGGTGAGGATACGGGGGCGGGGACTTTGTCCCCTTAGCAGCATGTTGTAGCGAGCTGGTGAAGAAGAGGCGTCGACATCTTGGAGCCATTCCCTGGACTTTATGGGGAGAGAGTTAGAGGAGAGAGAGAGGTTGGTAGAGAGGAGGAGAGAAGAGAGGGGTCGCTCCAGTTCCACAGGTAGTTGTAAAAAGGTGATGATACGAGGGGCGGTGACTTGTTCCTAAGCAGCATGTTGTAGCCGAGCGGGTGAAGAACGAGGCGTCGTACATCTTGGACCCATTCTGGGACATGATGGGGGGGGTTAGAGGAGAGAGAGGAGAGAGAAGAGAGAGAAAAGAGGGGGGGGGGGGGGTCGCTCCAGTTCCCACAGGTAGTTGTAGACGGGATGGATACGAGGGGGGTGACTTGTCCTCCTTAGCAGCATTTTTGTAGCCGAGCTTGGTGAAGAACGGGGGCGTCGTACATCTTGGACGCCATTCCCTGGACATGATGGGAAGAGTTAGAAGAGAGAGAGAGAGAGAGAGAGAGAAAAAGGGGGGGGGGTTCACTCTAGTCCACAGGTAGTGTAGACGGTGATGGATACGAGGGGGGGGGGGACTTTGTCCCCTCCACAGCATGTTGTAGCCGATTTGGGTGAAGAACGAGGCGTCGTACATCTTGCGCCATTCCCTGGGACATGATGGGGAGAGAGTTAGAGGGAGAGAGAGAGAGGAAAAGAGAGAGAGAGAGAGGGGGAGGGGGGGTCGCTCAGTTCCACAGGTAGTTGTAGACGGTGATGGATACGAGGGCGGGTGATTTGCCCTCTCAGCAGCATGTTGTAGCCGGCTTGGTGAAGAACGAGGCGTCGTAATCTTGGACGCCATTCCCTGGGACATGATGGGGAGAGAGTTAGAGAGAGAGAGAGAAGAGAGAGAGGGGTCACTCAGTTCACAGGTAGTTGTAGACGGTGGGGATACGAGGGGGGTGACTTTGCCTCTCACGGGCATGTTGTAGCCAAGCTTAGTGAAGAAACGGGGCGTCGTACATCTTGGACGCCTTTCCCCCTGGGGACATGATGGGGAGAGAGTTAGAGAGAGGAGGAGAGAGAGGGGGTCGCTCATTTTCCACAGGTAGTTGTAGAGGGTTTGATGGATACGAGGGGCGGTGACTTTGCCCTCCTCAGCAGCATGTTGTAGCCGAGCTTGGTGAAGAACGAGGCGTCGTACATCTTGGAGGGGGGGGGGGGGGGGGGGGGGGGGGGGGGGGGGGGGGGGGGGGGGGGGGGGGGGGGGGGGGGGGGGGGGGGGGGGGGGGGGGGGGGGGGGGGGGGGGGGGGGGGGGGGGGGGGGGGGGGGGGGGGGGGGGGGGGGGGGGGGGGGGGGGGGGGCCCCCCCCCCCCCCCCCCCCCCCCCCCCCCCCCCCCCCCCCCCCCCCCCCCCCCCCCCCCCCCCCCCCCCCCCCCCCCCCCCCCCCCCCCCCCCCCCCCCCCCCCCCCCCCCCCCCCAAATTTTCCCTTTTGGGACATGAGGGGAGAGATTAAAAAGGGGGGAAGAGAAGAGGGGGGGGGGGGAGAAGGGATTTGGGGGGGGGAAAGGGGGGGTACTTGCCCTAAAGCATTTTGAGGACGGGGAAGAAGAGGGGAAAAGGGCCCATTCCCGGAAAATGGGGGGGGGAAGGGGGGGGGGAAAGAAAAAGGGGGAGGGGGGGGAAAAGGGGTTTTTAAATTTGGAAAAAGGGGGGGGGGGGGGAAAAAAGAGGGGGGTCCTTTTTACGGGGTTTGTAACTTGGGGGGGGGGTTTTTGGGTTTGGGAGGGAACGGGGGGGGGGGGGGGGGGGTTCCCCGGGGCAAGGGGGGGGTTTAAGGGAAAAAGAAGGGGGGGGGGGGGGGGTTTTGTTCCCCGGTGGTAACGTGACCCCCCCAGGGGGGATCCCCAAAACGGGGTCCGGGGGGAAAAGGGCAAAAGGGCATAGGGGGAGGTTGGAGGAGAGAAAAGGGGAAAAAGGGGGGGGGGGGGGGTTCGCCCCGGGGTTTTTGGGGTTTTAGGGCCGGTGATGGTACGAAGGGGCCCGGTTTTTCCCCCCCCAAATTTGTAGCCTCTTGGGAAGAAAAAGGGTTTTAAAAAAAGGGGGAGGGGGAAGGGGGAGAGAGGGGGGGGGGAAAAGAGGGAAGAGGGGGGGGGGGGGGGGTGTTTTAATTAAACCAGGGGTTTGGGGGGTAAAAGAGGGGTCCTTTGCCCCTGAATTTGGAAAGGGGGGGGAAAAAGGGAAGAGGGGGGAAAAAAAGGGGAGGGGGGGGGGGGGTCTCTAGTTCCACAGGTAGTTGTAGGGTGATGGATACGAGGGGCGGGCTTTGTCCCCTCAGCAGCTTTTTGGTAGCCAGCTTGGGAAAGAACGAGGCCTCGTACATCTTGGACGCCATTCCCTGGGAATGATGGGGAAAAAGAGTTAGAGAGAGAGAGAGAGAGGGGGTCCCCCAGTTCCAAGGTAGTTGTAGACGGATGGAAAACGGGGGGGGCGGTGCTTTGTCCTCCTCAGCAGCATGTTGTACCCCGCTTGGTAAAGAACGAGGGTGTACATTTTGGGACGCCATTCCCTGGGACAGAGGGGAGGATTTAGGAGAGAGAGAGAGAGAAAAGAGAGAGGGGAGAGAGGGGAGGGGGTCTCAGTTCCAAGGTAGGGTAGAGCGGTGATGATCCAAAGGGGCGGTGACTTTGTCCTCCCCCAGCAGCATGTTGTAGCCAGCTTGGTGAAGAACGAGGCGTCGTACATCTTGGACGCCATTCCCTGGGACATGATGGGGAGAGAGTTAGAGGAGAGAGAGAGTTAGAGAGAAGAGAGGAGAGGAGAGGGGGTCGTTTCCAGTTCCACAGGTAGTTTTTAGACCGGTGATGGATAACGGGGGCCCCCGGTGACTTTGTCCCTAGCGGGGCTGTTTAGCCTATTGGGAAAAAGAGGGTAGAGTCTGGGAGGCCAATTGGGGGAGAATGATGGGGAGGAGATGTTAGAGGAAGAGAGAAGATGAGAGAAGAGAGCGAGATGAGGGGGGGGGGGGGTCGCTCGTTTCCCACAGGTAGTGTGGGACGGTGAATGGAACGAGGGGCGTGGATTGGTCCCTAGCAGCATGTTGTAGCAGTTTGGGTGTGAGAGAACGAGGCGGTCGTACATTTTTGGGGACGCCTTTTCCCGGCTGGTGGAAGAGTTAATGGGAGAGAGTTGGAGAAAAGAGAGAGAGGAGAGGGGGTCGTCCAGTTCCACAGGTAGTTGTAGGACCGGTGATGGATACGAGGGGCGGGTGACTTTGTCTCCTCAGCAGCATTTTGTACCCGAGCTTGGTGAAGAACGGGGCGTCTTTTACATCTTGGACGCCATTCTGGACATATGGGGAGAGAGTTAGAGAGAGAGAGAGAAGAGAGAGAAGAGAGAGAGAGAGGGGGGGGGGGGGTCGCTCCAGTTTTCCACAGGTAGTTGTAGACGGTGATGGATACGAGGGGGGGGTGCTTGTCCTCCTTGGGAAAGCGGTTGTAGCCGGAGCTTGGTGAAGAACGGGCTCGTACATTTGGGACGCATTCCCTGGGACATGATGGGGAGAGAGTTAGAGAGAGAGAGAGAGAGGGAGGAGAGGGGGAGAGAGAGGGGGGGGTCACCTAGTTCCAAGGTAGTTGTAGACGGGAGGATACGTGGGGCGGTGACTTTGTCCTCCTCAGCAGCATGTTGTAGCGAGCTTGGTGAAGAACGAGGGCGTGCTCACTGGACGCCATTCCCGGGACATGATGGGAGAGAGTTAGGGAGAGAGGGGAGAGAGAGAGAGAGAGATGAGGAGGGGGGGGGGTCGCTCCAGTTCCACAGGTAGTTGTAGACGGTGATGGATACGAGAGGGGTGACTTGTCCTCCTCAGCGCATGTTGAGCGAGCTTGGTGAAGAAACGAGGCGTCGTACTCTTGGGACGCCATCCTGGGACATGATGGGGAGAGAAGAGAGAGTTTAGAGAGAGGAGGAGGTAGAGGGTCACTCAGTTCCACAGGTAGTTGTAGACGGTGATGGATCAGGGGGCGGTGACTTTGTCCACTCAGATGGATGTTCCTGGTAGCCGAGTTGAAGAACGAAGGCGTCGTACATCTTGGACGCCATTCCCTGGGACAGTGAGAGGTAGGAGAGGAGAGAGAGAGAGAGAGGAGGGGGGGGGGTCGCTCCAGTTCCACAGGTAAGGGTTGTAGACGGTGATGTGATACGAGGGCGGTGACTTTGCTTCCAGCAGCATGTTGTAAGCCGAAGCATTGGTGAAGAACGAGGGGGCTCAGTTGGGTGCATCCCCGGGCATGATGGGGGGGAGAGTTATGAGAGGAGAGAGAGCTGAGAGAGAGAGAGAAGAGGGGGGGTCCCCAGTTCCACAGGTAGTTGAGACAGTGATGGATACGAGGGGGGGGATTGTCTCCTCAGCAGCAGTGTAGCCGAGCTTGGTGAAGAACGAGGCGTCGAATTGGACGCCATTTGTCCGGGACAGTGTAGCGGGGAGAAGGTTAAGGAGAGAGGAGAAGAGGGAGAGAGAAAAGAGGAGAGGGGGGTCGCTCCAGTTCCACAGGTAGTTGTAGACGGTGATGGATACGAGGGGCGGTGACTTTGTCCTCCTCAGCAGCATGTTGTAGCCGAGCTTGGTGAAGAACGAGGCGTCGTACATTTCTGGACGCCTTCCGGGACATGATGGGGAGAGGTTAGGAGAGAGAGAGGAGGAGAGAGAGGGAGGGGGGGGCCCGTTCCACAGGTAGTTGTAGACGGGTGGATACGGGGCGGTGACTTTGTCCCCGCAGCATGTTGTAGCCACCTTGGGAAAGAGCGATGTAATTTGGACGCCATTCCCTGGGACATGAGGGGGGAGGAGGAAGTTCGAGAGAGTAGAGAGGGAGGGGGCCTGACGTTCCACAGTAGTTGTAGACGTGATGGATAGGAGGGGTGACTTTGTCCTCCTCAGCAGCATGATTGTAGCCAGAGCTATGAAGAGAACGAGGCGTCGTAATCTGGACGCCATTGCCGGGACATGTAGGGGAGAGAGTTATCAGAGAGTAGAGAGAGGAGAGGGGGGGTCGCTCCAGTTCACGTATTTTAGACGGTGTGGATTACGAGGGGCGGTGACTTTGTGCCCCTCAGCGGTGAAGAGGAGAGGATGAAGACGGGGTCTATCATCTTTGACGCATCCTGGGACTGATGGGGAGAGGGAGTTGAGAGAGAAGAGAGGAGACGAGAGAGAGAGGGAGGGGGTCGCCAGTTCCACAGGTAGTTGTAGAGTGATGGATACGAGGGGCGGTGACTTTGTCCCCTCAGCAGCATGTTGTAGCCGACTTGGTGAAGAAGAGCGGTCGTACATTTTGGACGCCATTCCCTGGGACATGATGGGGAGAGAGTTAGAGAGAGAGAGAGAGGAGAGAGAGGGGGAGAAAAGAGAGGGAGGGGGGGGGTCACTCTAGTCCACAGGTAGTTGTAGACGGTTGTGGATACGAGGGGGGTTTTGCCCTCAGCAGGCATGTTGTAGCGAGCTGGTGAGGAACGAGGCGTCGATACATCTGGACGCCATTCCCTGAGGACAGTGGGGTAGAGGGAGGGAATGGAGAGCTGATGAGAGAGAGAGAGAGAGGGGGTCGCCAGTTCCACGTGGGTTGTAGCACGGATGGATACGAGGGGCGGTTGACTTTGTCCTCCTCAGCAGCAGTTGTAGCCGAGACTTGTGAAGAACGAGGGTCGTACATCTTGGACGCCATTCCCTGGGACATGATGGGGAGAGAGTTAGAGAGAGAGAGAGAGAGAGGGAGAGAGGGGGCATCCAGTCCACAGGTAGTTGTAGACGGATGGATACGAGGGGCGGTGACTTTGTCCTCCTCAGGCATGTTGTAGCCGAGGCGGTGGAACGAGCGTCGTACATCTTGGACGCCATTCCCTGGGACAATGATGGGGAGAGTTAGAGAGAGAGAGAGAGAGAGAGAGAGAGAGAGGGGGCGCTCCAGTTCCCAGGTAGTTGTAACGGTGAGGATACGAGGGCGGTGACTTTGTCCTCATCAGCAGCATGGTGTAGCCGAGCTTGGTGAAGAAGAGGCGTGTACATCTTGGACGCCATTCCCTGGGACATGATGGGGAGAGGAGTTAGAGAGAGAGAGAGAAGGAGAGGAGACCGAGAGGAAAGAACGGAGAGCCGAGGGATGGAAAAGAAGGGAGGGAGGAGTGGGGGAGAGAGGGAGAGGAGAGAGAGAGAGAGGGGGGGGTCGCTCCAGTTCCACAGGTAGTTGTAGACGGTTGATGGAAGGATACGGTAGGGGCGGTGACTTGTCCTCCTCAGCAGCATGTTGAGCCGAGCTTGTGTGACGAAACCGAGGCGTTCGTACATCTTGGACGCCCATTCCCTGGGGACATGATGCGGAGCGGAGTTAGAGAGAGAGATGAGGAGGAGAGCTGGGGAGAGAGAGAGAGAGAGAGTGGGTTCGCTCAGTTCCACAGGTAGTGTAAGACGGTGATGGATACGAGGGGCGGTGGACTTTGTCCTACTCAGCAGCATTTGTAGCCGAAGCTTGGTGAAAGAACGAGGCGTTCGTACATCTTGGACGCCATTCCCATGGGGACATTGATGGGGGAGAGAGTTAGAGAGAGAGAGGAGAGGGATGGTGAGGAGAGACGAGAAGAGAGGGGCGTGGGGGGTCACTCATAGTTCCACAGGTAGTGTAGGACGGGTGATGGATACGAGGGGCGGTGACTTTTGTCCTCCTCAGCAGCAGTGTAGCCGGAGCTGGTGAAGAAACGAGGCGTCGTACATCTTGACGCCATTCCCTGGGACCATGATGGGGAGAGAGAGTTATAAGAGGAGATGAGAGAGAGAGAGAGGTCATTCTCTGGGGTCATAACATGTTGCATGTTGGAGAGAGAGACAGAGTCATTCTCTGGGTCATAAAAACATGTTCCATGGTAGGAGACAGAGAGAGAGAGAGAGAGAGAGAGAGAGAGAGAGAGAGAGAACACAACGGGATTGAGTAGGCTAGTGGGGAATATAATTCAGTAATGATTATCCGGCACCTCCAACCAAAACGGTTCTTCAGGAATCTGCAACGCGGGAGAGACGATGTAGGCACATGAAAAAAATGTACATAACACTATACCTAGTTTACCTTTTAATTATTTTGAATTAATTAATTGATTGATTTATTAAAATGAGTTATTTTTTATGGTTTTAATTTTTTAAATTTTTAATTAATTTATTAATTTATCTAATAATGTCTGTTCTATTAAGTTAAAAATACTATTTTAAAAAGGAGGACAACTAAAAAATTTATACTAAACATAGATGCCGATACAGCAATGACATAAAAAGTTAGTAAAGTTTGGAATAGTAATAAATCGTAGACCGTTTCACATTATTCTTGGAAGGCGTGCAGGGTGGTGGTTGTCGGGAAATTACGTATGTGAGTTTAATGTTTGTAAAGTTTTTCTAAAACATAATTTATTGGTGAATATGGAAAGCGATCCAGAATTTAACATGGCTCGACGCTATGTTACTTCTTTTTCCCGTGCTTGCCTGATAAACGAGCAAAGGTTTAACTCATTTATTGAATTAACATTAAACTTTATTTATTTCTTTGTGCACTTTAGGATCGAATGTTAATATTCTCTAGTTGATGGTGGAGGTGCCGGGTTTGTGAAATATTATTATGAGCGAGGGAAGCGCAGCGATTAGTCTTATTACAAGTCGCACCGAAGTCTTGTTGTGACAATGTTTTGTTGTCAAATGTTTGTTATGTTTTTTCGATGCCGAACGGCCAAACAGATTGAGCTGTAATTTTAAACAGACATCCGTGACCAGTTAACTGAGAACTGCTAACAAAACGAGCAAAGTCAGGTTGCTATTTAAACATACAAAACTAAATTAAAATAGGCTGAAAATTGTAGGATTTTAATTTGGAAGAAAAATGGTTTTCATTCTTGAAGAAATCATTTTATCGGGACATTTTTTTTAATGTCAGGCGAGTGCACTGCAGTGACCAAAGGTGTACCGAATCTTGCACACTCACTCGTCTCACAACGACTTTTGCGTTTTCCTAAAACATACTCCATTCTATTACAAGAGGGTTCAATTCCAGCGATACGTTATTGTTTGTTTCTACTTTTATCTTCTTCTATAAGTCTTGCAGAGTTTAATCTAGAACCCTAAACATGATGCAGATACGATGATGTGGGTACCTTTTTAGACGTTCAGGTCTGCCCTCAAATACCCAAACTACTCTAAACTTCTGGTACCCGCACACCAGTGGTGTATTCTAGTACAAAGCTACTCACAGTGTAAAACATATCGTTCGGGGACATGAACAAAGAATTTCGTATTTTCATTGCAAGCGTAACAGGCTGTGGTGACAGAAACGCTTGCTCAGGTACAGCCGTACAGCCCATGCTCCCTCTGTATCTACAGAGGCTACAGCCTGTAATATTCTTACCTTTTTTTCTTCTTCATCGTCTATCCTATTCCTAGGTAAAACAATAATAAGCCTATATCTATAGAATGATTTACATTACTATTGATATTATTAGCTTTTGACATGAATGAGCCATACGGGAGTGTTTTTTACCACTTGAATATCACATGCAGCAGTTTCTTTCTGCGTTTAGTCCATTTATTTATTAGTTAGTTACTATATCGGCCTACATTAATTTAAATGTGCATTTTACTTTTTGAAACTTATAACTGTCATAAGCGTTAATTGTAAGGATGATTGTAGATTAATCGGCCAATCCACCCCCACGCTTTAAGTTAATACTTATGGCCGTTACAAGGTTCAAAAAGTAAAATGCATATTTAAATTAATGTAGGCCGATATAGTAACTAATTAATACATACATGGACTAAACGCAGAAAGAAACTGCTGCATGTGATATTCAAGTTGGTAAAAAACACTCTCGTGGCTCATTCATAAACAATGTCTACATTTTATTCTTATGGTAACAACTGTACGTTTTCTTAATTTTTCAACGGATCTTAAGTCTTCCTCCTAATTTTTTTTTTATAACACATAATTAGAAAACGCTGTTAGACGAGTGAGCGAGCCGTGTGTTGAGTACCCGGTAATAACCCCTTTCCTCATCTTACCTAAGGCTGGATCCAGCAGGTTCTTTCCTCCCCTAGCCTATCATAGGCTAGAGTGGCGCATTATATCTTCCAGTTGACGCGCCCTTATACCTACTAAACTCAAACACATATTATCTTTACCTTATATCAAACAACTTAAATGCAAATGTTTCCGGCTACTCAACACATGACTCATTCACGCATCTAACAACGACTTTGTCGATTTCCTATAGTTTATGTTAGTTTTTACATATTTGTTGCAAAACGGGCAATGTTTTAAAACATTTATTTAATTTACATTTACCATATTTATTAATTAAATATCGTGCATTTTAAGATCCCATGAAAATATTCTCTAGATTTGGTGGAGGTGCCGGGTAAAATATTATTATTTAACATTTTTTATTTATCGGGTTGTTTCGTAGCGGCGGTAGGTGATATTTTTCTGTCGACGTTTCGAAGACTTTGTTGTCTTCTTCTTCAGGACTTGAAATATTAAATGAAGTTTGTGAAATTCCTCTTGTTTCTTGTTATTGTTTTTTCCCTTTTGTTACTATTAAAGTTTTTTTGATTGGTTAACCTAAATAAGCATCTTAAATTCCGATAAATAAAAAATGTCATCAACGGGTAGCGAGTCATTTAAAAGTTTTATTATTATTTTAGTTTGCTTTTCTTATTTGTTGGATAACGGGCAACTTTTAAATCATTTATTTAATTTTCATTTCCTATTATTCATTTATATCGTGCATTTTAAGATCCCATGAAAATATTCTCTAGATTTGGTGGAGGTGCCGGGTAGAAATATTATTATTTTAGTTTGCTTTTCTTATTTGTTGGATAACGAGCAACGTTTTACACATTTATTTAATTCACGTTTACTATATTTATTTATATCGT
This sequence comes from Sweltsa coloradensis, assembly GCA_024449915.1. Lineage (NCBI taxonomy): Eukaryota > Metazoa > Arthropoda > Insecta > Plecoptera > Chloroperlidae > Sweltsa > Sweltsa coloradensis. The sequence goes on along the minus strand of JAMZAV010000154.1, from coordinate 443,814 downwards.
GCATTTTTTAGATCCCTTGAAAATATTCTCTAGATTTGGTGGAGGTGCCGGGTAGAAATATTACTACTTCTGTAGTTTTTTCTTCTTCTAAAACCATGACAGAAACGGTCTTTGTTCTACTCTATTAAATAAATGTGAGTGAAAACTAAAATGAGTGGTTCGCGTAATCGCGTTCGTGGATGAGCGAGTTATATTTACATTTTGAGCCTATATGTCAGGAACCCACTGGATTGGGCCTCCAGAGCCTAGAAAAAAAATCCTTTCGCAACTTATTTCATTGATTTAAATTGTTAGTTCATGTAAGAATATTAAAAAAGTAAAAACATTACTTTATAAACATTTTAGTAGATAAAATGGTAGTATTCCTAAATATGATTATAAACAACCTTTTTTGAATGAAATCAGTTGTAACACAACTCGTTCCGCGCAGTGGCGTAGGAACTATTTTTTTAGTGGGGGGGTCACACTCAAGTTGACTATGAGGTTGGGTGGGGGGTAAACCGGGGTCTGGGGCGAAGCCCAGCCGCCGGAGGCTTTTTCGCCGTAGGCGAGTTTTTTTTCAAAAGGTGCCTTTTATAGGTGGCCTAAAACATGTTTTCAGGCGAATTTTAATTATGAATAAGGGTTATATTTGAAGCTAATATTGCTTTGAAGATTGATTACCTGACTAAAATCGGTCGACAGTCTGCTTGCACCATTGCACACAAAATATAATGAATATTAGTCTAAAATCAGATGGCTAGTCTAGTCCGCAAATCAACGTCTCTTACTGAATCTTTCTAAAAAATGTTAACAAAAACCTTCCTTTTGTTTGCAACCCGACTGTAGTAAAAATCTAAAATCACCCAATAAGCTATAAGTTAGAAAATAACACCCATACCTGGCTTGACCCCCCCAGTGGAGGGGGAGTTCCCCCCATCCCCCCCCCGTTCCTACGCCCTGGTTCCGCGTGACAATGGTCGACCGCAAAGACAACTTAGTGACAACAGTTACGTACTTCATCTAAAAGCTTATAAGCTGTCATTGCCATCAATTACACATTTATCATTTTTAAGCCGTCTGCCAATGTTTCCTTAACATGATAAACAACTACATACAGCAAATGTAAGTAATTACTATTTTATTTGGTATGATGAAAATTCGATTTGGCAGTTCTCACTTGCTCTTCTCACTAAAGCTGTCTCTTGCGATCTACTGTTGTCACAATTAGTAAATATACCCCTGGCCTATAATATGTTTGGCCACACTACACTCACCAGCACCGCCATGTTGGGTGTAACTATAGTCTCATTGAGGCTGACAAATGTCATCTCTGGCCTGAAGATGGCGTGTCTGTGAGCCACGTAGGTCATGGTTCCGTTCTCGTTAAAAGTGATGTTTGTGTGGTAGACCTTCTCCCTGGAACACACACGTCCTTATTTGAAGAAGCTTCCGTCAATATTGTGTAATAAACAGCCAAATAATGAACACATTCGAGATATAGAGCTATTTTAGTTATTTACTCATATAAATAAACTATAATTCGTAGCAATAGTATACCTGAGTCTCTCTTATAACTGAATGTTTCTCGGGGTCTATAATTTCCCTTGTCCTGCAGCCATAAGTCATTCCATCCTAATACAACTTTGCATACTTGATAATGAAGGACATCTGCACGCCCATATCATATCAGATTTTCAATATTTATCATAGATCAGTCAGAAAAATGCGTACTAGTTATTTGGGGTGTTTTTGACCATTTTGACAGATTCTACATTTTAGAGAATTAAATTAAATTTTTTTGTTAATCTATCATCAGTTAATGGAAAAGTGTAGATGCATTTATAATAAATCTAAATACACTCACAAATGGCTGCAACTAAAATTGACTAAGAAATTTGATAGCGTGTAAAATGAGCATGCCGACCTCCCCTTAAGCGGAAAAAATTAGATTGTAAAACTGTAATTATCTTTTATACACATTTTCCCCCAAACTGCCATTTGTGAGCTGGCGGTTCTAGGGTTCTAACCCTTGGTCTTTGAATATTTTCTGAAAGAAGTATTACACTGGGGTCGCTTCCAATTGGCTACAGTTTTTGGTTGGGTTTTAATAGTACTGAGCATGCGTACATTCGTTCTAAAGTAAGCAGAACAAATCTGCGCATGCTCAGTAACATAAAAACTCAACAAAAAACTGTAGCCAGTTGGCAGCGTCCCCAGTGTAATACCCCTTTTAGAAGTACGTAGCACTCCTTATCTAGATTTGATCAGGAGATCAAAAGTATTAAAAAAGTGATAACTTTTTGTTAATGCGAACAACAACTCACAGAAACACAAATGGTCCGACTTCTTGTATGTTGAGCTTAGCGTCGGTGCCGTTCATGAAGGCGTCTCCGTTAGTGATGTTGTATACGTAGGCTCTGAGGAAGAACTTCGTCAGGCGGCTCTTTCCACCAGTCGTAAGGGGGCAGCCCTGGCACCATGTTCAGTCTCGAAACATTAGGGATGTTATGTGTTATATGTTTTCGGTACTATAAGTACTTCGTCAGAAGTTGCAGTCTATATCCTCATGGGCATGTCATATATAAAGGGCAGGTCTGCAGGTCAATTTCATAAATATCGGTAACAGAGATACATTTTGTGGGATAAACATGACTTTTCGGGTGCTTGAAATTCTTTGTCAGTAAGTATTTATTAGTGATAAAGTAGTGGAGTTCTAAATTTAGTCTCTGAAGGGAAAATGGACCACATATAGTGGTTCCAACAAAAGAATGCAGATGGCTCAAAATGTTTTCCCAACATAACAATTTTGTCAATCTAATCACTCTAGCTCACGGAGGAACTCAGTGATCTAGCACAGATATATTTGCTTGTGTTGGTAAACTAGGGAAACCACAACGTCGTTGTTAAACGAGTGAGTGCGCCAAGTGTTGAGTACCCGGGAACATCCCCTTACCTCCCATCTACCTAAGGCTGGGTCTAGCCCAGTATGGGGAATGATACCGGGTACTATATACATGGCTCACTCACTCGTTTAACAACGACCTCTGGTTTCCCTAGTTACTTAAATTGAACATTCAAAATGCGAATCGTGTTCAAAACGTATTAGCGTGAAACATTAACAAATTTCCAAGATAAAACAAAATCACATAATTTTATTCCCACCACACCAAAGCATCTGCATTCTTTCATTGGAGATAGTTATATCAAAATTGATGCAGTTGTAAAAAGTTTAATATGATGTATAATGTAAATGCTACTTTCAGAAAAAGGTCTACTAATCCTATCTCCTGTTGTTCAACATAATTGGTATCAATTACTGAACGCTACAGAAAAGCTCATTCTCAATACAATTTAATAACTAAAATGAATTATTTCAAGTATAATTTACCTGTAGTCTAGTGTTCTTAAAGCAAATACTGGAATGAAAAATCATTGTTCGTCTTCAAACATGTTTAATTGTATAATAATGTTATTTCATTACTAGGAAACGTTCAGTTGGACGCGTTGATAAGCGAGCACATGCTATAGCTAGACCCACAATGCACATTTTTTTTAATTTAAAATTTGCGACGTTTGCTGTCCACAGGGCCATGTTTCCGATATTATTTATTATTGCCAAGGTATTTGGGTAAACCCGTGTGTAACCCTTTACTTTGTGGATAAAATCCACCGCCATCTAGAGGACCTTGACTCATTGGGAAAAATATTTAAACTCTTTGGTGACAAATAATAGACTGCTTCCTCGAAAGTTTTTTGATTACTTCTAGGTGGCAGTGCATTAGAAACTTCGCGCGTCTTTTCGTTGCCATGGCAACGTTACTTTTGTTATAATGTAATTTCCATCTACACTACTTTCGGATCAAACTAAAATTAACATATTCGTGACCGGACGGACATTCTAAATGATTTGGCTATCTCAGATTTTGTCGCCGGTTAGTTTTTAAAAAAAAACTTTCGATTAACTTTAATGTAACTTTTTAACTTTTTGAACGATTTTGCCACAAAACTAATGGCATTGAATCGAGAACAAAGCTTGCGGATGGTCAAAATTCAAATCGATCCGAGCCTCCGTTCGAACGTTATGGCGAGACATACAAAAAAAAAAAAAAAACGAGTGACAAATTTTTCCGGCAGAGTCAAATGGAAACGCTCGCTTCGCTCGCTTAATTATAAATTACAACACTTTTTAGAACGTAGAGAGATTTCGACGTATATCGTAGCTGAATTACATCTACAAAGAATAATAATTAGGAATGAGTTCGTTAACTATTCGACCCGGAAATATAATGTTAATAATTGACTCGCTCACTAAAGTCTCCGGTTTTGTTTGTTTGTGTTATAGGAAGTTTTCTACTCCCTTTATCTTCATCCCTGACGATCATTTCACAATTCTAACTTCTTGTTTTCACACTCTTTTACACAACTTGTTTGTCTTCACTTTGGCTTTGTATCTGTCATGTTTACGTATTTGTCCCATATATGTGCTATGTGCAATTGTCAGTGGACTGAAATAAATAAATTCAGCAGCTCTAGACACACTGAAAATACCCTATAAAGATAATACTAGGAAACGCTCAGTTGGACGCGTTGATAAGCGAGCACGTGCTATAGCTAGACCCACATTGCACATTTTTTTAAATTTTAAAATTTGCGACGTTCGCTGTCCACAGGGCCATGTTTCAAATATTATTTATTATTGCCAAGGTATTTGGGTAAACCCGTGTGTGTAAACCTTTACTTTGTGAATAAAATCCACCGCCATCTAGAGGACCTTGACTCCTTGGGAAACTATTAAATCTTTGTTGACAAATAATAGACTGCTTCCTCGAAAGTATTTTGATTACTTCTAGGTGGCAGTGCATTAGAAACTTCGCGCGTCTTTTCGTTGCCATGGCAACGTTACTTTTGTTATAATGTATTTCCATCTACACTACTATCGGATCAAAATAAAATTAACATATTCGGACCGGAGGACATTCTAAATGATTTGGCTATCTCAGATTTTGTCCCCCTTAAGTTTTTGAAAAAAACTTTCGATTAACTTTAGTGTAACTTTTTAACTTTTGAACGATTTTGCCACAAAACTAATGGCATTCAATCGAGAACGAAGCTTGCGGATGGTCAAAATTTCAACCCGACCCGAGCCCCCGTTCAAACGTTATGGCGAACAAAAACAAAAAAAAAAAAAAAAAAAAAAAACAAACAAAAAAAAAAAAAAAAACAAAAAACAAAACCAGTGACTAATTTTCCGGCAGAGTCAAATGGAAAAAGCTCGCTTCGCTCGCTTAATAAATTTAAAAATACACGCTTTATGTCTAGGGGGGATAATGGTCAGCTAGGCCTTAACTACCATACAAATTTTATACGGAAATACATTTTTACAGATTTATTATTTGTTAATCACAATTTACAAGAATTAATTTATGATATTAAATTTACATTTACAAATTAACAATTTACGGAGAAAACGAGCAGTGACTTTGATTACAGAGTTTTTAAGAAACACTCACAATTAGTATATAGTAGGGGAGCATAGGTAATTCCGTGGCCGAAACGTTGAAAGAGCTATGTATGTGGTACTAGGAAACGCTCAGTTGGACGCGTTGATAAGCGAGCACGTGCTATAGCTAGACCACATTGCACATTTTTTTAAATTTTAAAATTTGCGACGTTCGCTGTCCACAGGGCCATGTTTCCAATATTATTTATTATTGCCAAGGTATTTGGGTAAACCCGTGTGTAAACCTTTACTTTGTGAATAAAATCCACCGCCATCTAGAGGACCTTGACTCCTTGGGAAAACTATTTGTTGACAATTAATAATAGACTGCTTCCTCGAAAGTATTTTGATTACTTCTAGGTGGCAGTGCATTGGAAACTTCGCGCGTCTTTTCGTTGCCATGGCAACGTTACTTTTGTTATAATGTAATTTCCATCTACACTACTTATCGGATCAAAATAAAATTAACATATTCGTGACCGGACGGACATTCTAAATGATTTGGCTATCTCAGATTTTGTCCCCGTTAAGTTTTAGAAAAAAACTTTCGATTAACTTTAATGTAACTTTTTAACTTTTTGAACGATTTTGCACAAAACTAATGGCATTAATGAGAACGAAGCTTGCGGATGGTCGAATTAATTTCTTATAATCTGTTCCGAGCCTCCGCTTCGCAACGTTATGGCGAGACATACAAAACAAACAAAAAAAAAAAAAAAACCTCCCAAAAAAAACCAAAAAAAAAAAAAAAAAAGCAAAACCAGTGACTAATCTTTTTCAGGCAGGTCAATGGAAACGCTCGCCTTCGCCTCGCTTAATCAATCGCTTGTGTATTGATCCATAGATAAACAAATTCGATGGTGCGAGTCTTGAATTTTGGCCTGAGACCGGCCCCCATATAGAAAAAAAGATGGCCGCCGACTTCGAATTTTACACTAGCGTTCTTCGTTAAATATTTGGACCGATTTCAATTTCAAAGGTACCATTCGAAAGGTAAATGAGAGAAATTTAAATAAAATGTGTACAAATTTTCACGAAAATCCAATTATTGTTTGAGGTTATGTTACAAAAACCTTAAACTGCTTTACTTTACACTTTTTCGTTATGTAACGATATTTTACTAGGTAAAAAAGCGTTTTACATTTTCTCAAGTTGCATTTTGGGGGATTATTTATTTGTGTTTTTTAATGAATCCTATGCATTTAATTTTCTGACAATAATTAGAGCCTGAGTTTAGTTAATTGAAGCGATGGGCATGTGCTAGATGAATATATGACTAAATACTGTGTGATCTTATGTTTTAATTACATTTTGTCGATGACACAATTGGTGAAAACATTAGATATTTGGTATCAATCGTTCGTTAGACCGAACTTAAAACAATTTTGAGAAGTAAATTTCGATTTTTACTGAGACCTTCCCTGGGGCAAAAACAAGATGGCGGCCGTCATTGAACATTTAACAAAATATCTTTGAAAGTATTTCGCCGATTTCAAGTCTAAATGGTACCGTCACAAGGTAAGTAAAAAGAGCTAAAACGATATTACGAACAATTTTCAGAAAGTGTAATTTTTTGAGGTGATGTTGTTTGAATTTTTAGCTACATTTTAAGATTTTTTCGAGCCAACAGGCTGAAACAACTATGTATGGGGGCTTATCAAGCCTGATTCGTTATGAACCTGATAAACAATTTTGATGGGAAAAATTTCGATTTTTTACTGGCCCTTCCCATGGCAAAAAACAAGAATGCCGCCGACCAATGAACCGTTTGACGCGCATATCATTTAAAGTCTATACCCGATTATTAATTCACGTATACCGTTGAAAGCGTAATTAAATGACGAAGAAACTATGTATTACCCTTTTGTTGAAACCTTTAATATTTAGTGACGTTATGTACAAAAACTAAGATTATTTACCACACTCGTCATCGTAGCGATCTTAGTGGCGCATATATATAATGACAAAACGGTTTTTGAATATGTGTGGCTTGTTTATCGCTAGCCATATCTCTTTATGTATTCCAATGAGCCTTACATTTTATGTTCCGACAAATACATCCCGAGATAATGTATTGCAAGCGATGGCATGTTGGTAAATGAATAATAATATGCATTCGGAGCTAATTTGATCTTGATGTTTGAAACACATTTCGCGAGGCACAATAATTGATTAAAGAATATTATCTGGTATCAATCGAATTCGTTGAAACGAACTTTAACAATTTTGATGAGGTTACCTCGTCGCAAAAAACAAGATGGCTGCCCGCCAAAAAAACTTTGTAAGTTATATATTTCTAAGGTAATGACAGACCAATTTCAAACGAGTACCGTTGGAAAGGTAATAAAGTAGCAAAAAATATGAATTTGCAATTTTCACGAAAACTGAAACTTACAATATTTACTGAGGTTATCTTGTTGTAGGAAACTATGACGCCTGTTATGTTGGTACCATAGACATCAAATTTAAAAAAGTTCTCCTCGGTAAATTGAACCCGGGACCAGATGGAAACAGTATGACATTGACCAGCCTAGATCCCGGGTGTTTCTAAATTCTAATTATTCACATAATCATCCATCCAGCCCAGATCCGATCAGTAGCGTACACATAATACACAGAATAGCTACACAGAATAGCTGATGCAAATCAGATGAAAGAAGAATTTCGCTCTACAGGAGATGTGACTCAAGCAGAATGGTTTTCCAAATAGAATCATGTCAAAAGGCCCTCAGACGAAAAACTAACTTACACAGCCTAGCCTGTGTTCCTGTTGAGTTGAAACATGTTCTCTTCATGTTTGACCCTCTTAGCACCTGTCACAATGCGCCACATGAATAATTCATACAAGCCACTACCTTCTAGCGCGGATGTGGTCCTATAGTTCTTTAACAAACTCTCCTATCTTTCTGTCGTGTTTTTATGTTTTGTTTAGGAAGAATTTTTTCCTATTTGGTCCGTTTCTACTTATAACATAAGGCAAATATGCAGTTGCAAGTGGTTCTTCTTTTACTGATACTCTACATCTTTTCGAGTTAGTTTGTACGTCTGAGGGCCCTTTTGAATAGATTCTTTATTTGGAAAACATTCTGCTTGAGAACATCTCCCTAGCTAGACGAAATTCTTCTTCAGCATGATTAGCATCAGCTATTCTGGTTACTATTCTAGTGTATTATGTGTACGCGACTGATGGATCTGGGCCTGGGAGGGATAATGATGGGAATAATTAGAATTAGAACCCCACACGAGGATCTAGGCTGTTCAATGTCATATGTTTCCAGCCTCTGGTCCGGGTTCAATTTCCGGAGGAGGAACTTTTTTAATTTATGTCTATCGCTACCAAATAACAGCGTCATAGTTTCCTACAACAAGATAACTCAGTAAATATTTAAGTTTCGGTTTCGTGAAAATTGCAAATTCATAATTTTTTTGTGCTATTTTGTACATTGTCCAACGGAATCCTGGTACTTTGAAATTGGTCTGTCAAAGTACTTAGATAAACATATAACTGACAAAGTGTTTTTTTCGGCCTTTGAGGCCATCTTGGTTGTTTTGCGAGCCGGTACCTCATCAAAATTGTTGAAAGTTCGTTTCTCATAACGAATCAGATTGATACCAGATACTATAATTCTTTAATCAATTATTGTGCCTCGACGAAAGTGTTTCAAACATCAAGATCAAATACTCGATGCCATATAATTATTCATTTACACTATGCCGTCGCTTCAAATTACATTATCTCGGGGATGTATTTGTCGGAACATAAAATAGTAAGGGACTCCATTAATACATAAAGACGATTATGCAGGATTAAAACAAGCCAAACATATTTCAAAAACCGTTTTTGGTCATGTAGATATAGACAGCCATAAGATCCATAAACTGATGACGAGTGTGGTAAAATAATTTAAGTTTTTGATAAATAAACTCACATAAATATTAAAGTTTCAATCAAAATGATAAATACATAAGTTTTTATCGTTCATTTAATTACCTTTTCAAGTGGTATACGTGAATTAAAAATCGAGGTATATATACTTTTAAATGATATGCCGAGTCAAACGAGTTCATTGGCTGGCATGGCCATCTTGGTTTTTGCCATGGAAGGGCCTCAGTAAAAAATCGAAATTTTTCCCATCAAAATTGTTAAATCACCGGTTCATTACGCAATCGATTGATACCCCATACATAGGTTGTTTCACCTGTTGTGTGCTCTGAAAAAATCGTTAATAATTACTAAAAATTCCAAACCAAACATAACCTCAAAAAAATTAAACTTTCGGGAAAATTGTTGTATATGTTTTGTAGCTCTTCTTTACTCCTGAACGGTACTCTCCCCATTTAGAATTGAAATCGGCCGAAATACTTTCAAAGTATATTTGTGTTAAATGTTCAATGGACGGCCGCCATCTTGTTTTTGCCAGCCGGAACGGTCTCAGTAAAAAAAATCGCAAATTTACTCATCAAAATTGTTTAAGTTCGAGTTCATAACTGAATCGATTGCATACCAAATAGTCTAATTGTTTCACCAATGTGTCTCGATCCCAAATGCTAATAAAACATAAAGATCTAACACACAGTCCAGTAGCATTATTATTCATCTGTACACATGCCATCGCTTCCAATTAAATAAACTCCAGGCTATAATTGTCAGAAAATTAAAGCATGGATCATTAAAAACAAAATAAATAATCCACCAAAAATGCAACTTGAGAGGAAAATTAGTTCCAAAAAACCTTTCTTTACCTAGTAAATATCCTTCGGGTTCACTATCAATAACGAAAAAAGTATGTAAAGTCCACCAAAACACGTTAACGGTTTTTTGTGAACATAACCTCCAAATCAACACTCCATGTTGTTTTTGATAGTTTTTTTCGTGAAAATTTGGCCACATTTATTTAAATTTCTCTCATTTACCTTTCGAATGGTAACTTTGAAATGAAATCGGTCAAATATTTACGAAGATACGCTAGTTTAAAATTCGGAAAGCGGCCGGCCATACTGGTTTAGATTAGGGCCGGTCTCAGCCAAAAAATCAAGACTCTCACCATCAAAAATTGTACATCTAGGATCAATACGCAATCGATTGAATACCAGCATACATAGCTCTTTCCCCCCCCCCCCCCCAACCCTGTAAGCTGCCACGGAAGCATGTTTTCTTACCCTAGCTCCCCCACTAATAGGTTTTGGTTTGTGGTCCACAATTTCAATGTATTGTTAAAATTTATCTGCCAGTTAGCCCTCTAAGTAATATTTACCAGGCTTCTGATTGGCTGTTGCCATAGTGATAACAAGTTATGTGGCAGATAAATTTACTTGCACTTTAATGGACATTTAAATACCAGTTTTAAGCATTAGCCCGTTTTAGGGCCTTACTGGGGGGGTTTCAAACCCAGCCTTAGGATGGGGTTCGACCCCTGGTGGGGCAAATATCCGCAATTGATTTAAATCAATAATTTTAATGTTTTTATTAATTCTTCAGTACCGCGAAAACCTCAAGGGTCAACGTCTTTACTTTATTCTTTAGAAATCATATTTAGGTCTAGGGATTCCCCTTAACCTCTATATTCCCATTTTTTATTGGTACAACTTCAAAATTACAATGATGTTTCAATTAGGTAACTGTCGATATTATTAGCTAGTTTGTGTATCCGCTAGGCATTACCTATAGAGATAAGACTCTATTATTAAAACAATTAATATTATACTGGAAATTCCTCAACCGTTAAAAAATGCAGACAATAATCACGAGTTGCGTTTTAAAGTTAGGAACACAATATTTGTCTGATGGTTGGTTGGCTGGTTTCTAAAAATATGAAATCATTTCTAAGCGTTGAATAATCATGATTCGTGTAAGGTTGTTTTATTCTGCAACAACAGTTGCTGGATCTGCTGAGTCGATTGTACAAGGCTAAGTGCGTAGTATTATATCTTCTTTAGAAGAAGTAATTTATTTTTTAGTCGGATAGTCGGTTTGGACCGAGAGCTGAACCGTTACTATCCATAACTATGACAGTCTCTGCAACCAATTTAACCACTTGCAAACCTCGTATTCGTTTGAGTCGGATCGTCTTATTAATCATTTCCCTTCCCACTTATTTTATTTTACTTTAATTTCTTAATTATTCTTAGTGTATATCTGCTTAATTTTCATTCACATTTTTAAATATTATAATCAGAAAATGTTGTCTTACTTAAAATTGCTGTAATATTACTATTTCAAACGTTGTTTAACTACAGTTCATTATGTTGTTTGCATTTAAGTGTCCTCCTTTGTATATCAGTTTTTATAACTGAATATGATAAACGTTAAATAAATATATGGGAGCGACTTCCATTATAATATTTATAGGTTATAATTGCACAAGTGGTGTTAATTTGTTATTAGCCTATTTCTTTCTGTTTATATATTACGGGTAATAATACAAATATCAATTTAAAAACCGAGAATGTATTGTACATTTCGTCAATCTCTGCGCAATAAGTCAACTGAATCAATTGCAACCAACTCTTAGCCTATCGCAGTCTCACAATACCTTATTTAATGCGTTTTAGCCACATTCCTGATCGCTAGGCTGACTGACACCGCCGGTGTTCTCACAAAAGTGGAAATATAGTGCTCTAACACATTTATAAAATTTGTTTTAAAACTTTTTTTTTAAAATCACGATTTTTGATTTTGTTAAAAAATATCAAATTGAATACATTCGAGATTTTTTGTGACTGATTGAGACAAAATTTTGAAAATTCTCGAATGTAGGTCTGTCCATGTATGCTTTATTGATAACTTTGCTTAGTTTATATACTTCGGATGCTTCTTGGCCGAGCGAATAGCTATTTACTAACTTCCAAATGTGTCCTATTACTCCTTAAATAATTAAATAAATATTTAGAGTCTACACATTCATTCACATAACTGATTTTTAGTGGGGAACATTAAACCTAAGCGACCAAGCCAACCCTGTAGGTCCCGACGCAATCGACGAGTGAGCGATAACCAACCAAAAATCGATATTTTTTTAATAGAAAATACATCAATCAATGGTATGGACAGTGCGAACACCCGCGGATCATCGCCAGAATCAACAAGGCCGATTCAGAACAACTCTGAATTTTATATGTGCCTCGTTGCTAGGACGGCTCCAAAGTCACCGTTTACAATTTCCTAGGCCAAGAACTGATGGACTTAAGTCCAAATCAGAAGTTTAAAATCTTCTACCTATAGCGGGAATCGAACCCTGGACCTTCTGCATTGGAAGCAGAGACGCTAACCACAAGACCAACGTTCCAATTTCTGATGCTCAATATTGAGATTTATAACCACAAATCACCGAATACCCCATTCACCTCACGTAGCATTACGAAAACCAATATGTCTCTGCAACCAGGTGTTTAGGCCGTGATAATAATGTGGTTTCTGATCACATGTACCGAACAGTCAGCAGAGAAAGTCTGACCGCAGCTTCACACTTGACATTCTAACAACCCGCGACCAAGTTCTGCACCACGAGTTTTACGCGTGTGAAGAGTTGAAAATCTGTTTTGAGAAAAGTTTCGATGTTTTTATGTTTTCTGGAGCGTAACATAATAAACAGTTTGGGTCTTGTTCTTGTGCTCGCTTTCGGTTTGAAGTTCATGTTGTGGGCTGAGGTGAAAAAACGGTGTTTTCGGTGTTTTAAAGTGACAGATAAATAACCGTTGAAATGTTCTGTACGCAAGAAATTACTTTCAATGAGTGAATGTATTATAATTAATATTTATTAAGTATCTATTTTCTTTACCACACGTATACCGCTGGTTAGATCAGACGTGGGTTCGAGAGCTAGTGTAACGGCTTTGTTCTCCTCGACGTCTGCTCGGCAGTCCGAGTTAGTGGAGGAACCTATATGACTGTCAAGGTTACACCGTCCTTTCGGAAGCCGTTGGTCACCTTGTTCTTTTCAAAAGGAGTAGGCTACGTGCCGGTACCGGGTTTCCCCTCCTCCCTTCTATTCATACTTCATCATCATCTATCACCACTCATCAACGTTTACGTTAACCTTAATAACATATCTATTTTAACTCTTATCCAATTCTGTTTCTTCATGGAAAACCCCGGAGAAAATCTTACACACTCAAAAGCATTAAGATCTTAAAAGGGGCCAATACTTCTCTTGTACATTTTCACTTAAAAAATCACTTCGCCCCATGCCATCCTTGCCAAACTTGATAAAATAAATTTGCAACTTTAAATTAAATTGTTTGTTAGTATCATTGTTTGTCAATTTAATGTTTTTGAGTGTGTAAGACTTGATTCTATTTAGTAAGTGTTTTGTATTCGTTGGGGGGGGGGGGGGGTGAATCAAATATTGAACATGAATGAGTTTATTTAAGTCGCATAATTGTAATTGCACAATAATTGTAAGCTAAGAAGTGCACTCACTATGTCCATGAGCATGTCGTAGGGTGTCCAGACCAGGGAGAGGATCCCGAATATGATGTTGAGGGAACCGAACACCAGGAGCAGCGCGGCGCCTGGAACAAGACAAGGATACGTTAGTAATTACTCTGCATCAATAAATATATAATACATCTTTTAATGTATGAACAATCAACTCAGAATGTCAAAATCCCATTATGTCCAAATAACAATAAAACGAGTTAATTAATTAGGACATATTGAAGTTTGGTCATTTTGATATTTGGACATATTGTGGATCTCCCTTCAATCAATATAATTAATATTACATTTATTTTATTACAACTATTGTCTACGTAGACTTTATTTATATTTGTTCTACATTGGGTAAGCCCAGATCCACAGAACGGTCTATGTTTTAAGATGGTAAACCAAGTTCACCAAAAATCATTTGTAAATATTTTAAGTTAATTGTCCAAAAAATTAATAAATTTCATTTCATTATTTTTAATTTGTATTAATATTTTTGTAATTTAATAAATTGAAGTTAATTTATTTATTTAATTTAATTTAGTTAATTTAATAAAATTGGATGCGCCGGTAACGCACACACCCAACACGTGCGCGCGCATATCTACATGCATATGCACACACGCACGTCAAGGTCGTCGCGCAGAACCTAAGTCCTTGAACTTGTCTGCGAGAAAGTGAGAGTGGCTCTATGCGCATGCGCTAGTCTCGCCGCACCGCCAGCTTTACATACTAGCACCGCCAGGCATCATATGATCGCTGCACCGCCAGCTATACATAACACCGCCAGGCATCATATTACGAGATGTGGCGAGAGGGACGGGAGGTTGCGGGATCGAATCCCGTTACCGGCAATATCTCTTTCTTCTTTTTACAAGCAAGGTTTTATCAGTCGTTCTTGTGAATACTGGATTTGAGCCCTAGGACATCCCTTCACAATGTCCTATCCGTAACATACCTATAGTTAGAAATAGGGGCATGAATTGTACCCTGGGCAGGCTTACCACAAAAATTATTATTATAAAAACATACTAAAAACTGTAGAATAAAACAATTTTTTTAATCAATCGCTATCAGCAGATAGCCCTCATATCGCATATGATTGCGACATTCATGCTATCAACCCTCATAGATCTCTCTGCAACGGAGACTTGTAAAGCTGTAGAGACCTCACCTGCTAGGGCTGTTTTAGGACCCCCATGGTGCCATGAACGCTAGGGTGCCCGATTAGAAACGTATTTATTATGAATAACATTTACAAGGATAATAAATATGAATTAGGATTAATCAAATATGAAATTGACGTTTGGGTAAAAAGTATATAAAGTAGAAATTAATTTCTTGCAAAACAACACCAAAAAGTATAAAGATAAATGAAATACGAAATTTGAATAATAATATTAAGTTTAATGTCGGATTCAATTGAAATGTAATAAAATGTATTTAATTGTTTATCCTTGTCATTATTATTATTATATACTAGACCAATTAACAAGACAAAATTATCGATCTATCCTTTCTAATTACCTGAGTTTATTATAATATGGTTATTGTTGTCCTATAACTCGTTCTTGGTTTACCAAGTAATGAACACAGATAACTATTAGTATCGCAAAACTAATTAAGTGCAAAATATAAAGTCAACTAACAGCTCTTAATCCATAAAATTAAACCTCATTAGGTCAAGGCATGAACGCGTTACACACTTAAATTAAGACACAAATATACATCGAGTAACATATTGAAATGTAGACAACACCTTGTTTATCACTAGTACCGGCCCTGCACGCGACCGTTAGATGAGCTGAAACCAAGTTTTATACATTGTTAAATGTACATTCAAGATATCGCCCGATCTTCAAACCCAATGCAGTACGCGGTGGCACATACGATTAGGGCGCTGGTCCGAACCGTAAGACGTGGGTTCGAATCCCGTATAAGGCATGAGATTTTGTGTAATCGTCCTTTCTCGTCATCTATCACCACTCATCGTCTCAAATAGACTAAGTGCATCAATAATTACGTTACGCAACAAAATTATCATAAAAATCCAATAATAGAGACGTTTAGAAACAGAAATCTATCAATCATGGAAATAAACCATGTATTATTTTTTGTTTTTATCCTCGAACTGACTTAAGTAAATTACCCTACCCTACATACTGTTACCTTTCACCACTGAACCCAAGGATACTGTAACCTCGTAATTGTACCACCTCATCCCGATCTTACAACATCCGCCGTGGTTATCTCAGTGCTAAACCCACTGCCTATGTTGCTCGTGGCTCAACATCTAAGAGGCAGTGGTTCAACCCAACATTACTCTTCCAGCAGTCGATAGGTCAACGCCTCATTCTATTTATTGCACTATTCGCGGTAATTCGTGTTGTTAAGTTTCCTTTCTCTCGAGTGCAACGCTGTAGCGCCAGGTGCAGCGAGATGTTGCAACACTGTAATGGCGGTGTTGCGACATCGAGTACGTGATGCAATGTTGCCGTATCGGTTATTTTATGGGCGGGTTCTGAGGTCGTGTTGTTTTATGGATTGGAAAGATAATTATCAGGTTAATGATTAATTTAATATCAATAATCTACATTCACTCTCCTTGCATGGTGCAAAATGTATATGAAAGTTAAATTTGTCGTGGGAAGCCTGCCCAGGGTGCAATGCATGCCCCTCTTCAGGTGTCTAACTAGGTATATTGGAGCTAGGACAATTGTGAAGATTCTGCCCGTCCCGGATTCAAATCCCGTCAAGGCCGGCAATCCTGACTGAAGATTTTTCCCGAGGTTTTCTTCAGTCGTGTATGCGAATACAAGGGATTGAGTCCTCTTAAACAGCCCTCGGACATCACTTCACAATCGTTCTACCGCAACATACCTATTTGGCATGAATTGCACCCTAGACAGGCTTCACACAAATATTATTTAAAAAAAAGGAATGCCAAAGGGCTGTTTAGGAGGACTCAACCCCTTGCATTAACGTGACTCATCGGAAAAATATTTCAGTGAAAATTGTCAGTTCCGGGATTCGAACCCGGGACCTCCCGAATCAGAGTCTCAACAAGTAACACTGTCGGTTTCTTGTGTTGCTGAACTGAAAACTCTCTCAGTAGTCTACAAGATCTAGAACAGTGTTTGTAGTATTACCCCAGGGCCCACTGGATACTTATGCTGAGCTGCTGCAGCTGTAGGTATCTAGTGGACCCTGGTATTGGTATTCAGGCTAAACTAATACGATATTCTCGTGAGAACTGCTCGATATCGACCAACTATTTACCTGCTATAACCTTATGTATTGTGTATTACACAAGGGTTATTTCATAATATAGAAGTAGTCAGCTGAAACCGATAGAGGTAGGAGCTCACGTTTCAGAGGTCGCGGGTTCGATGACCGCTAAGGTCTAATGGTCAATACTGTAAAGGTAAGATAGCCCCTGGATATTATATACCGACAATCCTCGATTTTTTAATTCAATTTAATTACACATTTCCTTTATTTATTTATATCATCCACTCTTTGATTTCATAAAAATACGCTCTTAATTTGGTGGAGGTGCCGGGTAAAAATATTATTATTTCTGTTAGCTTTTTCTTAAGGTCCACGATGAAACAGTCTAGGCGTTACTCCATTAAATAAATGTTAGTAGAATAGATGAAATGATTGGTTCGCGTTATCACGTTAGTGGATGGTCTGAAGTTATATTTATATTTAAAAACATTTTATATTCATCAATAAATATCCAAACCTATGTCAGAAAATTGTTAGGATGCCCTCTGTTGTCTTATATTACGTCCGCTGTGGCACATACGATTAGGGAGCTGGTCTGAAGCGTGTGGCTCTAATAGGACGTGAGTTCGAGTCCCGCGTAAGGCACGTTTCCTTTGTAATCGTCCTTCATCCTCATCTATCATCACTCATCGTCTCGAATAGCCTTAGTGCATTAATACAGACGTTAGGCAACAGAATCCTCAAGACATAATAGAGTTAGCAAAAGAGAGAAAACAATTTGTCTACTAATAGATTGGCTTAAATTTCTCTTGTTCCTTGTAATTGATCGTCTCAAGAACGAAAGCCCGGGAGTGTCGGGTATTGAACCTCTGACCTCCAGCAATCAACAAGTTACCAGTTGCAGGAGTGACTTGCAACTCTCCGCTCTAACGGCACCGGTTGTAGAATGTAGAGGCTTCATTAGCTACCGTATGACGAGGGTCATAACACTTTATTGCCACTAGGCTACGCCGACCCTAGGTCACTGCCTTGTTGATTGGCAGCCGAGACGATCTTAGGTGTTAGATAAGGTGGAAAGCACAGTATAACCCATCTCTATACTGTGTGGAAAGCGTTTATCGTTACCAATTATATTTAAAGGAGACTAGATCCCCAGTTCCCAATACGTCCGCACAGGCGCGAGCGTACCAAATTGAAGCGTCAATCAGACTGTTTCAAGATGGCGATTTGTGTTTAAATTTATGCTTTTTTAATGCAATAAAGTATTTTTCTGGATTGTTTTGATATGGTTTTAGCTTGTGCAGCATGGGATGCACAAACAAAAACAATAAGAAGTTATTGCATAAGGGAAATTTAGTAATCAATTTGGTGTTCAGGCTGATATGATCACCTGTCAACCTGACAGCCGTCTTGAAAAATATTCGGGCTACAAATCGCTGTCATCTACTTTAACATACAAACTGACCTATTCAAGATGGCTTCAAATTGTCACGGAAGTGGACCAATGACTGGGGATCTAGCCTGTGTTAAATATCATTGATCGTTACTAAGATGCAGATTAAACGCGAGGTCCACTCGTAGACGAACAACAATATGCCGAGTCATTGAGGAGATTTGTGCGCGGACTGTCAGCTTCTCCAGTACTGACTTTAGTACGTTTTGAATTATATGCGAGAACATTAACATAATTAACTTGGTTTAGTTTGAATCTTCAAAGATAACTAAATCCTTCAGTTCTGGATAATCCTTGGGCTGTGGCGTCGTGTCGATGATAGAGTCTTGAAGATGCCACCAACGTGGGTGGCGAAACGTCGAGAAGAGCCTCCATCATCGACACGGCGCATATCTTAATCCTGCTCATCTAGAGAAAGCCTACAATATCTCAACTAAATCCGTATTCGTCATCTGAAGGGTTTTCCCATTCAACATGCAAAATGTCATGCTTTATACATTGACATACATTCCTTAGACAGTTCCGTCTTTGCCGCTGGACTATTTTATTTTTCTTACCGACAGTGTTGGCGGCCCTGATTCGGGAGGTCCCGGGTTCAAATCACGTCGAGACCGGCAATCCTGACTGAAGGTTTTTTCCTAGGTTTTCTTCAGTCGTTTATACGAATGCAAGGGGTTGAGTCCTCTAAAACAGCTCTCGGACATCCCTTCACAATTGTCTTAACCGCAACATACCTAGTAAGACACCTGAAGAGGGGCTTGCATTGCACCCTGGGCAGGCTTAACTCACGAAAACTATTATTATTTGTTTTCTTTACCCCTTCTGTTCATCTGAATAGAGTCAAATTGCTCCTGGGCATGTAACCTACCAACAACAAGTATGTTTTATCATCTGACATTATCTTGAACTATACTCTAACATGTTTCCTACGACCCTCCAACATGACGACGTGTACCCTACTTCCCAGGCGCATCTAACACGAGTGACCTTGGGATCTATGACACAGTGAGACATCATTGACCCGACCGTGTCCCAATGAACCCAGTGCAACAAGTCTTATTGGACTGATTGATGCGATCACCAACATCTCTCGCTTCTCTGATGCTGTCTCGTACCTACACGTGCTTTGAACTCACAACACACACAACACTGATAGAGCTAGCACGTTGAACTCTGTCAAAGATGCCGGGTTAAGGCTGTGTGTTCACCAAAAACCAAAATCCAAAATATGCAACAACAAAAAAAAACATCAGTTATTTTCGAGCATGATCATTAATCACAGTCTTTTAAAAAGATCAAAATATATTTTTGGGATTTTTTTGGTGATGCATTTTTCCTCTATTGCTACTTTTTTGAACGATTTTTGGTGCTAAGTTTTTCCAAAAGTATACCATTTGGATTGCTGATATTTTTATTGTAGCTTACAATCATCTTTGACAGTAAAATGAGGTATTTTGAAATTTATAGCTTTCGTATTTTAAGATCTTCTTTGTTTTTGTTTTGACGGTACAAATACCACAAAACTCCCGGAATATAATATAACACTGTAAAATGTAAGGTATTGAAGATACACATTTCAAAATACCACATTCTATAGAAAAAGATGAGTGTAAGCTAAAATAAAAATATCAGCCATCCAAATGGTATACTTTTGGAAAAACTTAGCACCAAAAATAGTTTAAAAAAAGTAGCAATAGAGGAAAAATGCATCGACCAAAAAAATCCAAAAAATATATTTTGGTCTTTTCAAAAGACAGTAATTACTGATCATACTCTATAACTACTGTTTTATTCATATTTTGGATTTTGGTTTTTGGGATACATGTGGCAGTTAGCAAATAGCTATTCGCTCGTAAAAAGTAAAACATACCAAGGTAGATCAACGGCTTTACGTCTCACCAAAAGGACGGTGTAACCTTGACAGTCATATAGGTTCCTCCACTGGCCCGGACTGCCGAGCAGACGTCGAGGAGAACGAAGCCGTCACACTAGCTCTCGAACCCTCGTCTGCTCTAGCCAGCGGTATACGTGTGTTTCAGGGCAGAGTGTACACCCACTCTACCCCTAACCACGCCCGAAGTTGTTTAACTTCGGTGCCATCCAAGTGGATTCAAATCCCGGTATAAAAACTTCAACACACTGTCATTCTCTCAACTCTCGCGGTCTCGTTCATCATGACATACCCGATAGTTTTGATCTCCAACTGTCGCAACTGTTCTATAGGTGGAACCAGATAAGCTGGCGGCCGTCAAGGTCAAGCGAGAGCACGGACGCCAACGTTGACAATTTACACACAACTGGCATCAGGTAGGGCCTACCGTATTTGGTCATGTTATCACATAAATCAACATTTTATAAGCTGTGAATAAAGTAGTTCGTCCCACAGAGTCAGTATTTTAGCGAAATAATGATTTTAAGTAATCACGATTACGAAAGTGTATTTATGCCTTGTTGGTAATGGTGTGTACAAAGTTCCAGCTGTTTTTAATGCCAACCTCGCCAGATGTGATGCCAATGTTTAGGAGCATCAAAATGTCTTGATTTTATTCGTACACTTCATAAATAATTTATTTTTAGGATATATTGGGCAAGGCTTGCCTTTGAAATAGTCGTGTTTTTCTCCGAAAGCAGTTTTAGAGACCGTTATTTTATTTACTTTTTGCCGATCCTGTGGCCATAGTGCGTGGACGACAGTGCTGCGATCCCTCGGCGACCGCCACCTTAGCTGGTTCCACCTATAATATGTTTCTCTTCCGGGTCCGGCTGTTGTTGTTGTTGTTGTAACTCAGGTTACACCACCGAAAGTACTTTGCCCCCAGCTAAGCGGAATATCGGTCTTACTTTCTAACAGGCAACAAAACACGTTTTTAGGCGGTGTTACATATCTGTTAACAGCATCCTCTTATCTAAGAAGTGATTTATACGCGCTAGAACAAAACTGGAACTCTTCGGAGAATTGGGATAAAAAGTTAACCATTTTTTTCGTATGGAATGGACAAAAATTTGACAGAATTGGAATTTTCGAGAGTTCGGGAGTTCGCTACCCCACACGAGCAATCCTGACAGTCATCAGTGTGATATTAGGTATCGATTCTTCTTGAACAGCCCTTGAACATTAACTTCACAATAACCCTATCCCCCCAATAAAACTAAATACATGAAGAAAATATGTGAAAAGGTTTACCACGACATTTTTTTTTTTTTTAATATTCATATTTTTTTAATATTGATAAAATGGAGGTTAATAGAATTAAATTGAGTGTATTTCTTTTCTATTTGCTGAGTTATTTGAGTTGCTTCAAAATGATCAAGTTGTTTTGAGTTCATAAATTTATTTTATTTAGTATTATATTTATGTTGTGTATGCGTTTTATCTACCTGTGTGATAATGAGAGAGAGAGAGAGAGAGAGAGAGAGAGAGAGAGAGAGCACAATACTTCTCTCTCAAAGAAAGTGATTCTTAGCAAGATAATAAAAACTTGGATACGATATTAATTGCCACTCGTGTTTTTACGTTGTCAACTCCTACTGAGCTGATGGCCTAGTGTGCCACTTACTGGTCCCTTCGTCGTCAACCTTATGTAACTACTGAACAGTAGGATAATATTCAATATTGCTACGAGGACACAAATTCTGATGACAGATAAAGAAAATATCACAGTTACAATATTTTATATTCAACATTGCTATGAGGAAACTAATTCTGTTGACAGATAAATAAAATTACAAAGTTACAACCCCCGTCTGGGCCTTGGGTAGAATTGGCCCAGAGCATGGCTCTGCTAATCGTACAAGGCGATTCCAGAGAAAAAGTCCACCTCGCTAACATCAGCTAGTAAGAAACTCCCTGAAACTAGAGGAGAGCTCTGGTAATCGTCGTCGGGGACACCTCCTCATTCCCTTAACGACCTCCCCGACGAAGATGACAATGACACAAAGAACAATGACAAAGACGATGACGACCGCGAAATGAGAAACCCCCCTTCCTCCCCTTACCCGTGTCTGGTTCTGACCAGCATGGCCCCCCCCCCCCCCTAGGCTAGAGTGGTGCATTATGACCTGACGGTTGACGCGTCCTTAATCCAAATAAACAAAACAAAGTAACAATAATAGTAGGTAAAATTGTAAACATGCGAATAATTGAAACATTGTCTATATTCTCGGTGACACTTTAAATAAATATTAATTGTGCCACCAACTTTTTTAACTTGTGTTGAATTTCTCCATGATCTATTTTTGGCTGTACATCTTAATTATTGAATAATATTTGCAAATTGTATTTAGTGCTTTGCACAGTTATGATAATCCCAGAAATATTGACAAAATAATGACACGAAAAAACTATTGTTATTCACATTGTTCTGTTAAAAACTATATTATTTTTAAATAATTTATTGCAATTTGTGTTACACAATTTAAATTGTTAGAAATAATCCATTTATTCTTAAAACATGTTATTGGGTTGAAATATGATCAGTTTATTAATTGAGCGAGCGTTGCGAGCGTCTCCACTCGACTCTTATGGCTCGAATGTCTGTTTTTTTTTCTGTTACTGCTTCGGTACAGGTCGCACCGTTACTCTGATCGACCTGAAATTTTGCACACATGTACATACCACCTATGCGGGTTGCTGGAGTTTTTGAACAAAATCCGATCGTTGGTTATAAAAAATAAAAAAATTAAAAAAAATTAAAATTTTCCGATCGTTATGAAATTTTGCAGGGTCAATAAGTAGAACATTCTCTCCTATTTTACAAATTTTCAGCTAAATTGGTCAAGACCTTAAGTAGTGTAGATAGAAATTACATTTTAACAAAAGTAACGTTACCATGGCAACGAATGCCCTGCCACCTAGAAGTAATCAAAATACTATCGAGGAAGCAGTGTATTATTTGTTATCAAAGAGTTAAAATAGTTTTCCCAAAGAAATGATGTCAAGGTCCTCTAGATGGAGGTGGATTTTATCCATTCTCTCCTATTTTACAAATTTTCAGCTAAATCGGTCAAGACCTTAAAGACTTATTGGTATGTAACATTATGGGAATGTACTCGGGTCGTGTTGCACGTACCGGTGCTCGCTCAACAACGCGACGGGACTTTAGCGTTTTCCTAGTTATATCTCCTTGTTTGGGTATAATATTGTCTTGCCAACTGAACGGCCGGGGTTACAAAACCAAACAGTGTTGCCTACTATTTGTTTTTCCCAGCGTCCTTGTGCGACAAAATACGACGCAAGAAACTGAATATCATTATTACCACGACCTCCTAGATACTACTCGCCTGCACCTCAGCAGCGCAGTAGCATCTAGGAGGCAGTGATCATTACAATAGTCTTTACTTTGAGTTTTACGCAAGTGATTCGCAACTTTTATCAAGAGAATAATTTACTTTATTAGCCACTCGGGAATCCCCTGACCTTCGGGTTAGTTCGGGGTCGTTCGGGTGAGCCGAACATGACGTCATCGACTACCACCCGATTATCTAATAAATACTGAAAATTAAATAAATAGTTTAATGATTTGTTAAGAAATCTACGCATCATAGACATATTCAGTAGTTTCTGGGAAAGTAGTATTGCAGTATATTTTTTAAGAAATGGAACACTAATCCAAAACTTACATTAATAGAAATAAACAAAAGTTTGGTTAGGTACGAGCATTGTACCCGAACCAATAACCGATCAGTTATATGTTGATTGTTTTCTGTTAACAGGAAATATCAAGTTCGAGATGCCCTACCCACAATCCCGCAGCCTTAACCCAGAGCCCATTCTCTTCCTGAAGAGTATCTAGCCCTGCAATATCGAGACATTGAGACTTGTAATCCGTCACACAGACCTTCGGTCTCTCTCTCCTCTTTCTCTTTTTCTCGAGCACTAAACTACTATTATAATCAAATGTATATAGTTATAATAAGGATGGATGAAATACTTATTTAGTGAAAATTGTCATATTGTATTTATGTTTATGTGTATGCTTTATTAAGCTGGTTAGGTGTAAGAAAAGGCCCATGCCTAATCTTGCCAGCAAAATAAAAATTTAATCCAATCCATCATCAATCATCCTCTCTCTCTCTCTCTCTCTCTCTCTCTCTCTCTCTCTCTCTCTCTCGCTATTCGCTCGGTCAAGTAGCATCCGACGTATATGAAACGATGCAAAGTTGTCAATAAAGTATACATGGACAGCCCTACAGTAAAAGTTTTTTCTTTCAAATTTTGTCTTAATCAGCCAGAAAAAAAACACACGAATGTAGTCAATTTTAAAATCGAAATTCGTGAAAACTAATTTGTTTTTCATAAATAAAATAAAATTTCAGAAATGTGTTACTGTAGAGTCCTATGTTTTCCCTTTGGGCACATATGTTCAAAATTTCTGACACCTGTGGTGTTCCACAAAATATTCAAACAATGTATTACTGTTTATAATTTTACCTATACAATGTATTCCACCTTTCTCTACGAAAATTACAAAATCATTGCCTCGTAGAATTGTATTTTGTTAACAAACTTGTACAATAGCATTGATGAAATAAGTGAAGTACTTTTTAGTGCCACATTTGAAACTTTTTCTGACAAATCGTTGTAACTTCCTGTACAACACCCCATGAAGTCGTTGTTTGCTCTTAGTCAATGTAGCCTGGCGTTCTTAAGACAGGTATAGAGAGATGTTGATCTTGTCGGTGTCTTTGGTCGTACTAATCTCCCAGACGGCGCATTAACCTTGATAACATCTAAATGATATTAAACGATAGCGTTTGTGTCGCAAAAAACAGAAACTTATTGGGAGGTTTTTCACTTTCACATACTGAACCTTCGGCTTAAAACACGTGTCAAGTTTGGGGCACTCTTGATTAAGAGGACTCGCTTAGACTAGCGCTCTTAATAACATACTAGGAAAACGAGCCATGTGTTGACTACCCGGGAACATTCCCTCTCCTCCCCTATTTATACCTTAGGCTGGATCTGTTCCCGGGTACTCAAAACATGACTCGCTCACTCGTCTAACAACGACTTTTCCTAGTAGTACTTGATAGCCGAATTATTTTATACTCTATAAGATGACAAAAGACATGCATACAAAAATTAAATAAATCACTTGGAGATATTTTATCTCATCGCGACTTTCAGAAATGTTTTGTTGCACAGCTGTGGCCTTTTAAAAAGACATTTTAAACATTTGCAACTTGGTTCATTTGTCACATTTTATTTCTTGTCGGTTTAAAACGTAACGGATTTGATTTTTGTTAGCATTCTCAGTTAACTGTCACGGATGTACCTGTTTAAAATTTAGCTAATGTATTGGCCGTTGGGCGTTGACATCGAACAACAACAAACAGACATCTCAAGTTGCCGTTCCGTCGACTGTTTTGTGAACTTCGTTCGCTGCGCTCACTGTCAATAACTCTTATTAAGAGGACTCGATAGGCGAGTTTCAAGATAAAGTGATCTCGCTGACACATGGTTTCTTATGTACCAATTTAATTATCTTGTTTTTTAGGTGTTAAAGATTTGTTCTGTTGATATCCACACTTGGTTGCATTAAGTTAGCCTTAAACAATCAGGTTGAGACATCGTCTCAAAAATTCAAATGCATGTAATATTCGATACATGAGTGTCAATTCGTGAAATCACGTTGAAAATTTTGAAGGCAAATGAATAAATGAGAAAAGCTAGCAATAACCAATAAATTCTGGAAGTTTCACAAATTTTTATTCAATATCGATGGGATAATTGATTAATAAGTGTAAATGTGTACTACATAACATAGGTCAGTTTGTGTAGTTCTTAATGATAAATATGCTATGTAAGTAACAGTTTATCAATATAAAATATAGTACTCTTACGAGTTCGCTGATCAGAAACGGCGCCGTCCTTAGCGATTCCTCTTAAAAGCATTCAAACCTTGTAAATCGTATCTGGCGCTAATATGAATATTAACAGCGCGCAATACCCCACCTTAAAATTGTTAATATGACGGTTTAATATGCATCAGCGCCTTGTTTATAGGTGGACTCACCGCCTTTGATACTAATAACTGGTTCCGCGGTAGGATTTCCGGTTCTTATGCTAAGAGAGTTGATGTCACACACTAAGTTATGTCACATGGCGCGGAGAAACTGATATGAGATGAACGTTATGAAATGGAAATGTTACGATTCAAGATTTATTATGTTAGAGACTTTTTATTTATTTTATTTATTTTACGTCAAATCCTATTCAGATTTAAAAAATCTGATTCACATAGGAGGATAGGACTTGATCGTATTTAAGTTTCATTTAATCACTTTTTACTACCATTATTACTTTAATCAAGACACTGTAGTATAACAACGTCAAAACTTTTTTTTTTTAAAGCTAGAAGATAGAAGTAGTAGAAGTAGATTGGATGGTTAAAATGTTCTTTTGTTCAACCTTTAGTTTGAAAATACTCTTATTTCTTTTTAGCCCTATTTATTAACGTCCAAACGGTTAACAATTCCTCAGCAGTGAACCGCCACCCATCCCATCCCACACTAGTATCGCTAACATTGACCCATATTGTCGGCAGCTAACCCTCCTTGCAACACTTGACCCACGGAAGGTCAACCAAACACTTTTATTACTCCAGTTGGACGTCTTGATGCGATTAACGACCTTTCTACACGCGAGGTGGCGCTTTATCGACCGTGGACGGCTTCAGCGTTGGCCACGATCTGACTCGGGAGGTCCCGGGTTCGAATCCCATAGAACCGGCAATCCTGACTGAGTGTTTCAGTTTCCTCAATCGTACGATTATGCAGGTCGTGTCCTCTTAAACAGCCCTCTGGACATCCTTCACATAATCGTCCAAACTATCTAATGTACCATAGTTTACGCATATTGCAACCTGGACAGGCTTCACACAAAATAAAAACACATTAATTATGGTCTCCACTTTTGATAGCTACAACTTCAGAATTAATGGCCATGTAACAACGACAATCATTGTTGATTTTTTTTATTGTTATTATAAATGTTTTTTAACATGACCATGACATGACAATATTTTAAACATGTATTGTCAATCTGTCAAAAATTGCAGACATACTTAGGTGTTTTTTTTACCTTTATGATATATTCTAGATACTTATATGTTTAATTTATTTTCATTGTGCCTTCACAGCTCAGTCGTGGGGGGTGGGACGTTTGAAGAGGACTTCTCCGGTGACCTCGCTCAGATACTCCGAGTATATGACTTGGTGCACAGTCTGAAGACCCAGGTCTCAATTAATTATATGTAAAGTATCATTTGTATGACTCAAATTGGCTGATATTTGCAACCTGGTGCAATGACCATGCCTTCATGGGCTAATCTTGTGTTTGAAACCACTTAACAAGTAATGTTTACATGAAGTTGGCTTCTTCAGTTCATACAAAGCATTGTGTGTTCTTATAAGTCCACCGCCCGTCAGATTCTGTTACGGTTGTCAGCGGACAATAGTTAACCAGCAGGCGGTGACTTTAGCTCTAGCAACAGGTGTGATGGTTAACAATGGCGGCAGCAGCACCCGTGGTGATGATTAGCTAATCACTTAGACTAGCTAGAGTAACCGAGAATCAACGGGACGTACTATACTTGTCAGCTTTCGTATGCTATTTCAATTACGGTATTCTCCTATTCAGCGTGCTTAAATTTAGCATACCGAGCTCTAATTTTAGATGTCACCGATTAAAAACTTAAAGACCGAAGATTGTTTTTAACAACTGATTGTTTCAGTTACAGTTAGTAGTTCAGTTCCAATAATGTTCAAACGCTCTATTATGATTAACTTTAAATGTTTCGTGGGAAAACTACCCAGTGTGCAATGTATACCCTAGGTATATATTGGAGTTAGGACATTGTGAAGGGATGTCCGAGGGCTGTTTAAGAGGACTTAATCAATTGCATTCATATTAACGACTGAAGAAAACCTCGGATAGAACCTTCAGTCAGGATTGGCGGTCGGGGGATTTGAACGCGGGACCTCCCGAATCAGAGTCGCGCGCTTAGCGTTGAGCGAACACACCTATGACATCAACTATAAACAGAAGATCTCGCCAGCGGTTTAGCCGAGGTCGTTTAGCCGGTTACACACACATACACCGAAGTTAAGTAGCCTTTGAGCGTGGTCAGGGGTAGAGTGGGTGACCGCTCTGCCCTGAAACCCACGTATACCGCTGGTTAGAGCAGATGGAGGGTTCGAGAGCTAGTGTAACAGCTTCGTTCTCCTCGACGTCTGCTCGGCAGTCCGGGTTAGTGGAGGAATCTATATGACTGTCAAGGTTACACCGTCCTTTTGGATGGGACGTTATAAGCCGTTAGTCCACTTGGTACTTTTTCGAAAGGAGTAGGCAACGTGCCGGTACCGGGTTTCCCTTCCACCCTTCCACCCTTCAATTACACTTAATCCTCATCTATCACCACTCATCGTCTCGAATAGCCAAAGTGCATTAATATGAGACGTTAAGCAATATCCAATCCGAAGATGTCTGAAGACACGTATGAAGTCACCTATTAACCGAAGATGTCTGAAGACACGTATGAAGTCACCTGTTAACCGAAGATGTCCGAAGACACCGGGTGACCCGAGTCTCGTCCGACAGAGAATCAATTAGTCCCGATGTCGATATGGGTCAGGCGGTCGAGATACACTTGAGAGTGCATTATAAGTGATCTTCCCAATGAGACGGACGTGATTTGCGTCCGGTCGTCTTCAAGTGATTCAGCTGACTTCTGCTTGGGTCAGATGTCGGACACGGCGAAGAACTTGAGGCATCGCGAGAGAAGTTGGAGTAAAACCAACTGATTGAAGCTGACAGCGCGGAGGACTTGTAATGATATTGACGCTGTTGGCTCGAGCGTGAAGTGCGCGACTCTGATTCGGGAGGTCCCGGGTTCGAATCCCGTCGAGACCGGCATTCCTGACTAAAGGTTTTTCCAAGGTTTTCCTCAGTTGTCAATAAGAATGCAAGTGATTGAGTCATCTTACACAGCCCTCGGACATCCCTTCACAATTGTCCTATCCGCAACATACCTAGTTAAGACACCTGAAGAGGGGCATTAATTGCACCCTGGGCAGGCTTCCCACAAAAATTATAATTATTATAATAATTATTAGAGTGGTGCCTTACAATTTGGAAAACAAAGACGGTGATACTGATATGTGACACCCTATGACAGCTAGTCCTACACTAACAATCCTGTTGGCAACTTAAATTAAATTTAAATTTTATTTTGGCTCGAATAACCTTTTTGAATAATGTCCCTACATAAGTTCAAAGTACTTGATGTGCATTGCTTCAGACGTTCATAGTTTGTGACTACCTAACTATATCATCTTCCTAGGTTTTATTCAGTCATTATTGTTTGTATTTCGCACATGAAACCTGCTTAAGGTGCAATCAGCGCTTCAGGTGTCTTAAAATTATATTTAATTCTATATTTGAAATTTGGAATATCTTTGATTTCTAGACGAATAGTATTCCATAAAGTAACGACACTATTATAAAAATGATTTAGGTAGGAGGGCTTAAAGTTCGGCCAGTATTATGACGGTTTCTGTTCTGAATTGATATTCTTAAAGTTAGTAAAGAAGTTTTGATAATGGAATATTGATTAATATTTAGAATAATAATAGAATATTTTATAAATAGAATATCGTGTCGTTCAGAGGAAATTCGCTGGGAAATGTAGGAGCCGGAATTCAATATATGAGTACGTGGAACGCACAGTAAATAGAGATCTGGAACGCACAGTAAATAAAGATCTGGAAGAGGGTCACACCGGGTAAAGATTAATGTTACTTCAGCTAACAATCCTATAAAAAGTCTTTTATCGAGGACGACAAACCCATTGCTCAACGAGTCTCCATCTTGACTCTTCACAGCCATGACACCAACATGCCAACCTTAGGGTCCCCTTATCTGTACTCGGATCTAGCGTGTTGTTATTGTCTGAGGTTGGCGACCTTGATTCTGTTCTGTACTAGGGTTGGATGACAGCCAGCACGTGCTCTCATTGGCTGGTGGACATGGTGACACGTGCCATACGGGATGCATCACCGCTGCACGCGACTGTGTAGAAGTAGAACCCAGCCCTTCTTGGAAGACTCAGTGATTAATTGGGAGGACTACCGCCAATATTAAAACCGCGCGAAATAACCTTATTTTAGTAATAACTTACATAACGATACACAAAAACGAAAAAGTGGATACTAGATCCCATGTGGTTTAGCTAGAACTAAATCTGTCATTAAACCTTTTTCAAATATTGTAACCAGTAATGATTTTAACCAAAGTTAAAATTAAATTAATGTATTCTGTGATTAAAAACGCTACTGATTACAATATTTGAATAATTTTTCATGCAGGGTGTAGTTCTAACGAAACTACGTGAGACTTATTTGCCCTTTTTCGATTTAACGTTACGATTTGAGAGATTAAAATAAGGTTATTTCGCGTGCTTTTAATATTGGTAGTGATCCTTGCCCTTAACTTCACTAATGTATTTAGTCACTCACAATTGAAACACTCTCACGTCAAAAATATACTTATTTATTTCATTTACTTATTTAGCGTCTATCTTTTTCAGTTATTGGATGAGCGTAGCGAGCGTAGCGAGCGAAGCGAAGATTCCATTTCACTACACTGGAGAAAAAAATCCGGAATGTTTTTTTTTTTTCTTTCTTTTCTTTTTCTTTTTTTTTTGTATTTTTGTGTGTCTGTGAACACGATTCCGGCTAAACCAATACTCCAATTGCGATGAAATTTTATGGAGGTCTGTGAAATCTCTGAACGAAGAACTGCACGGGGGGAAAAATCGATCAAAAAAATTATTTCTCATGAAAATCGCAATTTTACGATTTTTTTCGATTTTTTCGAAAAATTTCTTCGACTTTTACCACCTACATGCTTTATCCGATTTTAATGAATTTTTCACAGAAACATAATTTTATGAATTCAGATATTTGTGTGAAATTTAAGCGCAATCGAAAAATTATTTCTCATGAAAATCGAAATTTTACGGGTTTTTTCTTTTTTTAAACAATTATTTGACTTA
The DNA here is from genome assembly GCA_024449915.1 of Sweltsa coloradensis. NCBI lineage: Eukaryota > Metazoa > Arthropoda > Insecta > Plecoptera > Chloroperlidae > Sweltsa > Sweltsa coloradensis. Next base: position 412,168 of record JAMZAV010000154.1, on the reverse strand, counting down.
TAACACCTACATGCTTTAACCGATTGTAATAATTTTTTCACAAAACCTTAATTTTATGAATTAATATATTCGTGTGAAATTTGAGCGCAATCAAATAATTATTTCTTATGAAAATCGCAATTTTACGACTTTTTTCTTTTTTTAAATTACGATTAGGTAATTAAAAAAATTAAAATCTAAAGTTTATTTTTTATTTAATTTAAATTAATTTTAAAAAAATCTTCAATTTAGTAACGATTTTTTCACAGAACAACAGAAAATCCGCATAACACGTATGGCAGCTCAATGCACCAATTACGCTCATCCAACAACGCGGCGGGACTTAAGCGTTTTCCTAGTAAAATTGATTTCAAACGGTGGTGAGTTATGGCGTTTTCCATTGGCATGCACTCGGCGAGTGCATAGATGTCATTGTTGTCAACCTCCACTTGAATAACATTACAAAACTGAACAAATGAAAAGACAAGTGGCAATCCAGTGCGCACTAGGGCGCACTAGTGCGACCTGAGTGCGGCCAATGGAAAACGCCATTACATAAACACTTCGTATGCACCCAAGAAGATCGATTACTGTTACGAACTGCCTCCTTGATATTCCGGATAGATAGATCTGAATGAAATATCTAGAAGGCAGTGAGTGCTTCTATATCCACTTCTAGAGTTTACGTCGACCTCTAACGTGAAATAAGCTTTTTTGTACCAGATGATGTTGGTGATAGCTGAGAGTTACTCATACTGTGCTCTCAAAACAATCAGTGGAGCAAACTTGCCCCTTTACAAGGGAACTGACGATATTTGGAAAGTATTATCCAAAGTTATGTACAGTATCATAGTAAACAGTACCAAATACCATCACCTAGTTCTCATAGAAACCAGGGATTTTAAGTCCAGTGCCTAATTGAGGTTCTTGTTTCAGGTGATGTTGATGAGAGTTGAGACTTAAGGCGAAGTTACTTAATCAAAACATCGTAGACGAAGAATACAAAAATAAAATATTCGCCGAGCGTTGATGTTTTGATGGAGGCGCCGGTTTAAGAGTTTCCAGACTTTCTGGGGTCAACCCTGACCCCTAGGGTCACCAAAACATTCTGTTTCATCCTTGTTGAAGATAAATTTATTTTTTATAGCGATACATGAGACATTTATATGTAAACTATATCATTTAAGTATTTTAAACTGTAATGCTTTATAGAAACCCACAAATAAACAAATAAATAAGACAAACTACAGAAAAGTGAAGCCTACATGGGAGATTCTCCCTTTTTTTTAAATATAAAAAATATTAATACTATTAAATATATGTATTAGGTTTTAGACTTTCGTGTTAGATGTTAGTACTTTAGACAGAAATTAAAAAAGTGACCACACCGGGGAACGAACCCGCGACCTTAGCTGTCCAGGCTATGCTCTTACCAACTGAGCTATTCGGCCACCAATTTAAAACTGTCTTATTTTTGGTCTGTTTTGTACATTGTTAATAACGTGTGTAGAGCAGATTGCACTGCCTATTAGACTACACACGAAATAAACTTTGAGAATACAAACCATCTCTGTAACCCTAGAGTAGGGATATATGATATTTAACCTTGGCTTTTTTTTTCTTTTGTAGTGAAAAACAATCAACAAATATCAAATCCATCTCAGCGGGGTATCGAACCCCGCTGAGATGTATAATTCTTCATTTCTGTATCGTTTTCAATGTATAACCAACCACACCTACGGGAGTGTTTCCCTATCAATGAAAATGTGAAGTATAATGATATTTAAATAAAACACTTCAGTGGAATACAACTCTTTATTTTATAACAATAACAACGTTTCGGAAAGTTAATGAAAACTAATTCCGTCATCAGCGTTTTTGTTTATATAACCTTGTTTTTGTTTTTGTGAGAAATGTTAAATCTTATCTACCTTGGCTATTGTCTTTGTTTCGTTTTGATATACTTTTGATAATATGATTTTATGTTTTTCATAAAAAAAAAAACTGATGACGAAAATAGCTTCCATTAATTTCCAAAACGTTGTTATCGTTGTAAAATAAAGAGTTGTATTCCACTAGTTTTAAATATTATATCATGAACTCTTCTAACTTTAAAACTTAAATAAGTATAATGATGTAACGCTTTTCTTTCTAATGTGCGTGACACATTACAAGATCAGATCCTACTAACTTCTTTAATCCTGATCGCGTGTCGCCGTATTCTGGTCATCAATCACCAGTAACTGTGTCAAGATTAGTTGACTCACCGCCCGTTAGGACTGACAATTAGTATTCTGCCGCGTTCTCGTCGCCTTAAGTAACAAGTAGTGATCAACAGGTGCATACATTAACTGATGATCACTTCAGATACCATTCAGAGCTTTATCTCAAGCACATACTAGTATAGTAGGTTCTTGCTGGATTTAATTGAAACAAAAATAAATTTATTTTCTTCTTTAAGTGGACACTCTAGTCACACAAACTCAAAATCGAGAGCAATTTTCCAAAATGGCTGTCGATTTTGAGTATTTTAAATTCTAGAGTGCAAGTGTAAACTTGCATAAGAACGAAAATTTGTTAATGTTTACATTAATTCTAGCAGAACGCTGTTTTTTCCTTCAATCAATATACTATCATTTCAATCGACAGATTTAAGGCGTGTGACTCCGATTTCGAGCCCGGCAATCCTCTCTGAAGATTAATTTTCTTTGTTTTTCTTCAGTCGTTAGTGCAAATGCAAGGGATTGAGTCCTCATAACAACACTCGGACATCCCTTCACAATTTTTTACACCTAGTTGTGTTAGCCACCTGAAGAAGGGATTGTATTGCTACCTAGTCAGTTTGTTAATATTACTTTCGTTTCTTATGCCACATCCGCGCGGTTATCACTTGGTTTGCTGTAGGAAGTGAAGAGTTTACGCATTGAAGGAAGATCTCACTTTACACGTTCGTTCACAACAGCTTGAAATGTTGTATAACGTCCGGAGGACTGAACGTTTCAATTACTGTTATGATAGATATTTAATTTAATTAAAAACTACGTTGTACTGAAATCATTTATATTTGGTAACTACATGTTGACGTTACAGAATCATATTAACAAGATCCTTTTGAAGTTCCTTCTTCTAAAGTAATCCTGCCGGATTCAGAAGTAAACATTACAATTTCAGAACAAGTCTTCATACATTTTACTGCCTAAAATAAACAACCAAAATTACTCCGTTTCTTTTTATCCTCCCACAATTGCATCTCTTTCACATCTCTCCTCTTGCCTCCAAGTCTCCTGCTATGATGTCCTTCCATCTCTTCCTTGGTCTACTCCGTCTTCTTCTTCGTTCTTCAATCCTTCTTTCATACATTTTCTTAAGCATCCTATTTTCCCCATTCCATATATCCATTCCATTTTTCCATATGTCCCTATAACATCTCAACCATGTCCTTCCCATCCTGTCACAACTTCTCTACATCAGTGTGTTTCTTATTCTATATCTTCTCGTCTTGACCACTGTGCTCCTCAGGAATCTCATCTCTGCCGCCTGCATCTGTTTATAACTAACTAATAAATAATTTCAATATTACAATTCACATGTCTGAGATCTTATTAAGGTATTCATCCACGATAACAATAAGACTACACGATCTTACGAAGTTGTGAAACGTATATTTGTTTAAGTTTAGTGTAACTTGATAAAGAACACGACTGAGTCCAATGATAGTTATTAACACCTATAGTAGGCTAGATCCCGAGTCATTGGTCCACTGGCGTGTCAATACGAATCCATATTGAATAGGTCAGTTTGTATGTTAAAGTAGGTTGTAGCGATTTGTTGCCCAAATATTTTTCAAGATGGCTGTCAGGTTGACAGGTGAGCATATTTGCTATTAACACCAAATGATTACTAAATTCCCTTATGATTATTGTTTCTGTTTGTGCATTCTCATGATGCACAAGTTAAAACCATATCAAACAATCCAGAAAAAAATACTTAATCCCATTTAAAACATAATGTCAAGCATAAATTGAAACGCCAAATCGCCATCTTGAATAGGTCACATTGACGCTTCAATTTGGTAGCTAGCTCCTGTACGGACGTATTGGAGACCGTGGTTCTAGCCACCTACTCTCACTTCCGCAACAGCTCCGCTAAACTAATCTTGGGCATCTTCCACCGCTCGACCGTGAAAACTAGTCCCCTGCCCTCGGAGTGAATTAGCATATAAACAAGTGTTGGTTGTTCTGACAATATAGCGCACGCTTAGCCTTTATCATTCCCAACAAAGCAGGAAGCTGTGATGATATTATATAAAAAACTAGGATATTTGCAAGAGAGGGACAAGGTTTTAGGTGTAGACGCAAGAGCTGTGAATGAAATGTTTAGAGAAAGGGCTACCGCGAATATTAGAACCACGCTAAAATATCTGATATAAGTAAGATATCACAAACACAATACGCATACTTGTTCGTGTATTTAATGATTGTTTTAAATTGTGATGGATGTGCATTTTTAATTGTTTAGTTCATTAGCCTGACACTTGTGGTTTTGTCATAATAACCTGGGTAAAGATAAATAAATTGAAATATATAAACATACAATCAAAAAGTTACGTTAAGAGTCGTGTGGTTTCATTTTAAGACTATATCTGCAAAAGTAAATATTATATATTATAAAAAGTATGTTTTTTATCTATGGTAACACTACTCATGATTATTGAATGGTAAGCAATTGTTATAAAAGCTTACATTGACTGGGGTTCGGACCCAGAATTTTTTACGACAACTTATGAATAAACCTGTAGTTGTACTACTCATTATAGTATTTTAATCTTTTGTTTTTGCAGAACATAGTTTAACTTAAACTACATTGGACCTAAAAGTCACGTGTTCGATATAATACTAGTTTTTCGTGGGATGCCTGCCCAGAGTGCAATGCATGCCCCTCTTCAGGTGTAGGTATATTGGAGTTAGGGCAATTGTGAAGGGATGTCCGAGGGCTGTTTAAGAGGACTCAATCCCTTGCATTAACGACTGAGGAAAACCTTAACAAACTTCATTCAGGATTGCCGGTCTCGACGGGATTCGAACCCGTGACCTCCCGAATCAGAGTCGCGCGCTCTACGCTCCAGACAACATTGTCTGTCTTCTTCGATGTTGCGTAATTGTGCAATAGTTTGGCGTAGTTTTATTTGTCGGTATTGTTGCTCTTAAGGTGTTGATTGACGGGAAGATATGTGGATCGTATTGTTGCTAAGTGGCTTCCGGTCAAGCTAGGTGAGGCGGGCTCGCTTTCACAGATAGAGTTAGTGGGCCTGACTGGGAGAGATTATTGTATTGGTTGGAAGAAAGAATCAAAGAGATTGAGCTGAGCTGGAGCGAATGCGGAAATAAGGCGTGTTTTGTTTTGTTTTTAATGCATGTATGCGTAAGAACCTCCATGTAGTCATAGATTATTTGTTAATTTTACAATATAAGTTACATATCGACACCCTAATTGCAAAACCTTGTATCAGTATTTGCTGTTTGCTGTGCAACATTTCAAAGCTTGTCAATTGGTTCTAATTATTGAGCTATCTGCATTCTTTCGTTGGGAGGACTTTAGTACATTTCTCCTGACTTCGTCGATGATTGAGGACGTCACATCGAGAGCAAAACCAACAATCAGCAACTATTGTGAACCCTTAGAACACGTAATTAAATCTTACTGGAAGTCAAATGATAAGGAAACAAATTAATTAGAACACACAATTAGATTGTAGTTAAAATGCAATTGGTTTATTGAGCGAGCGAAGCGAGCGTCTCCACTTGACTCTTATGGCTCGAATGTCTGTTTTTTTTTTTTTTTTTTTTTTTTTCTGTTACTGCTTCGATACAGGTCGCACCGTTTCTCTGATCGACCTGAAATTTTGCACACATGTACATACCACCTAGGCGGGTTGCTGTATAGTTTTGTATCAAACCGTTCAAAAAGTTAAAAAGTTACATTAAAGTTAATCGAAAGTTTTTTTTTTCAAACTAAACTGCGACAAAATCTGAGGTGGCCAAATCATTTAGAATGTCCGTCCGGTCACGAATATGTTAATTTTATTTTGATCCGATAAGTAGTGTAGATGGAAATTACATTATAACAAAGTCCCGTTACCATGGCAACGGAAAGTCGCACAGCTTTTTGGCTCATGATAGCGGTCAAACGGAGGCTCGGATCGAGTTGAAATTTTGACCATCCGCAAGTTTCGTTCTCGATTGAATGCCATTAGTTTTGTGGCAAAATCGTTCAAAAAGTTAAAAAGTTACATTAAAGTTAATCGAAAGTTTTTTTTTAAACTCAACGGCGACAAAATCTGTGAGATAGCCAAATCATTTAGAATGTCCGTCCGGTCACGAATATGTTAATTTTATTTTGATCCGATAAGTAGTGTAGATGGAAATTACATTATAACAAAAGTAACGTTGCCATGGCAACGAAAAGACGCGCGAAGTTTCTAATGCACTGCCACCTAGAAGTAATCAAAATACTTTCGAGGAAGCAGTCTATTAATTGTCAACAAAGAGTTTAAAAAGTTTTCCCAAGGAGTCAAGGTCCTCTAGATGGCGGTGGATTTTAAAGTAAAGATTTAAACACGGGTTTACCCAAATACCTTGGCAATAATAAATAATACTGGAAACGCGAACGTCGTAAATTTTAAAATTTAAAAAAATGTGCAATGTGGGTCTAGCTATAGCACGTGCTCGCTTATCAACGCGTCCAACTGAGCGTTTCCTAGTGATATGTCATTGACTGGATCCCTACCATTCCTAGCTGTAGGCGTAGCATCTAGGAGGCAGTGGGTAGTACTCTAGGGCAGGAGAGGCATCTAGGAGGCGGTGGGTAGTACTCTAGGGCAGGAGTGGCGTCTAGGAGGCTGTGGGTAGTACTCTAGGGCAGGAGTGGCGTCTAGGAGGCAGTGGGTAGTACTCTAGGGCAGGAGAGGCATCTAGGAGGCGGTGGGTAGTACTCTAGGGAAGGAGAGGCATCTAGGAGGCTGTGGGTAGTACCATTGAGCTGTCGGGGTTCAAGATCCATCCGAATGATGCACACGCGTTTAGTAAATTACCTTTCTTGCATAACTTATAATCGGCTGTGATTAAATCAAGTTTATTAAGGTGCAAAAACAATTCAACACGACAACATTATCTTCAAGAACCGACTCACCTTCAGCGCCAAATACAACTTTCATTCAGTGCCCGTGTGTCTGTCTGTCTAACTGTCTGCCCGTCTGTCTGTCTGTCTGTATGTCTGTCTGTCTGTCTGTCTGTCTGTCTGTCTGTCTGTCTGTCTGTCTGTCTGTCTGTCTGTCTGTCTGTCTGTCTGTCTGTCTGTCTGTCTGTCTGTCTGTCTGTCTGTCTGTCTGTCCGTCCGTCTGTCCGTCTGTCTGTCCGTCCGTCCGTCTCACCACTCATGTCGCAAGCTCTGTATATTCTTGCAATACCCCTAGTAAAGTACTAATAATTATCGAATGATACCTATGAACCTACAGACAATATCTTGTTCTAATGGTAAACTCGCACAGCATGATAATTATAAACGGGTTTCTCGTTGAAAGGTTGGCACTGATGACAAGTTTGTGAAATGTCCCTAGATTAGTGTTATTATTTTATTGCTTTGTCTTAGTAAAGTGGGTCCCCAGTTTGTGTGCTGTCTACTCTTACGTTATCTACCGATGAATATTTGCTATTGCGTCATTTGAAGACTTTTACACTGGGACGAGTTTTTAGTTGATTTGCGTTATGAGTATATATAATTGGTAATTTAAAAAAAATTTAAAGTTTTGCTCACCTTTTACTACGTTTAAAATTAAAATATGCACATTGTTTATTTATTAATTAAATGCAATCTCAAAATAAACAAAATTGATGAAGATTTGGTATCTAAGCTATGCATCATAGTTGAAATAATATTATTTCTTAGTTTATAACAAAATCATACTTATTTTAGGAAATTTGCACTAAGATTTTTGATGAACGATTAAATACTAGTGAAGGGATGAGGACTCAATCAATACTTTGTGATCAACTTCAGTCAGGATTTCCTGGTGAAGTGGATCTAGCCAGAACAAAGTGCAAGGAAGTTAGTGAAAAGATACACGTCCTGTGACGTATTGTACACGGAAGATGTTCGCTCGTGTTGACCTTGGAGCCACGAGTGTAACGAGGGCAACGTTCCTGATAACAGGAGTAGAACCAACAAACAAACAAACACCAACCTTGGAGAAGAGAATATCGTAGCGAATTATCTGGAGCTATTTTATCAGCTAGAATCAACAGGAAGGGAAGAAACTTCAAGTATGTGAGCCACTGCACTGTGCACATCACTGCCTTTTAGATGCTACTCGTGGCTAACGAGGAGCCATCTAGCAGGCAGTGGTGTGAGCATCCAATATGCACTGGCGAAGCTACATTATCAACCGTAAAAAAATCATTAAGATGTGAGGACGCGTCAACCGTTAGGTCATAATGCGCAACTCTATCCTAGGGGATATGGGGTGGATGGGTCCATGCTGGTCAGAACCTGCCACGGTTAAGGGGAGGAAGGGGGGTTCTCATGTCACGGTCGTTATCGTCTTTGTCGTCGTTCGTGGAGTCATTGCCGTCGTCAGGAGATCGTCAAGGGAAGGGGGCAAGGTCCTGATGCCAGAGCTCGCCTCTTCATTCGGGGAGTTAAATACTCCGCTCTTACTAGCTGATGTTTGCGAGTTGGACTTTATCTCTTTCCTCGCCTTTTACGATTAGTAGAGCCATGTGCTCTGGGCCAAATTCTACCCCGGGCCTTCATCTAACATCTAACAACAAAATAATATTACATAAAATATCCTATTCCTAGCTAAAGCCATAAAAGGCCTTTATCTAAATTATTTACATTTCTATAGATGTTATGAACTTTTGACATGAATGAGCCATATGAGAGTCTTTTTTACCACTTGAATTTCACATGCAACATTTTCTTTCTGCGTTTAGTCGATTTTATTATTAGTTAGTTACTATATCGGCCTACATTAATTAAATTGTGCGTTTTACTTTTTGAAACTTGTGACGGTCATAAAAATTCACCATAATGGTGATTGTAGATTAATCGGCCAATCCACCCCACCCTTTCAGTTAATACTTATGGTCGTTATAAGGTTCAAAAACAGAAATACATATTTAAAATAATGAAGGCCGATATATTAAATAATTAATAAATAACAGGACTAAACGCAGAAAGAAACTGCTGCATGTTATATTCAAGTGGTAAAAAACACTCTCGTGGCTCATTCATGTCCTATGTCTATATAATTTATTCTTATGGTAACAACTATACGTTTTGTTTATTTTTCAAACTGGTCTTAAGTCTTCGTCCTAAATAATTCATTGAGTGAATTGTTTAATTGCTTGGTTTATTGAATGATTAAGTGAGTGAATTATTGAATGATTATGTGAGTGAATTATTGAATAATTTGTGAGTGAATTATTGAATGATAAGTGAATAAATTATAGGATGAGCGTAGCGAGCGAAGCGAAGATTCCATTTCACTACACTGGAGAAAAAAATCCGGAATGTTTTTTTTCCTTTTTTTTTGTGTGTTTGTTAACACGATTCCGGCTAAACCGATACTCCATTGCGATGAAATTTTATGGAGGCCTTCGAAATCTCTGAACTTAGAACTGCCACGTTTTTGAGCGCAATCGGGAAATTTTTTCTTATGAAAAACGCAATTTTACGTTTTTTTTCGATTTTTTTTTTAAATTTCTTCGACTTATAACACCTACATGCTTTATCCGATTGTAATGATTTTTTCACAGAACCTTAATTTTATGAATTAAGATATTCGTGTGAAATTTGAGCGTATTCAAAAAATTATTTCTCATGAAAATCGAAATTTTACGTTTTGTTTTCTTCTTTAAAACAATTCTTTGACTTATAACACCTACATGCTTTATCTTATTGTAATGATTTTTTCACAGAATGTTAATTTAATGAATTAATATACTCGTGTTAAATTTGAGCGCAATCGAATAATTATTTCTTATAAAAATTGCAATGTTTACGTATTTTTTTTTTTTTAAATTACGATTTATTAAAAAAATTAAGTTAATTTTTTATTTTATTTAATTTAATTAAAAAAAATATTCGACTTAGTAATAATTTTTTCACAGAACAACAGAAAATCCGCTTAACACATGGCAGCTCAATGCACCAATTACGCTCATCCAACAACGCGGCGGGACTTAAGCGTTTTCCTAGTTTAATGATAAAGTGAGTGAATTATTAAATGATTGGGTGAGTTAATTATTAAGTTATATAATAAATGATTGACCATGAAGAAATGATTAAGTTAATAGTAAATGAATAAGCAAATGAATGAATGAATGACTTAGTAAATGATTTAGTGACTTAGTGGATAGATTATTGACTGAGAGAGTTCAGTGCCTGAGAAAGTGATTGGCCGAGAGGTAATGAGCGAGTGATTGATGGCTGGTGAGTGCCTCGTGACAAGGTCACTGGATCTGTTACCTCAGAGTTGATTGCTCTGAGCCTCGTAACGAACACTTGCCCCGGGCGGTGATACAGGGTTCAACATCATCTCGTTCAGTCATCTATCTCAACGCGTCTTCGTCTCCATCATCACTTTACCTTTCTTACTTCGCATTATATAATGTTTGTGTGAAGCCCGCCCAGGGTGCAATTCATGCCCCTCTTCAGGTGTCTAACTAGGTGTGTTGCGGATAGGACAATTGTGAAGGGATGTCCGAGGGCTGTTTAAGAGGACTCAATCCCTTGCATTCGCATTAACGACTGAGGAAAATCTCGGAAAAAACCTTCAGTCAGAATTGCCGGTCTCGACGGGATTTGAAGTTTGAACCCGGGACCTCCCGAATCCGAGTCGCGCGCTTAACGCTCGAGCCAACACTGTGGATTTCTTACATCGCCTTTCATCCATTTCCATTTCATTCACATCCACATTTGAAACAAACATTCGTCTTGATAACCAGCCCAGAATGCAATGCATGCCCTCATCTTCCCAACACCATCTCCATTAGTTTCTCGATGTTCAAGTTTTTTCTCTCTTTAACTTACAACATCCTTAAATTTCTTCACTTAACGAATACATTAATTTTTACGAAATATAAACAATAATTTCCAATACAGACCTTTAGTTTCTATCGCACACGACTCTTAACGAGTAAACATTAAACCTTCTAGTCTGAATATTTGTCGTGATTTTCCAGTCGTGGACCAAGGAATATATTATTTAAAAGTGCGGGGAAGTTAGTCTATACTTCACCAAGATTCTGTCTTCGTCGGTTGATATTTAAAATCAGGAGTTCTCCACGTGAAACTCACATGATTTTACGATTTAATGTTTAAATGAAATAAAAACTGGTTTAATCTTATCCAAAATTCTTAAATATCGTTCACGATCTGTTCATTAGATCTGTGTAATGTGATAATGGATTTAAGATGACCGCTGTGACTTTCTCTCTGGGTTGAAGGTGAAGACTGAAGAGCGAAGATCTTCAGCTGTCACATTCTGATTGATGAGACGAAACAAACCATAACTTTCCAATTACAAAAGAAATTATTCAATTCTCTAGGGCCAGATTACACTTAATGTAACACGACGCCTGTATCCATCTCTCATGTGTTTGCACACGATTGTTGACGGCCTCTCTGAATTCGGAAGAAAGTTCGTTGAATGTTTCCTCCTCAACAAACATTCTGTTGGGTGTGTAAAGTTGAAATATCATCGCTGTCATTCTGTTACGAAATGTTTAAACAAAGACACTAATAGTAAGACATCGGTTTTTAAGAAACGTTTTATGAATCTTTATTACTTAAAAATAACGATGAACAAAATATATAGTGACGAACAATTTCACTTGCAATAAATAATTTTATATTAAATTCTCTTTGTCATTATTTCTTGTGTTAAAGTCAAATCATTAACGTTGATGACGTGGATTAAATTATGTGATTTAAATCCGAGGTTGACATTGGCAAGTCGAGAGTAGAATAAGTTATTAAGTACGCTTTCCAACTTTGTAAATCAGTTTTTATAACTGAATAGGATAGACATTAAATAAATAAATGAAAGGAAAATATGCGTTTGTTAAATATTTGTTAAAATAAGGAAAATGACCTTTTATAAAAAATAAGGTATATGGCCTTATTTAAAAAAATATTTTACAAACGCAATTTTTCAATTTATTTGTTTAATTAATTAATTAATAAAAAAATTTAGTGAATAAAATCTAGGAAGAACCTTTTAGTCATCATATCCTGTAATGGGGATCGAATGAACGACCTCCCGCATAGTGTTAGCTTTGCTTTTTATCGCTAGGAGTAGTTCGAGAGGTCTTCTATTCGATCCCCGCCGCTCTTGAGGTAAACGTTGTTCTACGACACAGCTGTGTAAGGAAGACGAGTCCACCTCCGGCGTAGCTTTACAACCTGCAGATCAGGTTGTTGTTGTTATTACGATGTTTACAGTTATATAACGAGAACTAGTCTCGTCCGACGCGAGATCCACGCGTAGAGCGGGAGAAGTGTTTTCATTCATCAGACTATGATTCAGAAAGAGAGAGAGAGAGAGAGAGAGAGAGAGCATGAGCGACCGGGGATCGAACGCAGGTCCTCCGCCTTGTTCTCATCTGTGCAGCAACTGAGAAGAGATGTACCCAGTGGCCCGATAACTTACTTGGTGAAGCATCGCTACTTGAAGGCGGAGGACCCGGGTTCGATACCCGGGCGGGACACTTCTTCTCGACTATTGCTCTTTCTTATATTGATTTAATGTACCTATATCAATAGTGACGTGAGAATATGACACCTTACATAATTTTCTTTTAGTTTTTAGTCAGTAATTTATTTTTTCCTATTTTACGTAAGAAATATATATTCGAGTAATTGGGAGGAAGTGAATGTTGTATTGGATACAACTTTTAATTACGTAGCAACAAACCTGGTCATATAATTCGCTGTAACGTATGGTTTTTACATGATGTTCCACATTAGGTTTCCTATAATGACGGCGCCGTGCATTTAAGATGGAAGACCATGCCTAACTGATAAGTTGCACACATTTTAAATCTTCTCAAGGTTAAATTGTCAAGGGCTTGTGTGAATGTGATGTAGATTTTCAAACATATAATATATATAATAGTTTTTATGATGAATAACTATTTTTGTAAATGGAAAATATTAATATTTTCTTATGTTTCTCATAAAAAAATAACATTTAAAACAGTATTTTTTATGACACACATGTCCGAAAAACTTATATTATTTACAAAATTATATATTTTATTTATAAAATTACCAAATTCAGCTTATTTTTAAATGATTTCTTACTCTTTATCGCTGTAAAATATTTAAGAAACAAAACCCACGTCAGTTGAAACACAGTGATAGATAAGATACTTCCGGTTTCATGCCCCCTTGAGGCGAGTAGATTTGCAACACAAATCTTCTGGACGAACCTATCTCCCTGCCGATGTTTCCCCATAGCTTTCTTCTCTCCAACACTTTCGTTCAGCGATCAGTTATGGTTATTAAAAAGTGTTTTAGCGACAGTTTTTCTCAGTCAGCTGCTGTTGATAATCGAGGTTACTCTGTAAATGGGAACAATAATGGAGTGTTTTTGTTTCGATACATGTTAGGTTAGCCCACAAAGAAAGCGCTCACGGTGAAAAGTAAGATATGGCTTCCGGATCACGCAGAATGTGAACTACTTTCGTTACAAACGATTTTTTTTCTATTTCCGACTTAAACTTGTTGATTCAATCAAAAAATTAAAGATAACTATTATTCATTTGTTTGATTTTTTGTCGCTTGATTTTGAAAAATTAATTATCAATCTTATTGTACAAGAACGTGTCAAATATTGTTGAAACACGTCCAATGTCCGCGATGGCTCATGCGATTAGGGTGCTGTTTGAGGCGTATAGAACAATACGAGGACGTGGGTTCGACTCCCCCATAAGTAGGAACCCTGAAATTTCGTGAATGACTTTTTCACTAAATGATGCTAAATATACCAATAACTACATAGGATATTATAACTTAGGAATAATTTATAAGTCTCCATAGGCCTACAAAAAAAAATAAAAAATTCTTTATGTCATGCCTAGGCCAATTGGCCTAAATTCACATATATACTAATTTCAGATTTCTACTGACTTTTGTACTTTAATTTAATTTCTTAACATATATTAGAGTAGCTCAATTTAGTTCATACTTTATAGTGTCTTAAAAAATGTTGCAAATCCTTCAATTTCATATTTCATGTATCTTGGCTTGCTTCACCTCTCACCGTTTGTAATCCATTGCTGAAAGCCCCCTATAGCGAGCCGCTAGGCTCATTGGGGGCTTGACCAATAATTGTAAAATGTGAATTTTAACATGCAATAAAGAATAATACAATACAATACAATACAATATGACTATTTTATTATTAAGTGGCTAATTAAGGCAATTATCACATTTTTAAGCTAAATTAGAGCAAAATCGGGAACTTTTCTCAATTATTCTATAAATTTTAGCTCCAAAATATGCAAATAATTTGAAAATTGGGCATTCAAATCAACATTGCTGCATTAATGTATAGTTGGCACCATGACAGTTGAAAGTTTTATTATCAAACATGCCTAAGCCTAGCTAATTCCAATAAGGTTAACTTTATGGCCTAAATATTTGTTTAATTGTAATAGGGGTTCATTTTGATGAATTTTGATGTTATTTTGATGATGATCACTACCCTAGTGATTGCAGTACTATTTTAATGACGAAATGATGCCTTTACATTGAGTTTATATACTAAAATTTAGTATTTTTTTAGAACGAAATGAGAACTTTTTATTTGCTATTTCTCTGGGTCCCTACTCATAAGACATGTTTTTATGTAAATGTTAATATCACAATTGTACATGTTAACATTATTGTCACGTACGAAATCTCAACAAATACAACATAGTAACGCTACAATTCGAGACGAAAATATGCGTTCGTACTTTTCGAACTACGTCTTAATTTTTCTATCGATCAAAATATTTGTTATTACAAAATCCTATACCTATTCTCATACATTGTTCTTCAAATGCCACGTTTGGTTACACAACTTTTTTAAATACTGACCAAAATTTGTATATTTTGCTTCTATACTACACTTAAATGACCGTTTAAAAAATGATATCTTGCAACTGTAATTTTGTATGAAATTTTGAATTATTTTATCATGAAATTTGCGAAAATTGGCGTTTCGGGGAATTTCTGAAATCGTCTTTCGCTGGTTTATTTTTTGCTCCACATAGATGCTAGAACATTTTACCAATATAAAATGCCCCTTTATAACACCGTGTCTTGAAACTGTGCACAAATATACACTCAAACACGCAAAAATATGAATCCCAAAATCATGGTAATCGGCATATTTTGACGGGACAATGCACCAAAATTACAAAACAAAATATAGAGGATTTACAGAAAAGCCTGTCGAGTACGTCAAAAATGGTCAATATTTTTTTGGATCAAAATCCTTTGAGGTCACGGGTCATAAAGTTCGTCCCCGTGTTATTGCTTATAAGAGATTTTTGCCGATAGGATCTACCTCGAAAATATCAAGTTTGACATTTTTGGAGGGGTCATGCTGGGCCCAATAATATTTATGTTATTTCTAAATTCATAACTAGTTTGCCTGAATGAAATATATTTTTTGAGTTTAGCGGGCGAATAGATCAATAATTGAGTTGACACTTGTTGGATGAGCGAAGCGAAGACTTCAATTTCACTGACCCCCCAAAAAATTAGCTCTTTTTTCTGTTTGTTTGTTCTCTACCGGGCAAACGGCATATGCGATATTGATGAAAATTTCAGGGTACCTTCGAAATGTCAGAATTTAGACTTGCTACGTTTTTGGGTTCAATCGAAGAAATATTTCTCATGAATATCGTACTTTTACGATTTTTTCTATTTTTAGTGCGATATTTTCGTGACATTTGGGCCGATTCTGACCAAACGGGTTGTGCTACAAAGTTCATATTTCACATGGACATTAAGGTAATGGTGATATATTGCGTTTTGAAAGAAAAAAATGAAAAAGTTAGCCAGAATCCATAGAATAAAGGTTTTAATATGAGTTTTTTTAGGTTTATAATAACAAGTAACAATAGAAAATTGACAACAATCACTTACAATGCATTCAAAAAGCACTTGCAAAGAAAAAGTGGTCTTACGCCAACTTAAATCTTACAAAAAAGTTACATAGCTCGCATTGCAGCGCACCTATCAGGTTTGGGTTTTCTAATAATAACTCTCCTCTATTTTACAAAGATATATTATTTATGATGCATTTCTGCACTGGTTATTTCGTAACCAACTTTACTGCTAGGCCATGTTGTTACGTGTTGGTCCTAACCATGGGATGTGCGTTCGAGTTCTTACGACTGAAACTGGTTCCTTGGCATTTGAAATAATTAGGCTAGTGCAATATCAGTAAATACGAATGAAATTATACAGTTGGTTAATATCTCAATTGAGCTGTAGGTTATCCAGCCTATGACCGCCCAAATATGTACACAAGAACGGGGGAGTGCCCAAAACCGTGAACGAAGATACAAAAGCATTTTAAAACATGTTCTATAATTTTTTATTACAATCCAGATGTACAAAAATCTATACCGACCGTTGTTTGAACTCGCGGGTTTCCAACATTCCAGGTACAAATGGAAGGCGCCACCTTAGCTAACTAGACTGACTAGGAATACGCCAAAGTCGTTGTTAGACGAGTGAGCGAGTCATGTGTTGAGTACCCGGGAACATTTGCATTTAAGTTGATTGATTTACAAGGTATACACGATAGGGTTGTGTGTTTAGTTGGTATAAGGGCGCGTCAACTGTAAGGCCATAGTTCACCACTCTATTCTATGATAGGGTAGGGAGGAAAGAACCTTGCTGGATCCAGCCCTAGGTAGGGGGATGTAATGAAATGTTACCGGGTACTCAACACATGGCTCGCTCACTCGTCTAGCAACGACTGGCGTTTTCCTATTACATACCCCATTCTTTAATAAGGGGGTTCAATAATCAATACCAGCGAAACGTCGATTATTGGTCTCCACTTTTTATGTTCTTTTGTAAGTCTTGCAGAGTCTAATCCAGAACCCTAAACATGATACAGATACAATGAAGCGGGTACGTGTTTTGACGTTCAGGTCTGCCCCCAAATGCCCGACCCTAAACTTCGGGTACCCGCACACCAGTGGTATATTCTAGTACAAAGCTACTCACAGTGTAAAACATATCGTTGGGGGACATGAACAAAGAATTTCGTATTTTCATTACAAGCGTAACAGGCTATGGTGACAGAAACGAGCCGTACAGCCCATACTTCCTCTGTATCTACAGAGGCTACAGCCTGCAAGGATCGGCTATAATATTTATTTTTCTTTAACGTATCTCCCATTCCTAAATCCACAATAAGCCTACAGCTAAATTATTTATATTCATATGGATATTTTTATCTTTTGACGTGAATGAGCCATATGGGAGTGTTTTTTACCACTTGAATATCACATGCATCATTTTCTTTCTGCGTTTAGTCGATTTATTTATAAGTTAGTTACTATATCGGCCTACATTAATTTAAATGTGCATTTTACTTTTTGAAACTTGTAACGGTCATAAGCATTAATTATAAGGGTGATTGTAGATTAATCGGCCAATCCACCCCCACCCTTTTAGTTAATACTTATGACCGTTACAAGGTTCAAAAAGTGAAATGCATATTTAAATTAATGTAGGCCAATATTGTAGCTAACTAATTAATAATTAGACTAAACGGAGAAAGAAAGTGATGCATGTGATATTCAAGTGGTAAAAAACACTCTCGTGGCTCATTCATGTCCAATGTCTATATAATTTATTCTTATGACAACAACTTTACGTTTTATTTATTTTTCAACGGATTTTAGGTATTCATCCTAAATAATACATAATTATACATTACTAGTAAAACGCAATTGTCTTTGTTAGAAGAGTGAGCGAGCCATGTGTTGAGTACCCGGTAACATTCTATTTCCCTATAAAGGCTGGATCTATCATGGTTCTTTCCTCCCTAGCCTATCATAGGCTAGAGTGGCGCATTATGTCCTTTCACTTGACGCGTCCTTATTCCAACTAAACTCAAAACCCTTTAATTAATACCTTATATTATATCTATGTTCCCACATGGCACACTTACTCGTCTAACAACGATTTAGCGTTTCCTAGTAATATACGAATACATTATAATTGCTTTTATATACATAACAAAATTCTTAATATTACACCTTATTAAAAAAAATAAGTTTAACGAACTTTGACAGCATAATATTGCACCGTTACTGTTAAAAATAGTAATTAGCTTATTAAAACTTTAAAGTTGTGGCACAGTTAAGCGCTGAACTTGAACCCCGCTTATCTGCGTAGCTAGGGTCACTGCCACACGTGGTCTAGGAAGTGCGAATATTGGTTTCATCAGACTTAGTGTTTATATTTTTAAATGCTCATCATCCTTGGCCGGGGACAAATAACTAGAATAATTTATTGATAAGTAAAACGTGTGATGGTAATTAAGAAGAAAAAACTATCTCAAAATCCCTGAATTTGTTCTTTTCTCTGAAGATGAGTTTTTCACTTAGGATTGGGAGAGATTGGTGCGACCGAGGACCTGATGATTGCATGATAGTCTTTCGCGCAAGGAATAGGCTACCTCTAACAGGTTTTCATCTTCCTGTGCTGATAGAGGTAGCGCTATGATCTAGATCGGGTGGTTATCAGTTCGATATCAACTACCAGTAATTCTGGCAGGCTTTTTTCTAGGTTTAATTATATTATCTGCACACTTTTCTCCCTTTTTCCTTCTACCACTTCTTTCATGGTACAGTATTTCGTAAATCACATTATTTAATTACCATCGTCATATGTAAATCAATCGAGAAATTACAAAACGTGTCTCAGTGGGGTATCGAATCGGGGTCTCCACATTGTATGTTGGGTGCTTTACCACTGAGCTACCGAGAGAGTTTACTTAATAACTTCTGAATTGTTGGTCGATTAAAGATCGGACGATTTGGGAAATTTACAGAAATCGGGTCCCAGATGTATAGTTACCACAAGGTCCACTAAATCTCCTAGTGAACATTCTAGAAACCTTATTTCCTTCGGCGAGTGAGTGGATCGTCGTCGGACGCATGGAGATAAAGTGGACCTTGTACCTACCATATAAACTAGAACAATAATAATAATAATTGTTGTTGTTGTTGGTGTGGTTTTATCCAGGGTGCGATTCATGCCCCTCTTAGGTATATTTCAGTGAGGACAATTATTGTGAAGGGATTTCCGAGGACTCAACCCCTTGCATTTGCATTAACGACTGATGAAAACCTCGGAAAATACCTTAAGTCAGGATTGCCGGTCTCTACGGGATTTGAACCCGGGACCTCCCGAATCAAAGCCATATAAACTCGACTAGTGTAATTTTACAATTAACACAAATCATTGGACTTTTCATTGTTTATTTACATAATATTTGCATTTAAAAGGTGAAATTTCAACTTTTTTACAGAAGTCTTTATCAAACAAATTAAAAATAAAAATACCAAAAAACAGAACATTAAATTGACATGTTGGACAGTTGGTGTATGGAATAAAAATGTATTATATAAATAACAGTGAAACTTCAAATGATTTGTATTTGTAACGTTACAACCTGTTATATAGTTTAATTTTTTATAATAGACTAGTGTACTTACAGAATCCCGGCCTGATCTTCCTGGCTTCCTCCTGTTTGCGTCCCAGGGTAGCGCACACACTACTTCTCCTCCCGTTCCTCGTGTCCTCTTCACATAAGAAGGCCACCTTCACCTTCCTCACATCGAACCTCTTACACAGAGTCTTCCTCTTTGTCTTTGTCTTCGTCCTCGCCTTCCCCCCATCCTCACCCCTAAACAACAACCTACTGATCCGCATTCTCACTCAAACCAACACTCCTTGGTAAAATATTCAACGAAAGTTACGTAGCTAGAAGAAACGACTTTCGGTTTCGTTGGAAACTTGTTTTCTTGAATTGGTCGAAGAAAAAAATCAAATGGATCAAGGTTCGATATTCTTAGAGTTTTCATCGGCAAATGTCAGAATACATTTTGAAAAAACTGTACTCACTCGTTCAGGTCATGAATAATTAACTCATTCGGTTAATTAAGCTCACACTGGTCTTGAAAAAGCAAAGGTTTAACTACTTAAACTAGCTTAGATGAATTGGCAAGATCTTAATTTTGGATTTGGCTTCAACTTTTGAAATGTATCATTGACCTCGTAAATCACAAATTTAATGGGTCCACTTTGGGTTAATATTCTTGATAACTTTGAAGTACCTTGGAATGTTGATTTCACATTAAATGTTGACTATTCCTTCACTATCACAGTTTCACTTTCTTGGTTAAATATTTTAAAAAAAATCACGTTTACCCAGAAAATAATATTGTTTAAAACGATTATGTTCACTTTTAACAACTCTTATCAACTTTTTGAACACAACACTTCAACTTTCAAAATCCAAAAAGCACTTCCTGAGCTATTCGTAACCAAAATCCTTCGAGCACTTTTTTTTTAGTTGAACCAAACGCAAAAAAAACACTTTTGATAAAAAAAATAACTTTCATAAAATGTTCTGTATTTTGTTAGTTTTGAAAATAAAAATTCAAAATCGAAAACTGATGCGAGTGTTGTACCGGTGGCCAGAGCGCGTGCCTAACAGCTGGTTGCCGCGCGAGTACTGTGCGTGCTAGTGCGCAGCCGGTCTGCGCACGCGAGTGCAGCGCGAGAAAACGAAAGTTGTTGCAACGTCTGTGCTCTCTGCTATCACCAGTGTACGACTACTGGTCCGCGCGCAGAACACCTCGGCTTATATATCAAGAGGTTGCAAGGTCACACTTCAGTAGACAGACACTTAGGGGGAGTCCCTACCCCTGAATATCATTTCTAAATTTGGTAAAGAAAAGTCCGGCTTCCATGTTTCACCATTAGGATCAATTGTGCATTTTTATAGAGGTCAAAATTTTTTTAATGCGTGTACTATACACCAAAAGAGTCCTTTTTAGACCGGGAGTCCATTTGTCTCTCAATTTCATTTACCTATGGCGGCCATCTTTAAAGATGGCGCCAAAGTGTAATAAGACTACCACGATTTCGGGGGAGTCTTGGCACGTGGCACCGACTTTTTCCATTAAATCGACCATGGGGAACTCAAATTTGACATCAAAATTAGTATTCCGTTGATTTTGAGGCCGTAAATGGCAAATTTTACATTTTAAGGCAATTTTGTTATGAAATTTAACTGGTTCCTACGACAGCCGAGTTGACTGTAAAAACGTGTGTAGAGGTCAAATTTTTGTTATTCGTGCACTAGATACCCAATCCGTCACTTTTAGTCCAGGAGTCCAGTCGTATCTCAATCCATTTACACATCGCAGCCATCTTTAAAGATGGCGTCTATAGTGTAATAAGACTACCACATTTCAACGGAATATTGGCATGTGACACCATTGTTAGTATTAAATCGACCATCGGGAACTCAAATATGGCAGGATAATTAGTATTCCGTGGATTTCGAGGCCGAAAATTTCAAATTTTGCACATTTTATGGCAATTTTGTTAAGAAATATCACTGTTCAATCTTTAGAGATGGCCGCCATAGGTAAATGGATTGAGAGACGAATGGACTTCCAGTCTAAAAATGACTATTTTGGTGTGTAGTACACGCATAAAAATTTTTGGACATCTATATAAAAATGCACAATTGATTCACACCCACCTCTCTGCCTATGGACATTCGTGAGTCACGGATCTCTGATAAGGCGTTTAAAAGAGACATTCAAGATCACATCAGATGACAAATGGCTGTCTGATTGGTCTAGAGTTGACGACCACTGCTAAGAATAATGGTCACTTCCGTAGTTCTTTATTTAATTTATAACTATCATATTAAGTATCATCTATTTCAACATTGTCATTATCATTCTTTTATAAGTGGATTTATGATATTTTATTATATTTCGACTTTTTTCACAAATTTTTTGTTGTCTTTTGTCATTTTCTGTCTGTTTTTTGACTTGTTCGTTTCGACATATTTTCGACTTTTATTTTCTCGAGTTTTTTTCTTGGGATTATTAGAGGATAGACACCAAACACAGCCTGGTTTTTCCGACTCCTAAGGTAAACGACTTAAATTCAATTACTTGTAACTTCTCTCATTACCTCTAAGTTGTCCAAAGCTTTGACCTTCACTTGAAATATCACTTGTTTTTCATTCACTTGCACTTGCGGCGCGCCAAACCTCGTTCTATACGTTACATTAGCTTCCGACATACTTGAATCAAGGATAGGGTTAAGAAGGAAGGATAGTCGCCAACATTAAAACCACGCGAAACTACCCTTTTTTTGTAATATCTCACAAAAAGCCACGCAAAATCAAAAAGTGGATAATATGACCCATGTAGTTTTGTTAGAACTATACACGACAATAATGTTTTTCAAATATTTTGAACAGCTGTGACTTTAATTACGGATTAAATTCAATTAATTTATTCTTTAATTAAAAGCGCCACTGATTATAATATTTGAGCAAACATTCTTGCAGGGTATAATTCTAACAAAACTTCATGGGGCATATTATCCACTTTTTCGATTTTCAGTGCCTTTTTGTGAGAATATTACAAAAATAGGGTAATTCCGTGTGGTTTTAATATTGGCGGTAGTCTTCCCTCTTAATCATGTCTTTCAAATTTGGACCAAAATTAACTTCCACACCCACTCACACAGCCACGATCGAGAACATTTTATGAGGAGAATTTAGCAGTTTTAAAAATAATTCACATTTAGATCAAATAATTGAACTATATTTTCCACTAGGACATACAAAAATGATAATTACATATTTTGAAATCACTTAAAATCGGAAATTATATCCAGTGCTTGTACAGATGTTACAGGAAGCAGTCAGCCCTCCTTACAAATTATCTGACATCATTTATGGATAACCCCTTACAGGACATACATCTTATCATTTAATTATTTTGCATTTTTGGCACACCTCATAATTCGTTTGGGTGGGATTGTCTAATAAATCATTTTTTTCTTTGCGTTTTTCTTTTTTGATGATTTTCTTTTTCTTTTTTCTTTCTTTTTCACCCTTTTTTTATTTGGTTCATTAATTAAATGCATTTAATATCCATTTTGAATTTGGTACCAACATTTTTTTGTTTTAATACATTGTTGTCATATAGTGTTTAAAATATTGACTTAACCATTAGTTCATTGGTGTGTCTGCATCAATGTAAGTAGATTTATTTAGTTGTCCTCATTTTTAAATCAGTTTTTTAACCGAATATGATAGACGATAAATAAATAAATATAAATAAAAATAAAATGCCTATTCGGTGTGCATTACCCACAAATCCAAGAGTCGTCCATTATAACTACAGTCATAATATTAACCTTGTTTTACTGGGCTGGTTTATTTATTTTTTTAATTTATTATACTTATACTCTTGCATTCATGAAACTATTTAACTATTCTTGTTTTTAAAAGCACTTCCTCATATTTTTGATCACGCATTCAATATGCCCACTTTTGATTTTGCAGTCTCATGTCTAATGTGCACGTATTGAATTATTTTTCACAGGAGAAACTCTCATTTAACACCAATAAAATTATCATCTTCATGAAAGTACAAACGAATTGTGAACGAACAATCACATATTTATAACCACTTATTTCTGTTATCGTGAAAGTTTTTACTTACTTCTTGTTCAAATAAATTACATTTTTTGGCTAATTTAGTGAACTAATGAATCCGTTAGTTTATTGCATTCCCAAATATATAACATTCTTTTCCTGGATTTTATTTCATGAAATAATTAATCACACCTCTATTAAGTTTATAATAATTTACTTTCTTCAATTCGTATCGTAATTATTTCATTTTCACGTTGTAACAACACAAACAATTAATAATAACAGTGTCAGTATCATTTAATTTGTATATATTATCCTTTAACTTGTTGTACACACATAAAAGTGTAGATCATTAAGTCGATGATAACCAAAAAAATTTGTTTTTAATTAAATTCATAATGCACAAATAATTCACCTTAATTATATGTATCCAGTCTGAGCAGTATTGTCGTTCTGTGCATTTTGTCTGGGTAACAAGATTAATTGAGTCTTCTGGCATTCCTAATATCTGATGGATATATTAGTCGTACCTTGCTTAAAACCCTTTCAGTACCGAATTAAATTGGTCAAAATTAAATTATTTTGATCAATTATTTCAAATTACTAATTTTTTTCTAATATTTGTTGTGATTTTAAAAATATTTAGAAATTTTGGGAAATTTTGGCTTTAGTAATTTAAGCTTCATTTTAGGTAAAAATTTAAATTTGAGGTCTTAAAACGATTTTTTCCCGAATTTTTAACATATTTTACATATTTTTTATCTTAAAAAGTAACAATTACTAAAAAATTATATAACTATTCCGGGACAAACCAAATTTTTCCATTTGTAGCCTTTTTTGCAGGTGTGTTTTTTCAATCTTCTCTAAAAAGGCACTTTTCGACAAATTGCTAGGGGGGGGGGGGGGGAATGTATTTAATTTTTATTTAAAAAAATTGGTGTCAAATTGAAAAAAAATCTTTTACTCATACATAAATTTAGAAAGTTAATGTCCATGATTGTGTACATTGGTTCTGAAAGAGTAATTTTTAAATACAGGCCTAATATTCTAATCTTTTCCG
Source organism: Sweltsa coloradensis (assembly GCA_024449915.1). Classification (NCBI taxonomy): domain Eukaryota; kingdom Metazoa; phylum Arthropoda; class Insecta; order Plecoptera; family Chloroperlidae; genus Sweltsa; species Sweltsa coloradensis. The sequence goes on along the minus strand of JAMZAV010000154.1, from coordinate 387,344 downwards.
TTCCATTACAAATAACAATAGAGATGAGAATAGACGTAAAAAAACACTTTCATGTCATATTATGACTGTTTTAAGGCTATTTATGATATGAGAAAGGCTCAGTCATATTGTCCAGGGCTGGAGTCGAATCCGCGACCCTAACAAAGCGAAGACAACAGAAGATGGAAATAGTCGCGTCCAGAATAGCCCGTGTTTATTATCAACCGCTCTGATTGTTTGTTGCGCCGAACTTCATGTCCGCCATCTTGTTTGTTATGAGAGGATGCGGCGACCTTGGGCGGGAGCTGACACCGGCAACAAACAGACTCGGTAGAACACCCACCTGACAAGCTAAAGATATAACAACTAGGCTCAAGAGCTCAAAGAAGCAAAAACTCTATCGGCATAATTTTAATTTTCATAAAGAAATATTTTGCAGTCCGCGGTGGCACATACGATTTGGTCGCGGCTGGTCTCTCTCTCTCTCTTTCTTTCTTTCTCTTCGTCTCGAATAGACAAAGTGTATTAATATGGCAACAGTAAATCAAATCACCTTAAATAAATATAAGTTTATTAATAAAACAATCAATTATGATCTTCTGACATTGCCAAACTATTTTTTATTAATTTTTCGTTTGAGTTGTTCGCCCAATAAAGACGATTATAGTGAATTCAATGGCGTTTACCTCGGACATATTCTTTTTGGGTCTTGAAGACAATGTTTTGTTTAATTTCGTATCAAATACTATTATCTTCATAAAAACATTTTTAAAGTTTTCTCTTGAACACCTTGCATCGTACGAAATTTGTTTTACCGTCGCCAAATTTGCACCGGCGGTAGAAAAGAGTTTGTCCGGGGCTTACGCAATTGAATTCTTTATAATCGTCTTTTAATCGTCTTTATTGGGCGTACTACTCAACCCAAAAACAAATAAGAAATTGTTTTGGCATTGTCAGACGATCATTATTTGATTGACAAACACTATGTCCATAGTTGTGTTAAACTTATTTTTAAGAAAAATAAAATTATGCCGATAGATTCACCATAACGCAACAGCAGAAGCTCGAGTTGGGTCATTTTATAGTTAATGAATATTAAACGGTGTTAGTGTGGTACCACAGATTTAAATTGTTAAAATAACTTCGATGTTAGTTTCTCCTGACGGACATAATAGATGTTTACTCAGAGCCTGAGGTGAAGCTCCTCGCTCAAACTATGTCCGACTCAACAATATCTTTTCTTCCCATTCGCTCTCCTGATAAAGCAGCTCAAGTACCCCCTAAATAAACTCATTGACAACTTTCTTTCCTTATTTTCTCTTTCAAGTACTTCCTGATTTTGACACTTAAAACATTTTGTCTCACATAGTCGATATTTGGTGGTGATACTTGTATACCCACGTTTCAATACATGTATTGTGTACATACTTTCAAATTAAAAAGAACTCAATTTTTTTTTTTTTTTAATTAAATAGTGGGAAAACCCGCCCAAGGTGAAATGCATGCCCTCTTTGGGTCTAACTAGGTTTATTCTGCCCTACTATAAGCGTAAACGACTAATTATAAGTAGGTGAACTTTGTCAATGTAGTTGCCCTGTATTAATTGTAACTAACAAACAACAGCAAATACTTAGTAATACTGTTCTATACTTAATGATTGACGATGGACTTACAATATAGCATAATTACGGACTCAACAATCTTAGAACCGAATATTTATAGTAGTAACATATCGGATATTTCCGAGTGATGCCCCCGGCCTTAAGCCGCACATCACCGATGATTGCTCTAGCTAGGCCACCAAACGATTGCGTTCCTCACGCATTCCACTGCGATTCCAGAATTACCTATATTAATTTTTACTAAAAAACAACACATTTTCAAATACTTAGTTATACTATTCTATACTTAGTTACCGTAACTAAGAAAACTTTTTAGTGACATAATATATACGCACAAATTGTCTGGAAAAGTCCAGTTTCTTCATCTGTTTTCAGTCTTGTCTGTTCTTGTTTTTGTCTGTTTAGCTTATTATTGCCAATGCTGTGCGTACACTACTCGTCTGATCTACAGGTTGTTGTATTTATAGATAGACAACAGAAGGTGTTCATAAAAACAACCAGTGGATTGTTGCAACAATGTAGATGACACCGCCTTGGAAAGTTGCCTTGCTATTTGTGTAGTGTAGTGTAGATTAGTGAAGATTAGTGGTGTGTAGTGTAGTGTAGTGAAGTGTGGTTTAGTGTATTGCTGTGTAGATAAGTGTAGTGTAGATAAGTGTAGTGTATCGTTGTGTAGTGTAGTGTAGTGTAGTGTATCGTTGTGTAGTGTAGTGTAGTGTAGTGTAATGTAGTGTAGTGAGCTCTAAAGTAGACCCAAATTAATGGATTAGTGGTGGAAATTATTCATTTTTTTCGTTTTCAGTGTAAATTTCGACTTTTTCTATGAGTATTCGAAATATTTTTCTCCACAAATCCATTCGGGTAATTTTTTAAAAGTGTATATCAACAAACCTTTCTGAATAACAATTATTTTAAATCGACTCACACCCAAAAACATTCATCAAGGCCACCATCTCAAAAAATCTCGTTTGTTAGTTATTTTTTCATTGTTCCTAACTCGTCTTAGAATTCAAGCCATCAAACTGATCTCTTTGCTACACTTGTTATTGGCTACACTGGTTTTCCCGTGGGTTCAGTGGTATTACCCAGGCTCTGAGCCACATGTTGTTTGGGCTGAAGCTACGTGGACAGGCCGGCTCTTCAAGGTCCTCTCGATCTCCGCCTAGCGGAGGATCGTCTAACTCTCTAGGTTAGGTCGTCGCAGCAGCGAATTAGAAGCCATCTTGGTGATTAATTCCAGAGCGGGAATGTAGTAACTAGTACTATTTCACGCACTTTGCATACTAGTGAGTTAATTACCTAAAAAACTGGAGGTTGTCAACGACTTTCAATACCACGTTAGTAATCAGGATGAATGCCTCTATAACGTCATATAGTGATTATGTTTGGACATGTCGTCGTTTTCCTTTAAAACGAGCTTTTCCCGGGAATGTTGTACTTTTTCACGCACTTTGCATACTAGTGAGTTGATTACCTAAAAAACAGGAGGTTGCCAACGAGGTTGAATACCATGTAAGTGATCAGGATGAATGCCACTATAACGTCATATAGTGGTTTTGTTTGGACATCTGGTCGTTTTCCCTTAAAACGAGCATTTCCCGAACATATAGTATTTTTTCACGCACTTTGCATATGAATGAGCTAAATATGTAAAAAAAAAAAAATGGAGGTTGTCAACGAGGTTGAATACCATGATTGTAATAAGGGTGAATGCCACTATAACGTTATATAATGGTTATGTTTGTACATATCGTCGTTTTCCATTAAAACGAGCATTTCTCGGCGACATAGTAATTTTTCACACGCCACTTTGAAAAATACCGTCATTTACTAGTGTTTTTTATGAATATTTGTGTACACTATTATCATCACATATTATGTTTCTTTGGGCACAAGCAATGTTGGTAATAAACTAGGAAGCTTCGCAAACACTTTTTCAGGCGCGTTGTTGGATGAGCGTAATTGTTTAAGGGGTATTTCACTGAAAATGAATGAAAAAACGGCAATTTTACATTATTATTGTTTTAATTGCTTTTTAAGTTTACTTTTTTATTTATTGAATACATAAATGTATTTTGTACTGATATAATGCTAAAAGCATTAAATGAATTTTTTCATTAGCGCTGTATGCTATTTTACATGGGAAAATGGCTTACCAGTACTGATATTAGGCCTAATCTAGGGCTGTATAGAGTGTTATTCATAACAATTTTAATCAATTTTAAAGAAGCCTAGATTAACAGGTTATAAAGGCCCAGTGAATTCATGTTTAATAAATAAACTGAGCCTTTAGGCTATGTTGTACTCAAATTTACCAAGAAACAACATAAATAAACATTAAATGCTATTCTCTCAAAACTTTTATTCTAGCACATTTGCTAACATTTTTCCTACTTCTAGCCTACAGTTTTTAATTAAGATGAAAGGATAATTTATTTTTTAATGGCTCACAAGTCTTATTCTGACAAATTCACCAGACATTTTTTTGATGAGATTTATGGTATTTTAATTAAAATATGGGAAATATAGATTGTTACAAAAAAAACATACATACTCCAACACTGCGAAGGAAAAAGATCATATTTATCAAACAAAACGAGATTATAAAATCGGTCTTGTGAATGTTTAGATGTATTGTTTTTTAATCTAAAACCCCTTTCACTTTAAAAATAAATTAAAATTGTAAGCGCCTTGGCATTTTTATCAAACGCTGTTTAAATCGTAAAAATTGCAATTATTACGAGAAATAATTGTTTGATTGCACTCAATTTCACAAGAATATATAAATCCATAAAATTAAGGTTCTGTGAAAAAATCATAACAATCGGATAAAGCATGTATAGGTGTTATATGTCGAAGAATGTTTTAAAAATAAAAAATCATAAATTGCGATTTTCATGAGAAATAGTTTTCGATTGCACTAAAATTTCACAGAATATATTAATTCATAAAATAAAGATTCTGTGAAAAAATCATTACAAATCGGATAAAGCATGTAGGTGTTATAAGTCGAAGAATTTTTTTAAAATCGAAAAAAATAGTAAAATTGCGATTTTATGAGAAAAAAATTTTTGATTGCGCTCATAAATGTGTCAGTTATAAGTTCAGAGATTTCGAAGGCCTCCATAAAATTTCATCGCAATCGGAATATCGGTTTAGCCGGAATCGTGTTACCAGACAGACAAAAATACAGAAAAAAGAAAAAAAAAACATTCCGGATTTTTTTCCAGTGTAGTGAAATGGAATCTTCGCTACGCGCTCGCTACACTCATCCAACTATCAGAAACAGGCTTTTAGAAATAAATTTTTTGAAATCGTAAAAAAAATGCTCATGGATATCCTACACATTACACTATAAATAAATATAACATAGGGTATTTAAAATTATTTCATTTTATAATTACATTACAACAAATTATTATTCATATTATTGGGTTGTCAATTTTATTATCTCGAAATGCACGTGATCTTTTCTGGCCTCTATATCGTCATTTTGTGGTTCAAGTTTTTAGGGCGCGCTATAAGTAGATGTTCACTTTGCTTTTTAAAATTCGCTCTATTTATCGTGCAAATCACCAATATGGCCGCTATACATAGTGGAAACGGGTTGCGATGACCTAACTTCGTGCCACACGAGCGAGTTAGACGAGCCTCCGCCAGGTGGCGGAGATCTAGAGGACCTTGCTGCTCTTCAGGGCGGGTGCAGCCAGTTTCTTTCACTCAGTGCGTCACTGCGTTCTAACAGCCTATCAACAACACGTGACAGGCGGATAATATGTTTGGGCTGAACCTCCCTTCTGGCTGCATCGTATTATCATATTCTGATCAATATACTAGATAATATACATTAACATAATAGACCATTAGGTGCTCAGGAAGCGACCCTCCCCCCCCCCCTCGAAACTAATTTTCACTATAGCAGTTTTGTTCAGAAAAAAATCACGATTAATATCATCCACCTGTTTGCCACTTGGCAGCTGGGGCGTTTGCACCTCCAGGGGTGTCCAAAGTCAAAAGTTGCCGAAACTTTGACCTGCTATAACGGTCAAAGTTTTGATAAAATTCCAAAAATTATTTTTAATTATCATTTAACACATTATTTTTGATTTTTTTAAAAACAAAAGCGATTCCACTTTTTGTAAAGGGGTGCCCAAAATTAATAATAATCGATTTTACTGTTTTATACACTTTAACATTAAAGATTGGACATATAATCCGCACTAAAAGCTTTATTTTATACATAAAATGAAAGAACCACTGTATTTAAAAAATAAATTATGCAAAAACAATTCAAGGGTTGTCCAAAATGCTGGGTTTTATATTATTGCTAATATACAACATTTTTTTAAAAGTGCTAAAAATGTTTTTCATGTTACTAAAATCAGTAAACCTGTCTAAGAATACGTATTGTATGTGGGCCTAGCAAAGAATTATAATTTTTATCAGGGTTGTCCCAAATTTTGAATTCAAATTACAGCAATTTGAGAGAAATATCAATAAAAATAGGCAAAATGAATGTATTAGTTGGCCCAGTCATCACCGAATTTTATATTCTAACCTAAACAATATAAAATGATGTGCTGTTTTTAATACAGGGTTGTCCAAATAGTGTGTTGTGTTCTTGTAAAGAATTGTTTGAATAAGGTCAAACTCGTTCATAATATACCGTCAGGTGCAAAGGAAAGCGACCCTCCGGGGCCCCCCGAACTAATTTTCACTATAGCAGTTTTGTTCAGAAAAAAATCACGATTAATAATCCACCTATTTGCCATTTGGCAGCTGGGGCGTTTTGACCAGCAGGGGTATTCGAAGTCGCTTAATGTTGTTTTTAATAATTGCCGTATTCTCTTCGCTCTTGTAAAATTTTCATCTTTCAAAATACAATCACTAATATTATTCCCACATTTCTTCCCTGCCCCGAACCTGTATCTACAAAAATTTGTTTTCTCATATGTTAGAAAACACACAGCCAAAAGTATAAAATAATGGAATGTATTCAATCTTTATGTATGGAATCAATGTGTATGTACTTCTGACACTAATAATCATACTAATGGTTCTTCAAAAGTGCTTATACCGACTATATTGAATTACACATGTACATACAGACATACATACTTATATGTACAGTTATTACGGACTCACTGTATAGTAATAATAATTGTACACCCAATGTTTGTTGATATTCCAACTATAATCTTTAATTTAGAACAGCTAATCTCTTTCTCATCTCATCAACATACATCAAAACATATACACCCTACAGACTTGGCAGGATATTAGTATCACCCTTCACAGCTACTATAACCCAAGGAGTTTGTGATGAAGGTGAAGCCATAATACTGATTAGAGCTGCACGTAAGCCTATAGCTCGATGCTATTATCTTAATTTTTACTGTTTGTATTTTTTTTGTACAAATTTGAAAGAAATAATTTTAGGTATAGAGAAAGTTTTTTCCATTGGCCGAGTTGTGATACTAATTAGCTATACACATGCACAATAGGGCTTATAGGCAGCATATACAGCAGTCATAGCCAAACTGTGTGCATTATCTGGAACAAAAATGACTAGGTAAACTGTATTCGTATCTACAATTTGACACCGCTAGTGCGTTTTGTATATCTAAATTATGGCAATGAGGGGACTTCTTCTCGGTGATTAATCAAGATGTTCAATCTTGTTCGTTATTACGAGAATTGTATTGGCATTTCCTAATGACAATGATGCATATCAGCGACCATAAGTAAATCAAGGTGTCTAGATGTATCGACTTTCACCCATCCCTTGATTTACTTCTGTTCGAGGGTGTACGTGATCAAAAGGATAAGAACGAGCTACTTACTTTTCATATAAACCATTGCAAACTCTCCGAATATGGTTTCTTTCTGACGTATAGTAAGGCCTACAGACTTTCTGCATCCCATCTATTTTGACTAGTTTCCCTGTGCATACTATAAACAGGGTTGAATGTGAAATAAATGTATATAATTCTAAAACAATTTATGCTCCCTATTAGCTTTAAAAGTATACTCAAAATGTTCTCTGGAAAGAAAGCCACAAGCTGCATATTCTTACTGGAGATTTTGGACAACCTTGTGAATAATAACAGAAAATAGTAAAATGCACAATGAAATTATAGAAAAACATTTTCACCGTGCAACGGCGTGCATGCGGTTTGGAGTTCAAACATTTAAATAAGTATGAATAATTATTGTTGATCAACTTGCAACACACGAAATATTCAATCATTTAGTATAATTGTAACTTCCTACACGATACTCCTAAAATAAAGACGTCCCAGTTACCAAATGACAAATAATATGCATTCGTGGAAAAAGCTTATAGTTTTTCAGCTATAAGAGCATAGCCCTTTTTTTTTAGTTCGAGGGGATAATTTACATATAGATGTAAGAAGGCTGCTATGATTTGCATAACATCATATATCTTTTTGGACAACCCTGTATATACCATAAACAAATCCGTAATGCTTGTTTTTTTTAGGGTTGTACATCGTGCACAATGTTAGGTTGTGCAAACAAATAATGAAATGCAGATAAACTTTACCTAGGAAAAATATATGAACATATGTTTGCATATGAGACATTGGACACCCCTATCGTCTAAACGCCCCAGATGTTAACTGACAAACATGCATGCATGAGAAGAACATAGTTTCAGCTGTGAGAAAACACACACTGTTATAAGTTCGAGGGGGTTATATACGTACAGATGAAAGAATGGCCGCCACAAGTTTCATACTATTTTGTGACTTTTTGGGCAACCCTGTGTATACATATAGCAAATCAGTAGGTGTTATTATGTTTTGACATCATGTATGATGTTAAGTCTTGCAATCAAATTATAAATGAAATTAATTTGCATTAGAAAAAATATTTTAAATATATTTGCATATGTGACTTTGGACACCCCTACCGTCTAACGCCCCAGCTGCCAATTGGCAAACAGGCAGAAATGGAAAGATCGATTAATTTCCTTTAAAAACATATGGTAGCATTAGTTCGAGGGGGGGGGGAGGGGGGGTTAAGAGCCACCTAACGGTCTATAAAGTTGAACAATATTTTTCGCCTCTTCGATTATATATTTTACTTTTAACGTTTCAACCCAAACTGTGTAGACTAACATCAAAATGTGTAGACTTTGATCAAACTGTGTAGAATAACATCAAACTGTGTGGGACTGTCGAACTGTGTAGACTATCATAAAACCCTGTGTAGACTGTCATAAAAACTGTGTAGACTATCATCAAACTGTGTAGACTATCATCAAACTGTGTAGACTATCATCAAACTGTGTAGACTATCATCAAACTGTGTAGACTATCATCAAACTGTGTAGACTATCATCAAACTGTGTAGACTATCATCAAACTGTGTAGACTATCATCAAACTGTGTAGGCTTTCATCAGAAAACAAGTAATGTAACCTTATTTATAAATATCAAGACCATAGCAATACAATAACTAGGGAAACGCCCAAACTGTTTAGGATTTCATCAGAAAACAAGTAATTTAACAAACAGTACACACAATAGCAACAACAACATATTAATTTTAAATATTAATTTTTATAACTACTTACTGATAATAAATGAATGAATAACATGTTGTACATAATTAGTTGATTTGTTGGACACTTTCATCACTTTCCAGAAAAACTTTTAAAATGTTGGTTGCAACGTTATTGTGGTAGGCGATCGATTCGGCAGGTTCAGAAACTAGCCCCTCACTGAGGTGTTGATATGTAGCCCATGCGGGGCAGCACACATAATAACTGAGACTTCGCAGTGAGTGGGCTAAAGTTTTTCACCAAACCAATCAACATTCCATAACTGAACGAGTTTTTAGTTTCGTTTCAAACCTATATTTCAGACGGATTTGTTTTGTAGGTATTTTTTTTCAATTGCTCGTTTTTTTTCATTGAGGATTACTAGGGAAACGCTTAAGTCCCGCCGCGTTGTTGGATGAGCGTAATTGGTGCATTGAGCTGCCATGTGTTATGCGAATGTTCTGTTGTTCTGTGGCAAAATCATTACTAAGTTGAAAGTTTTTTTTAAAATTAAATTAAATTAAATTAAATTAAAAATTAACCTAATTTTTTTTTTTTTTTTAATATATCATAATTGTTAAAAAAAATCGTAAAATTGCGATTTTTATAAGAATTAATTTCTCGATTGAGCTCAAATTTTACACTAATATATGCATTCATAAAATTAAGGTTCTGTGAAAAAATCATTACAATCGGATAAAGCATGTAGGTGTTATAAGTCAAAGAATTGTTTTAAAAAAGAAAAAAACCTGTAAAATTTCGTTTTTTATGATAAATATTTTTTCAATTGCGCTCAAATTTCACAAAATATCTTAGTTCATAAAATAAAGGTTCTGTGCAAAAATCATTAAAATCGGATAAAGCATGTAGGTGATATAAGTCGAAGAAATTTTTTAAAAATCGAAAAAAATCGTAAAATTGCGATTTTCATGAGAAAAAATTTTCCGATTGCGCTCAAAAACGTGGCAGTTCTAAGTTCAGAGATTTCAAAGGCCTCCACAAAATTTCATCGCAATCGGAGTATCGGTTTAGCCGGAATCGTGTGGACAAACAGACAAAAATACAAAAGAAAAAAAAAAAAAAAAAAGAAAAAAAAAAAAAAACATTCCGGATTTTTTTCTCCAGTGTAGTGAAATGGAATCTTCGCTTCGCTCGCTACGCTCGCTACGCTCATCCAAATATATTATATTCATTTTTAATATCTACGACTTATCGTTTCGGTACGTGGGGCAGAGAATGTACTTTATCTCTAAACCTTGAAATATATAAGTTATTTGTGTGGGTTATTAATTTAGAGCTACAAATATTACACCCGAGCCCCCCCCCCCCCCCTAAAAGCGCAGGAACTACGCCCGCACACAAATAGTGCCCTAATTGGCAGAGCTTCTTCGTATCCGGAGCCTATTAGGTATCAAATCTAAAAGGATGTTGTTTTTAATTGTATACAATTTTAAGAATTTGAGTTTAAATATTTTGGCCGTTCCGTCTAAACTAGTTATATATTTTTTACATGAAGCTTAATTGGAAGTTGATAATTTGCTGTTAGTAAAAATATAACTTTTAATTAGTGCTGTATAATTTTATTTTGCGGGTCGATGACGCGCTGTTTTCTTACATCCGGATGGAACTTATCTGGTTCTAGCTAAGTATCGATGTTAATATTATTTACTATTCTGTGTAGGGTACTATATTTCACTTTAGGATAAAATACAATATTAAGATTGTTTAACTAATACGTATTTATGGAAAAAATTGTAAGTAATAATAATAATTTCACCTCACTTCGAATTTCGTCAGATTAAGAGGTGTTCTAACACCGATATCTTGAACACAAAACTGTCTTGTCCGAGGTCGTCGGGCTCAGCGTTTCTTCCTGCTGCCTCTCCCAGTATTTCCTGTCTTCCCACAGCTCCGCTCTTGACACATGCTTCCAGAATGTATATGTCTCTCTCCCACGCCTTATTTATTTATTAAGTACTGTTTGCTATAAATAGATGGGACAGGCATTCGTGCCCCATCTACCGCAGTGATCCCGCTTACATACCGGTACTCAACATTAATAAATTAATATACTAGGAAACGCTCAGTTGGACGCGTTGATAAGCGAGCACGTGCTATAGCTAGACCCACATTGCACATTTTTTTAAATTTTAAAATTTGCGACGTTCGCTGTCCACAGGGCCATGTTTCCAATATTATTTATTATTGCCAAGGTATTTGGGTAAACCCGTGTGTAAACCTTTACTTTGTGAATAAAATCCACCGCCATCTAGAGGACCTTGACTCCTTGGGAAAACTATTTAACTCTTTGTTGACAAATAATAGACTGCTTCCTCGAAAGTATTTTGATTACTTCTAGGTGGCAGTGCATTAGAAACTTCGCGCGTCTTTTCGTTGCCATGGCAACGTTACTTTTGTTATAATGTAATTTCCATCTACACTACTTATCGGATCAAAATAAAATTAACATATTCGTGACCGGACGGACATTCTAAATGATTTGGCTATCTCAGATTTTGTCCCCGTTAAGTTTTAGAAAAAAACTTTCGATTAACTTTAATGTAACTTTTTAACTTTTTGAACGATTTTGCCACAAAACTAATGGCATTCAATCGAGAACGAAGCTTGCGGATGGTCAAAAATTTCAACTCGATCCGAGCCTCCGTTCGAACGTTATGGCGAGACATACAAACAAACAAACAAAAAAAAAAACAAAAAACAAACAAACAAACAAACAAACAAAAAAAAAACAAAACCAGTGACTAATTTTCCGGCAGAGTCAAATGGAAACGCTCGCTTTGCTCGCTTAATTATTATTTTAAAGAGGGAATGGGACACATTATGGCAGTTGGCACTTAGCTATTCGCTCGGCCAAGATGCATCCGACGTGCATAAGACTGTAAAGTTGTCAATAAAGCTTACATGGACAGCCCAACGGTCATAGATTTTTTAAATTTTGTCTTAATCAGTCAGAAAAAAACACGAACATAGTCAATTTTTGAGTTTTTAACAAAATCAAAATTAGTAAAAACTAATTTATTTTTTATAAATTATTTTAAAACAAATTCAGGAAATGTGTTACCGCAGAGCCCTATAATTCCACATTCGTGACATATGTTCAAAATTTCAAACACCTGTAATGTCAGTCGGCCGAGCGAACAGCAATTTGCCTAAAACGCATGTCCTATGCTCTCTTAAATTCATATTGATCTTCTTTGTACTTACACTATGATTATTTTATTTTATCCACTCTCTAAAGTACAAGTCTGCTCGGCAGTCCGGGTTAGTGGAGGAACCTATATGACTGTCAAAGTTACACCGTCCTGTCGGATGGGACGTTAAGCCGTTGGCCCCCGTGGTACTTTTCGAAAGGAGTAGGCTACGTGCCGGTACCGGGTTTTCCCTCCTCCCTTCTGTTCATACTTCATCCTCATCTATCACCACTCATCGTCTCGATTAGCCAAAGTGCATAAATATGAGACGTTAAGCAATATTCAATCAATCAATCAATCAATCTCTTAAGTACATAAACACCTTGTGCTCTCCCTGCCTTGCACCCTGCGCGTCCCGTTCAAGTGAAACCAGTGCTTACAAAGCCTAACATTCCTGACTACGCATATAGGCTCTTGTGTTAATTAGCACTAGTTGGTTATTGGGCTCGGAAACAGGAGTTTGGTTGTTCAACAGTAAATTAAACTGGTCGGACTTTTATAACACACATTTATTACATATTATTAAGTCATGAACTTCTCTACATAAACCATAATATACAGGGAGATGATTCCAAGTATAGATACTTAGGGAAATATACATCTACCAACTTTATAACGTACAAATGTGTGTTATAAGATTCATTTTAAATCATTTAACTAATTTGTAAAAAATTCAAGAACATCTTAATCTTCTTATTTAAAAAAAATATTATAACAAAGCAAATTATACTTTTTGACCAATAACATCGTAATGTTCACTCAAAAATCATTTTTTAATTTTTTTCAAAAACGCCAACATACAAAAAAATACTATTTCTTGCTCTGTTGCGTGCAATTATATTCTTTGTTTCTCACACCACAAATAATACAAAATAACACTCCTTTTTCCGTCGAAGTTATTTGAATAATCAGATCTATCATACACTATTTGATCCATAATTATGGCGATTTGCGAATATTTTCCGATAGAATAAACATGAGAAGACCACAAAGGAATATTTTATTTCTAATGGTGGTTTGAGTTATCTTCTGGACCAGGACAGACTTTTTACTTGATAGGATTGTTAATAATAATAATACCTGATGTTACCGTACGGTCGGGGAAAACCACGCAGAAGAGATGTATAAAAAGAGGGTATTTATAAACCAGTCGCGCATGGCCGAGAAAATAAATAATAATTGTTCTAATCCTAACTCGTGCAGAGATTCCTGTCTGTCTTGTCGTTTTTCCTTGACCACATTTATATCCCATGTCCCTAATTGATCAAAACGTCCTCACATCATTAAAGATTAACTTTTTGCTATAAAGTATTAAAATTAATTCCTTTCATTTGCTCTTTTCGTTAAACTAATTCTTTATTATAATCTAAATTTAAATCTTAACGAAAACAACCCAAGAAATTACAGACTAGTCAATTAGTGCTGTGTATTATTAGTCTCTGATTAGAGATACGTTTTTTTTAGCGTTTTAGGTTTTTGATGCTAACTAGGTGAAATTATATTTAGTAAAATGCTAGAAAATGCAAATTTTGCTAAAAATATTCTTTTTTCATACCTTAAAAAAAACTCGTTTAGCAATGTATTCTAAAATGTTGTGTGGCTATATTGAACTGAGTGTTCCTATATTCCTCATTAACCATTAGAAGTGTAAGAAACATTCTATACGTTTAGGGTTTTGGAAGAAAGGAAATAATAGATGCTACAAAATGGTTATATAAAAAAAATTAATGCTGAATATTCTAAATATAAATGTTTTAAAAACGTGTCTCTATCTAACGATTACAAGGCGAAGGCAAAGTTCTGACCCCTCAGGTCAAGTTCATAGCTGATAACAACAGAAGCAACGTTCTGTAGCCTACAGTTCAATGCTATGTCTCTGGTCAGTTTCTTGTTTTATCAGAAGCTAAGTAATTAGTTGTTGCTGATTCTTGTAAACAAATGTGATAAGTAATGTTTTTTTCCAAATTTTTAAATCGTACAAAGCAAAACCGACAAAGGCGTCGTTATAGGAATGTTTTAAAAAGTACAGGTTATTGGCCACTTTAAGAGGACATAGGACATGCGGTTTTAGCACATCTCTGTTCGGTCGGCTGATTTGCATCATTGTTTGAAATTTCGCAAAATGTCAAGGAAGTGGAACTGTTGGGCTCTAGATTGGCACTTTTTGAAAAATATTTTTATATAAACGATACAAAAATTTATTGATTTTTACAACTTTGGATTTTCTTACAAAGTGAAATTTACAATTTTCGTGAATTGTTTCTGGCTGACAAACAAACAATGTTTATAATCTACGAGTGTAGGGCTGTCCATGTTGGCTTCCTTGACAACCATGTTAATGTTTCATACACATCGGATGCTTCATGACCGAGCGCACAGCTTTTAAGGCCTATTCCCTCTTAATTCAACACTAACAAAAGCGTTTTTCATAACTGTTTTTTAATCTGGAACTTTACCAAGTTTTACTTTTTTTGAATTGAACTTTGTGAGAAAACATTATTTTTATAAAATTCTGAAAAAAAATATGTTAATATGAAAATGCTTCCCGGAAAAACACACACCATAACTTTTCAAAATATAATCGTTCATAGTTTGTTTACTCCCATTAATATAATTGGATGAAAATATGAAATCTTTCTTACCCGAAAGTTTTTCAAAGAGTATCTTTAATACAAAAAAGTTTTCAGGTTATTGACTTTATTATGACTCGTTAGGGTACTCTGGTAACGTGCTTGTATAATTAAATAATATAGTTTACAAAAAAAATCATATGACTGACTAACTTTGTTATTAAAACTTTTCACTTGTTCATTTCAAAACACACTTCTTCAAAGTAGGTATACTTGTAGTACAATTCAGAAACTAAAATATATCCCAACTGGGTTCGAACCCTGGTATACCACCTTTTAACTTTTGAAATTGTTGCTGCATTATAGGTCTAAACGGGTGGAACCCAGTATAGGGAAACATTTAGTAATTTCACGAGTGATTCCCGATTAATGAAACTGAGGAATCTTTTGATTGTGAGTGATTTCTTCAGTGTGGTGCTTTTATTTTTATAGCGGACCAAGCCAACCCTATAGGCGTCGACGCCATCGACGCGCGGTTAATGACACCGATCAATCAAGCTGGACACGATAACAATTCTTAGTGATAACTGATAACATTAATTCGCTCTTTCCATTAACAATCTGTTTTCATTGAATGGAAACACGCGAGTGCAATGACTCTTGATCTTCAGATCACAACACAGTGTAAACAAACCACGTGTTTCTGTCCAGTCATCGCGACCTTGAATCTAGTTCTACAATCTGTGACTCCACTCGAGTGTTGTTGACCAGTGCTCAACAGTCAACACTCGTCTCGCGCGTGTCAACATAACGCTGACCCGCTCGAGGCTGGCTGTCACTTTATTGTTTACTTTAAATATATCTGAATTACATAATACATACACATTGTTGGGGCAAGAGTAGAGCAAGGCCCCGCCCCTTAACACAATGTGTCTACCGCCGGTTTATGATCTTATTATTAACTTTTGGAAGTTGGCAAATAGCTATTCGCTCGGCCAAGAAGCATCCGACGTATATGAAACTTTACATAGTTGTCAATAAAGCATGCTGTATAATAAATTACCAACTTCTATAAAAGATGTCACAGATTTACGTTCCTTAAAATATAGCTTAAAATCATTTCTTATCGCTAAAGCCTACTATAGTATTAATGAATATTTAATGGATAAGTTTTTATTCATAACCACTTAGTAATACAATTATTTATTTATACGTGTAAGAAGCTTGTTTATTTGTTACTGTTTTAGTTGCTTTGTATTGTTTTGAAGATTGTTTAATTTATTTATTGATGTTAAATTGACCTTTAAATATAGGTTCCACTATAATTTTGTTTTTGTAATAATTTTTTGATATTATTATGATTGTAAGATTGTGGATGAATAAATGAAATGAAATGAAATACATGGACAGCTCTACAGCCGTAGATTTTCAAACTTTTGTCTCAATCATCCACACAAAATTCTAATACAGTCAATTTTGTACTTAAAAAAAACACGTGGAAAACAACTTTTTTTAAATGGTTACAAACCAATTTTAGAAGTGTTACTTAAAGCCTTACATATCCACGTTCGTGAAAACTGTTCAAAATTTCGAACACCTTAAATTTAACAATGCCTAATTTGTAAAGAGTAATAACATAATATACATAATAACATAATACATATAACCTACTATAACAATTATAATAAAACTAACAATATCGTTGAAAGATCAGATTGATGCAAGGATAGATACTTGACGTGACATCCTCAACTGAACATCCAGAACCTTTTGTTTTCGCCTTTTTGACCTAGTTTCGATTTTGAGTTAAAAGTTATTTTTTCTTAGTAACTGAGAGAATATGTCAATATTTCGCATAAACAAAAAACACTTTTTATTTAAACAGCAATAATTATTAATAAAATATACTAATAAGCGATAACAATGGACTACGTGAAACGTTAGAAAATTAGGTCCGTCCTTTAAAAATAATTATTAAATCGCTTAATCGTTAATGCATATAAATCTACTGCCTCTTAAAGGGGCTAAAAACCCCCAAAATTATTTTTAACCACGTGATCTTTAGCAAAATACTACACTTAAATGACGGTTTAAAAAATTATATCTTGTAACTGTGATTCAACAAGAATTTTTGAATTTTTTTGATCCAGAAATTGACGAAAATTGGTGTTTTGGAAAATTTCCTAAATCGGCTTTAACCTGCTTCTTTTTTGGTCCACATAGATACTAGAGCATAGTACCAATCTAAAATTCCCCTTTATAACATCTGTGTCTTGTAACTGTGCCCAATTATTCCCTCAAACACGCAAAAATATGCATTCCAAAATCACACCCCATCTTGGTAATCAGCATATTTTGACCGAACTACTTGCCCAACCAAATTACAAAACAAAATATAAAGAATTTACAGAAAAGGCTGTCGAGTACGTCAATAATGGCCAATATTTTTTGGATCAAAATCCTCCAAGGTCACGGGGCATAAAGATCGTCCCCATGTTATTTCTTATGGGAGATTTTTGCCGATGGGACCTAGCTCGAAAAATGTCATGTTTGACAATTTTTTGGGAGGTCATGGTGGCCCCAATATTTTTTTCTGTTAATTGCTTAATTCATTACTTGTTAGCCTGAATGAAATATATTTTTTGAGTTTAGCGGTTAAATGCCCCTTTAATATAAAACAAAATAATTAGGAAGTCTACAGTATTAGTTATCACACAGGTCAATGTTCTGACCTAACTGTGACCAGTGTGTGATAACAACACATTCTGCCCACTCTGCGGTCAAGGGATCTGTCTTCGTGTTGAGGACTCAGCTCAACCTTGACACCCTGAAGATTTATTTATCATCCGAGGTAGTTCCCTATAAAAATACTCGTTCTAGTAGGGTCATTTTCGACACTTTTGTGACTTTTGAGACAATTTCTCAACGGATTTGTCCTCTAAGAAGGTTATATAAAAAATTTAGCCCCCATGCCCCTCGCGAAAGTGTGCGCATCACTGCCTCCTAGATGTTCGTCGTGGCTGAACCACGACGAACATCTAGGAGGCAGTTGTGCGCATACTCCGCCAGAGACCAAAATCCATTATGGCTGCCATTTGCCACGTCTGACCACGTCTGATCTTTGCAATGGTTAAGCCTCAAGTATCGCGAAGTATATGGTTTTTATCGTTTTGGGGGTCGCGGAATTCGTTTCTGAAGTCGGTTCGGTGATTAGACTCATTTTCAAGCTTCGAATCCAAGATGGCCGTCGATTTGCAACTTGGAATACCCAGTTTCTCGAAATCGTAGTAGAACTTTCATATAAGATTTAAATGAAAGCCCTGTTCAAGTAATTTTGAATAATTAGCAGTAAAGCTATGACAAATTCTGTACGAAGCTATAACTGGACTTGTTTTTAGTTTCGTTTCGAACCTATATTTCAGACAGGTTTGTTTTATAGGTATTTATTTTGAATTGCTCGTTTTTTTCCCATAGAGATTTAATTGATTTTTAATATCAACCACTTTTCGTTTCGGTGCGTGGGCTAAAGAATGTCCGTACATTGCTTAACCTTGAAATAAATATCTAATAATTGTTTAGGTTATTAATTTAGAGCTTAATATTACACCCTCCCCTTTAACAACACAGGAATTACGCTCGCACACAAATAGTACCCTAACTAGCAGAGCATCTTCGTTATTAGCTATCAAGTCTAGGATCTTGTTGTTAATAGGACCGGTATAATCAAATCTAGGATCTTGTTGTTATTTTTTTTTTTTTTTTTTTTTTTTTTTTTAATAAGTGTTGTATAATTCAATTTTGCGTGTCGTTAACGCACTATTTTCTTACCGGATAAATATTCTCTACATCCTGGGACTTATCTGTATTTTTTTTTACCATATATCAATGTTACTATTTTCTATTGTTTACTTTATTTCCCTAAAAGATAAAATACGATATTAATATTGTTTAACTCAAATATTTAATTTGTAGTTATAGAATAAATTAAAAATAATAATAATAATTTCACCTCACTTCGAATTTCTTCAGATTTAGAAGATACTCTTTTCTTTTTTCTATTCCCTCTAAAAAATACTTGTCCTAATCTGAAATAAATACAGTGAAATAATTATTTGTATATTTTCAATGTGGACAAGTAGTCTGATCTTTTCTCAATAATTCTTTGTATCTTAGCATTTAGTTTAGTATCCGAGGGTGAAACTTCAACAGATATATGATTTCCCTGCAGGTTGCTGTAAAAGTACGGAGGAACTGCACTTGAATTGAAAGCCAAGTACTAAGTACTGTACTTGAGAGGTTAAACTATGTTATTTATTTATTTTATTTATTTAACGTCTATCCTATTCAGTTAAAAAAAAATTAACAAAGGAGGACAACGTTTACAAAGGAGGACAACGATATTTCAATGTGTGTGTTTAAATCACGACCAATCAAGTCAAATACGATTACATTACGCAACAATGTTGTTAATAGTTTCTGTTTCTCGGTACTCTGTGTGCAATGCACTATTAAACGTGTTGCATCCATGTCGTGCTGAAACTATATGTTACTAGGTCGCATGCACTTTCAAGCCTTCAAGGTAGCGCGCTTGATTGTTGGGTACGTTTCCATAGAAGGCGCTGGAATAGGCTAGTTTTTAGGGATGCGTTCTTATATCTAACAAGATCTTATGGAAATCAACAACAGTATGTGGTAAATTTGTTGTTGGATGAGCGAAGCGAAGACTTCAATTTCACTGACCCCCAAAAAATTTAGCTCTGGTGTTTTTTTTTTTTTTGTCTCTTTGTTTGCTTTCTACCGGGCAAACGGCATATCCAATCTTGATGAAAATTGGAGGGGACCTTCGAAATCTCTGAACTTAGAGATGTATTGTTTTTGGGTACAATCGAAGAAATATTCCTCATGAATATCGTACTTTTACGATTTTTTTCGATTTTTAGTGCGATATTTTCGTGTCATTTGGGCCGATTCTGACCAAACGGGTAGGGCTACTACGTTCATATTATTATACATTGACATTAAGGTTATGGTGATGTAGTACCTTTTGAAAGAAAAAGTTGGAAAAATTAGCCAGAATCTATAGAATTAAAGCTTTTAATAAAAGTTTTTTACGGTTAAGTGCGATATTTTCGGGCCATTTGGGCCGATTATGACCAAACGGGTGGGACTACAACGTTCATATTTTACATCGACATTAAGGTAATGGTGATGTATTGCTTTCTGAAAGAAAAAATTGAAAAAGTAAGCCAGAATTCATAGAAATAAAGCTTTTAATATAAGTTTTTTACGGTAAATAATAACAATTGACAAGTAACAATAGAAACTTGACAACAATCACCTACAATGCATAGGCAGCAAAGCAAAGCACTTGCAAAAGTAAAGATATCCCAAGCAAACTAAAAACTTAAGAAAAGATCATCCATCAACGCGGCGGGACTTGAGCGTTTTCCTAGTTATTTCCAACATGTATGTAGAGGGTGTTCATTCAGAATCTGGTTTACTATTAGTTTGGTATCCAGGAATTCATAAAGGGCGGCGGGGGGGGGGGGGGGGGGGGGGGGTAAACCAATTAATTATAGATGTACCGAAGGCTAAGTGGGGGAAAAAATTTCTCTTTCAAGATCATTTTGGTGAAAATCTGTGCGTTTTAAAGCATCACCAACTTTTTATCTACTAAAATCCTGTTTTTAAAGTTTTCTATTTCAATTTTCAACAATGCCTTTTTGGTAAAAAATCTGTGCGTTTTAAAGCATCGCAATAACCAAATTTGTATTCTTCAATCCTCTTTTGGTTAGATGGTACATTTTGCCTTTAGTTTTGCGATAAAACAGTTCTCCATTGAAACGAATAAGTGCACTTTCACACTTTTATTTGGCAAAAGATGGGGGGTTGTCCTCCTTGGATACGCCACTGTCTTGGACGTATAATTGTAAGATTTTTAAAATGTAAGTGAGAAATAAATCTCAAACCTGATCACCTGACAGTATTTTCAGATAACGCGTAACTCAAAAGTGCGAACCGCAGTAGGTAGGTCGCAGGAAAATAATTTTATCGAAATGTGACATCAAATTTGTAAATAAAATTGAATTTTACTGAATAAAAATGAATTGAATAGGAAACAATTACAAAATAAAACGAAAATGATCAATACTAGAAAGAGTTTGGCTAAGGGGAATCTATCGTTAAATTGATAATGATTGAACTGTTTCCTTTGTATAAATAACGATTAATAATGTTTTCGAAGTCAAAAAAATAAATAAAAATTAGCGTGATTTGGGGGCTGTCCTGGTAATTTTAAATGCTACAACTAATAGTTCTATACAAGAGAAATGGTTGATTGGAATGAACTGCGATTTTTGTCACGTGTTTAGTGTTCTTCTTTTCGAAATGCATCGAAGTCTTTTTATTCTGCTATCTTATGCCGTTTAATTGTGTTTTTTTAGTTTTTCTCTGGAATGTGACTAGAATTAAGGTGTGTTTGGACCAACCTAATAACATTTAATTGCATGCGCTGAACTGTCAGCTTCAATTCGAGCACTTCCATTAAATGCAAGCTACCAACGTGGCCACACACAAACAAGGCAAGAAACTCTCAAGAACTCGCGACATCTGAGCACACGTGGACGTGACGGCCATGTTGAATGTTGACCATGTTTAAATAATGTTTCATCCTAATCATATTCGGAAGCTGAAGCTTCAAGTCAAGGTCACACTGTACATGTGAGGACGCATCGAAGTCCGTGGATCGTTATTTTAGTTTAATTCAGAGAAATAAAGATAACAGACTACGAAGGTCAGGGAATCAACGCGGAACAATAATATAGTGTAAACATGTAATTGATGTTTCGAGCCAATTATTAGAACAAAATCCTGGAAAAGTCGGAGACATGTTAATTTTTCTGGAATTTCCCAAACAATCTTTTAAACTTATCAAATTAAATCTGATGGTTCCGGGACAACCCCCCCCCCCCCTCCCCCTCCCGGACTCACAACGCTCTGAGCAAAATTATTTCTCTTATTTCCCCTGCACAGTTTGAAAACATATTGTTTTAATTATTATTTACTACAATTCAGAAGTAAAAAAGTCCGCCCCAACCGGGATTCGAACCACGGGTTTCCCACATTCCAGGTGGTTGGGGCGGACTTTTTTAATTTCTGAATTGTAGTAAATAATAACAATTACACCCAAGGGAGTGTTTCCCGACTAACCAAATCGAGAAATATTGTTTTAACCTGGAAAAGTCAGGAGATTTAGTAGACTTAACCTCTCTTACTCGTCTGGGCCCGGGAATGTAGGTTTTACAAATTACCTTACAGACAAACTACTGCGTAGCTTTCTGGGGTTTGTTTCGATCAATAAATAGTTCTAGTATTACTTCTCAAAATAATTAGCCAAAGTGAACAGAACTGTCAGCTATCTATAACGAAATACCGACAGTGTTGGCTCGAGCGTTAAGCGCGCGACTCTGATTCGGGAGGTCCCGGGTTGAAATCCCGTCGAGACCGGCAATCCAGACTGAAGGTTTTAGCGAGATTTTCCTCGGTCGTTAATGCGAATGCAAGGGATTGATTCCTCTTAAACAGCCCTCGGACATCCCTTCACAATTGTCCTATCCGCAACAACCTAGTTAGTACCTAGGGGTCACACCGGTTAAATCTGATGTGTACAGCGGGCATCCTACAAAAATGTATTTTTTTTTATAACGAAATACAATTTTACAATTCCACTTATTTGACTGTTGAACCATCTTATTCCCGTCTCTTCACTCATGCGTTAAATTCATATTTGAATAAGAAAGAGCAGTTTTTACAAGGGGTGTGAGGCAATGACAGTTTCATACTTGGAACCTGCCGCTGCACACGCAAGTAACAAAGCTTATGTACGCAACATTAGGTTAACAAAAGGATCATAAAGTCACAGAATACGGTCACAATCACAAGGTAAAACCATTGTTGACGCAGACCGTTGCGATTCTTATTGTTTCAACGTTGTGCAACATTAATACGAGGCCGAGTCAATATGTATCGGTTTGCAAACGTCGAAAGTACAAATAAATTAGGGCTTCTTGCGAAGAAATCTAGATTTATTCTTATTTAGAAGGTTGTCGTGAACTCGGTCGTCTCATCCCGGATCTCAAGGCTGTCTGTGTCTGTGCCGGCGAAGTTTGTATCATTATTACATGGAAATATTAATTGTTGGAATTATTAGTATTTTAAACCGGACTTCATAGTTTTTTCTTTGATTTTTAATAACTTCATAAGAACTAAATCAGTACTTATTTTGCGAGGTAATCTTGTGTATATAAAATGAAATTAATTTTTATAACATTCATAAAAATGAAATGCACTTTTAATTACATGATCTGATTAAAATTGTTTTATTCAAAGAAGTAGTTATAGTCATGGTCAAATAAAAATGCATCACCGCAGACACGGACGTAATTAGTGCAACTCTATTATGGAGTGATTATTATCATACAATTTGTAAAATAATGTGGAGTGTTTTTTACTCTTATAAACACAATATAACGAATTTTAATAATTTTTGTCGATTTACTAATGAACAATTACACAAATATAATGTGAGAAAATTATTTCTGAAAACTAATTGGAATCTTCGAAGTGTTTTACGATTGAGATATTTTCTTGTGTGATTATTATTTGTTGATCGTATTTTTTTACTATTTCAACTCTCCTTCAATGCTAGTGGAAGTCATTGTCTTGTGCTATAGATGCTATGCAAGTCAAATATGTTTTAGAAAACGCTACAAATTAGTATTGAATGATTTCGTATTAGTTCATCATAATATTCTTAAATTGTAGTCCACAAAATTTTTATTTCAGTTGTGACATTTTTTCAAAAGGTCCAAGGTTCCCTCTCAATTGAAATATTGAAAATTGCCTTTATATATGCTACCAAATACTCTAAAATGTTTGTTTAAAAAATATATAAATGCTATATTCAGCAAGGCTCTTAGCGACTCGAGATTTCTTCGTAGATAATAATAAATAATAACATTCATACATCATCTCTAGTCATTAGACTATAACTGTACAAAATCATCATCATCATCATCATCACCATCATCATTATCGCCATCATCATCAAACTTGACCAATTTTAATCTTGTATGTATGATACTTTAACTAAACGTATTTTACTCAACTAAAAGAAAAAGTAACAAAAACATTAAAAAATAAGGTAAAAAGAAAAGCGTATTTATGACTGAGACGATACCAACGATTCTCGGCATTGCTATTCACAGGTGTCACTGGTGGAGTGAACGTCACTGAGATGGAAGTAAATAAGACTTGGCTCAGATGTCACACATTACAACACGGTCAACACCAGAGTCAAGGCTGCCGTCCACACAGACTCTGACACATATCACTGAGCGACCACGTAGCTCTGTAAGGGTCACACACAGGATATTGGGGACTAAACACCTATGTTGTGTTTCTAGTTCATCCATTTGAGTCTCAAAAGAAGTTGTTCTAGGGCTGTGATCACAAGACAACATTCGTTAATAAGGAACATAATATCGTAGTACTGAGTACTAATGCCTAATTAACTAATAATTAACAGTAAAACATTGAAACATGTTTTTTACAACAATCAGGTATTGTGTAAAATGGTGAATTTATCCAGAAGTAACGGAATTCTAATAGTAGATTAACAAAGTATACCCTACAGTCCACATTAAATATTCCAGATTATTCATTGGTAATCCGGCCCGGAGGACCAAATATCCTCATTAATTTGGACTATAAATTTTTGTTAATCTTTTATTTAAATTGCTTTACTCGTTGAAGGGAATTTTCTCTGGTACTTATAATTGGCATCTGCAAACTAAAACGTAAACGTTTAATTTATGTTCTTGAATTCATTAGCTTACTTTATTGGCCAGTACAAATACCAGCCAACGTAAAAATTTGTTGAGAAGGCGTTATTGAGAAAAGTACTTGTGTGTTATGATATTTTCTTAGATTGAAATGTTCATTAATCAATTATTGAAAGTAGTAAAACATTGGCAAGTATAGCACAGGTGGCCGAGCTGTGGTCTCCAATAGACCGTGACGTGAGACAAACCGGTTGATATCTCTTGATCTATCTGTCTTGTATTCTAATATTGCACCGCCCATGTCGGCTACTGTTCTCTTGTATTGGTTTGTAACAATAGGTGTGGCAGAACTTCCTACTTGTCGACGAGCGAGCCAGATGATAATCAGTCATATGATACGTACTTCAAATTGTCAATAGAATATAACAATAGTTACATTTTAATCTGGAGTTGTGTAAAATGGTGAATTGATCCAGAAGTAACGGAATTCTAATAAAAGAAAACGATTAGTATACAGTCCACATTAAATATGTTCCAGATTATTCATTGGTAATCCGGCCCGGAGGACCAATTATATCAATTAATTCGGACTAGATATTTTTGTTAATCTTTTATTTAAATTAATTTACTATATTTAGTGAATTTTTCGCTGATACGAATTATTGGTACCCTCAAACTAACCCTGCATGCCCTTCTGGAAACCTGCCCAGGGTGCAATGCATGCCACTCTTCAGGTGTCCAACTAGGTATGTTGCGGATAGGACAATTGTAAAGGGGATTTTTTGGGGCTGTTTATGAGGACTCAACCCCTTGCACTCCAAAACGACTGGGGAAAACTGGGAAAAAAAATTTCATTGTTTGCCGGTTATGGGGGTTTGAACCAACCCCCTTTTCCGATCAGAGTCGCACGCCTAACTCTCGAGCCAAAACTGTTGGTGCAACAATAACATATTGTTTTATTTCGTCTTTAAAGAATTGCTGGACCTTTAAATTGAGAAGCAATGCTCTTATTCGTCCGTCCGTCTGTGTGTGTGCGTCACAATTCTCACGATAAAAACCGACACTACCTCCGATTGACACGCGGCTTATGTTTTGACATTATCCATTCAACAAGGATGATACAGAATGTTTTTGGTGACCCCCGGGTAAAGGGGGCGTGGCTAGCCCTTAGTTAGTTTGTAAAGTTTTGACCCGGCGCCTTCACCATTTTAAAAATAAAATTAATCAGAATTAGTGTGGCTCGTTGGTCTTGTGGTTAGCGTATCTGCTTCCCAAAATGCAAAGGGTCCGGGTTTGATTCCCGCCTAAGTCAGAATTTTTTATTTTCTGGTCCATCAGTTCTTTTTTTAAAAGAGTTTGTAAACGGTGATTTGGGCCGCCCTAGAAAGGGAAACCCATAATAAATTCAGAGTTTTTCGATCGCCCTTTTTGATTCGGGCTTGACCCCCGGTTTCGCACGCCCATCCCACTGATTCATATTCCTTTTAAAAAATATCGATCTTTGGTTGGTTATCGCTCACTCGTCGATTGCGTCGGGGCCTACAAGGTTGGCTTGGTCGCTTTGATTTACTGTCCCCCACTGAAAATCAGTTCTCGAAATACATACATACAATACTCTAAAATATACAATTTATTATTTTATTTTTTATTGATTTTTTAGAAGAAAATGAGGGTGAATCCCTCCAAGGTCACCAGGTGTGCGCAGAGGCGGAAGCGCAGTGGTTCACAGGCGCGACTGAGCTCATAGCGCAGACCGGTCCACTCAGGGCTCTTCCGTGAAGAACAATCGGATAATACCAACCATTATGTTAATTCAATTCGATTCTTTGTTCTAAGATGTAGCAGAAATACATGTGGTGTAGTTTGGATGGTTTAACCTTCAAGGTTTTTATAAACACATTTTTTAATTGTATTAAATATTATCAATACGGGAGTGTTTCCCAACCAACCAAATCGAGAAAAAATTGTATATGATATACTTCGTTTTCTACTACGCCATAGCTAGCGCAATCAAATAAATTTAAGACGTACAGACCAATATCATCGCTAGTGATCTGAACACACGTAAAAACTCTTTTTTCTGGGCATGGCATTTATTTCTAATCCTGAATTTTAAAAATAATTTTATTATTTTTGTTTCCCTTTTGGGTTACTAATCCGTGAATTTTAAACGTAATTTCATTTATTTTCGTTTCCATTGGTAACTTTTTTATTACAAATATAATTGGGCGATGGTCACTCGTAGGGCTAAATAATAATTGCGCTTCAGTTGGACACCTGTCGCATTCACAGTCTATAATCACTCTCACAGGTCTCTAGCCACTGACCGCTACTGATACACCCTGCAATCAAAACATGTTAGCCTAATAAAGACAGCCGGCCAACCATGGTTATAATTCGTCCAATTATTTATTTATCAGGTGTAGCAACAACTCGAAATTCGCTAGTTTTAGTAATCTGTAATGCCACCTTATTCAAATTATATGTTGTGCACTTTAATGAGTGTGATAATATAGAATTATGTTATTATGACGGTGATGGTTTGTTGGGCAAGCTCAGCGTGCGTTGCACCCGTACGTTATGTAAGGTTAATACTTGTACCTGCAGTTGTCTGCACTATAGTAATTAAATATATAATAATTAGAGGTGCGTGTATATAGTTTTTTCAAGTGTCATTTTATAGCGTTTCGGAGCATCTATTTTTTTGGCTAATTTCAAAACCTTGTGTATGAACTTTTTCAGAATTTTAATTTGAAATTTGGTCATCAAGGTTGAATTTGATGTGTATAAACAAATTATAATACTTCGGAGGATAAAATAAAATAGGATTCGAAAACCTTAGTTTCAAGTAAAAAATAGCGCTTTGTAGCATCTATTCATAAGGCGCTATTTTGACATACCTCTGATAATAATAATAATATTTTATATATAAATAATCAAATAAATGTTAAACTCTACATTCTCTGAACAGTCTTAAAAATAAAAACATATACTATTTTCAAAGCAATAAACGATTAAAATGCGTGTTTAAATAGTTTAAGGTTCTTAATAATTACATTTGTTTAATTGATAACAAGCATACTTAGCAAAACAATATGTGTAAACAATTCTTGATGATAACAATATTTCAATTAAAAAGTATACACCTTATAAAAATTGATAGTTTATAGGCTTTTGAGATCAATTTCTAAATATAGGTCAAAAATGGACATGTCCTTGATCAACCCCGCGTAAATATGAAAGAGAAAGCCAATAAATATATAATTACGTACCCTATCGTACGACATGGGAACTCTCACCTGATCTTCTTGCCAAATACCTGCGAATGTAACCACAATAATTATATCCAGGCTCAATCCTGCCTAGAAGCATTGAGTACACTAGGTTCTACTCGATGCTAGTTCAGTAGTGTCACCACCGGTTCACCTTCAGTGACACAATATCAATGAATAAAGGTATTAATTTCATCAGCATTCACACGTTGCGAAATCTTTTGCCATTATTGATTCTGTTCGCGAAATTATTTGTTATTATTGTTTTTAATTTGTTTGTAAATAATGGCAATTAATTATTAGACACATCTTACGAAATGGATGAGTGTTTTTTTACAAATGGACCATAAGTATTTACTTGTTGATAGTGAGATATAATGCGACGCATATTTTATAGTTTACGATGTATACCGTAATGTTTCAGATGTTTGTGCAATTACTGATATTGTGCAATTACCACTCACACACTGAAAAACACAAAATAGATTAACAAATTAATGTATGTTGACTTGAAGCTATTTGATCAACGGACTGTCGAAAGAAGAAGAAGACAAAGAAGAAGAAGAAGAAGAAGAAGAAGAAGAAGAAGAAGAAGAAGAAGAAGAAGAAGTCACCTATAACATTGTGTATCACGTCAATCTGAACATGTTCGGTTTTGTGCTGCAATTTTCCTTCTACTTGCAAATATAATTGTCTTATAACCATAGATCTATTTAAGTCCATGGTCTAACAACTATAATTTTTGTCGTAGCAAGTGTTTATGAGAACGTGCGATAGTTTATAACAGCAATGCCCCAAATATGACTTTCATTTCTTTGTACAAGCCTAACATACCTTGTATTGCAACACTACGGTATTGTGCATAAAACATAACCTACATTCCATCAAAATATTTTTACCGGAATGCAATTAAAATTACGAAATCACAGTTTTAAACGCGTAATAAACTGGATTTCTGACTGATGCGGTGTAAAACATTGAGAGTACTTAGTAAACGTAAATCTGTGTACTTGTGAGCGTAATTGAGGTTGTTACATGGAATCAGCTGTGTAGCAAGTTTCTAATTGGCGCAAGTGCAACTAGTGCTAGGCGCAGTCTGCCACACACGTCCTGTATGACACAAGTGCTAGGCGCAGTCTGCCACACACGTCCTGTATGACACAAGTGCTAGGCGCAGTCTGCCCCACACGTCCTGTATGACACAAGTGCTAGGCGCAGTCTGCCTCACACGTCCTGTATGACACAAGTGCTAGGCGCATGTATGACACAAGTGCTAGGCGCAGTCTGCCCCACACGTCCTGTATGACACAAGTGCTAGGCGCAGTCTGCCCCACACGTCTTGTATGACACAACGTTGTCGTGCAGATTAAGGTGGCGGTGGGGACCTTAACCCCTTAGCTTAGGCCATCTTAACTCCGACCCATCTGTAAAGTAGTAGGCCATCGAGATACACATGTTTAGAAATTTCAAAATATACGGACGGCTTCATACAATATTATGTAGACTTTGTCCAAGTGGACATTTGATTTAATTTGATTTGTGGTGATTTGATTTGGATATGTATTTTTTGCAACACTTTTGCTTCCAGTTTTTCGCGATAAAAAAGTAGTATCAATTTTATTTACCATGTCTATCTTTTTTATGCTGCACATGAGTTGTGTTGTTTATTGGTTTCATTTAAGAACTACCCAATTTAATTTCAATTCAATTAATTTTATTTTTAATCGTTGTTTTACTATTTTTTCTTTTAAATTATATAGTATACAATTTTGAATTTATAATAGACAATGTTATACAATATTTCATTTGGAGACCTCTTCCCTCCTCCCCTTATAGACCTCCCCTTAACGTCGACATTGAAAACAAAGATGACAAAGACGATTACCACGACGTGAGAACCCCCCTTCCTCCCCCTACCCGTGGCTGGTTCTGACCAGCATGGGCCTCTCCTCCCCATATCCCCTAGGCTACAGTGGGCGCATTAGACTTAACGGTTGACGATTCTTTGTAAATCAGATTTTTAACTGAATAGAATAGACGTTAAATAAATAAATAAATAAAATATACGAATATATTATTTGAATACTGTTTTTTTTATTATCTGTAGTTGATTATAGTCCTTCGAAGCAAATTTTTAATAACAGAATTTAAAATGGAATGAAATAGAAAACTTGAATCATAGCTTTGTTTATCTTTCTCCTAAACCTGCCCTGGCAACTAGTTGATCCAGGTCACTGCCACATGGGTCCTCACACTCAAGTAACAGGTGCATGTCAAGTCACCGCCTTCTAGAGTCAGTTGAGGTGACGTTTTTACACCCAAACAAAATACCGAGCCTAATTTACGTTCGTGCTATTTAACATTACTATAATTAAAATACAAATAATTGAATTGTAATTTCTTTAATTATTTAGCTTTGAGAGTCGGCATTTTTTATTTAAATTTTAAATGTTTCTCAGTGCCAAGACGTTTAATCTATCAATTAAGAAAGTAATTATGCTAAAAGTGCATATTAATTATCAGTTTACGTAAGGGTACCAAGGTCCGCTAAGTGATTTAATAATTGGTTTTATATTCTATGACGTTATTAGCAATGTACTTTAATTACTACTACTAAATACAATGCAGAAGTAAGAAAATCTGTTGTTTATAGCGAATCTTAGTCTATCTCTTCGATTTCTTTCACAGTTATTCTGTTGACTTATGTGGACATCGAAAAATATATATAAAATTATATATCCTACTTTTCATAAATTTATACAAAACTATAATTTAATTTTTCATATGTTTTTGTTAATTTTGTATTCAATTCTCAACATCAGTTGTTTTATATTTAATTCTATGCTTAAGATTACAACTCACTCGTTTTCACACCTGAATATGTTAATTTGAGTAATGTAAATAATCGTTGTTTTTCCTATTTGAGTATTGTATTAAAAACTCTTGTAGGGCTCCGTCCTGTAACATTCAATAAACTATAGGAAGCTTCGCAAACGCTTTTTCAGTCGCTTTTGTTGGATGAGCGTAATGTTTTAAAAACGAAAAAAGCTTAAAATTGCGATTTTTATGAGAAATAATATTTTGATGACGCTCAAATTTCACAAGCACATATCAATTCATAAAATAAAGGTCCTGTGAAAAAATCATTACAATCGGATAAAGCATGAAGGTCGTAGATTTTTTTTAGATAAAAAAACCGTTAAATTGCGATTTTTATGAGAAATCATTTTTTGATTGCGCTCAAAAACGTGGCAGTTCTAAGTTCAGAGATTTCAAAAGCCCTTTAGAAAATTTCATCGCAATTGGAATATTGTTTTAGCCGGAATCGTGTTAACAAACCACAAAAATCCCAAAAAAAAAAAAAAATCTCCAGTGTAGTGAAATGGAATCTTCGCTTCGTTCGTTACGCTCATCCAAAAATAAATAAACGATAATTTATTATAAGTAACAAGTCCGAGTGTGTTTTAGAGAGAGCAGCCACAGGTGTTTGCATTTCGTCCTTGGGTCGCTGGTTCAACTCAATCTAGAGCGAATCACTGATTTATAATCTCTGCCTAATTAAGTTCGTTCAGCTCTAGCATGTTAAGTAGCGCGCACAATAAAACTTTACTGCGGTGGCAGGTTAACATACAAACTAGCGGCATGTTAAGTAGCGCGCACAATAAAACTATACTGCGGTGGCAGGTTAACATACAAACTAGCGGCATGTTAAGTAGCGCGCACAATAAAACTATACTGCGGTGGCAGGTTAACATACAAACTAGCGGCATGTTAAGTAGCGCGCACAATAAAACTATACGGCCGTGGCAGGTTAACATACAAACTAGCGGCTAGCGATAATAAACGAACAAACACATTTAGTGGCTGTGATTTTATTATAACTATTAATTCTGGTATTTAAAAGGTGCTAACAACAAGGTTATTACAAGATAATAATGTGTGAAATCAAGTCTCACTCTGAATTGGCGAAATGTGTTCATGAGATGCTGGGTTTTAATCTGGCTCACTTTAAAGCTCTAACGGCAGCCCTACCAGAAAATCAAGTTAATATTTGTACACATTTTATCAAGGCACATTTTCATAATAAACCTCAATTTGTCAAGTAATTAAAGTTAAAATTTATACATTTTCCTGCTTATTAGTTTTTAAAAAAAATAGCTGTTTTCAAATAGACTTTCGCACATTTTGTGGCCTCCAGGAGTTTGGTGGAAATTGGAGGTTAATAATTCTCTAGATCTAGAATATTAAGTTAGATTTTTAAATATACATTGAAAATTTATATTCATTGGTACAATGCAAACATGCATGAATTTGCCATGAACTTATACTTCTGAAGCTAAGGAACCAGAATCAACTAGAAACCTACATCAGTTTGCATATTCTCACTACAATCTGTGTGTTATACAATATTTACGTTTATTTGTAGTGTTTGACTAGATAATTT
The DNA here is from genome assembly GCA_024449915.1 of Sweltsa coloradensis. Classification (NCBI taxonomy): domain Eukaryota; kingdom Metazoa; phylum Arthropoda; class Insecta; order Plecoptera; family Chloroperlidae; genus Sweltsa; species Sweltsa coloradensis. The sequence continues at coordinate 354,836 of JAMZAV010000154.1, read as the reverse complement.
ATTTTTTATCTACATAAATTAATAAAAGAGAAAAAAGAGAAAATTATCTAGATAAAAGACAATAGATAAAATAATTATCTAGATAATTTTATTTAGATAAAAGATAATAATGATTGAGATTGACGTGCTTTTTTAATATTATTTTTCCCCAACAAGTTTTCTTGTCAATCGTAATATTTGTCAGACTTGACACGTTGACATTACCCGGGTACGCACTATAACAACTAAGAAAATAATTTTTCATTTAATAAAGTGATGAATTATTATATTTTTGTCTACATTATTGTTTATTTTTTTCTCTAAAAAATGTTAACTAAAATCTTTAAAATCTTAGATAAGATAAACTTTTTTTATCTAGATAATAGAAAAAGATATCGTAAAAAAACTTATCTGGATAAGATAATAGATAACGCATTTTATCTAGATAGACTATATAGACAATTTTATCTAGATAAGTCACAACACTGTTTATTTGTAACTTCTTAAATATAAATATAGACATACAATAAATACAATCAAAGTATTATTCTGATGATGAATTGTATTATTGCAATCTAAGTAGGAAGCTTGCCTCAATTTATAAACCTACGTCATGAGTTATTATTAAACTTAAGGCGGAACCAAGGCCAAGTTTAATCATAATAATACGAGCGATATTTCATTCGAGCATTACAAGTTTTTATCGGATTCATTTTAATGTTTAAATTAAGTTTTAAATCATTTAATTCGCCTAAAAAACATTCGCTGTTGCTTCAGATGATATAAACAAGTATTAATAATGACAAGCCCGCTTTGAGATTGGTCATTTTCAAGGATGGATTGACTTTGATCGAGTTCAGAGACATACTTGAATCAAAGTAAATTAATGTTTACAATTTAACAAGTTTATAAAGAAAATAATCAAATTACTTGCAATAACAAGAATACATTATTCTCTATAGTCATATTCTATTCGTCCGTCCGTCTTTGTGAATATCACATATCACAATAAAATACGAACACGATCTCTTATTGACATGTTTTGTTTATTTGACCCTTCAACAAGGATGATACAAAATGTTTTTGGTGACCCGATAAATGACCCGGCGCCTCCGCCATTTTGAATGCTTCTTCTTTAAATACCTGTTGATTTAGAGAAAAATGGGGTTCTCATGTCGCGGTCGTCATCGTATTTGTCGTCGTCGTCGGGTAGGTCGTCAAGGGAAGAGGGCAAAGTCCCCGACGACGACTGCCAGAGCTCGCTTCTAGTTTCGGGAAGTAAAATACTACCTTACATACTAGCTGATGTTTGCGAGGTGGACTTCAGCTCTTTCCTCGCGTTTCATGGTTCGCATATCCATGCTTTGGGTCGAATTCTACCTCGGGCCCAGACGGGGGGCTAGGTAGGGGGAGGAAATGGAATGTTACCGGGTACTCAACACATGGCTCGCTCCCTCGTCTAACAACGACTTTGGCGTTTTATAAGTAGATACCCCATTCAATAACAAGATGGTTCAATTCCAACGAGACGTCGATTATTTGTTTCTATTTTTATCTTCTCTTGTAAGTCTTGCAGACTCTAATCCAGAACCCTAAACCTGATAAAGAGACGATGATGCGAGTTCCTTTCTTTTTTCTTTCTTTCTTTCTTTCTTTTTAACGTCTATCCTATTCCTATAGCTAAAGCAATAATAAGCCTTCATCTAAATTATTTACATTAATATTGGTATTATTAGCTTTTGACACAAATGAGCCACATGAGAGTGTTTTTTACCGCTTGAATATCACATGCAGCATTTTCTTTTGCGTTTAGTATTATTTATAGTAAGTTACTATTCGGCCTACATTAATTTATATGTGCATTTTACTTTTTGAAACTTGTAACGGTCATAAGCATTAACTGTAATGGTTAGTGTAGATTATTTGGTCAATCCTCCACCGCCATTTTAGTTAATACTTATGGCCGTTACAAGGTTAAAACATTGCAATGCATATTTAATTAATGTAGGCCGATATAGTAACTAACTAGTAAATAAATGGACTAAACGCAGAAAGAAACTGCTGCAGGTGATATTCAAGTGGTAAAAAACACTCTTATTGCTCATTCATGTCCAATGTATTTATAATTTATTCTTTTGGTAACAACTCTACTTTTTGTTATTTTTCAATTGATCTTAAGTCATCATCCTAAATAATTATAATAAACCAATTAAAAGTGAACTTCACCAACACTTGTCACCATAATAATATATAATATATACTAGCGCCAAAGTCGTTGTTAGACGAGTGAGCGAGCCATTGTGTTGTGTACCCGGGAATATTCCCTTTATTCCTCCCTCTACCTAAGGCTGGATCTAGACAGCAGATTCCCTCCGACAATTATAAAATTATTTAGTAAATAATGCTACATATTCGGATGAATAAATAATAAATATTAAAAAAACTGTGTTACGTATTCATTCTTAAAATCAATAAGCTAATCGAAACAAAGAAGGGAAAATGACTAATTATCTTTCGCCACTGTATATACACACGCCTTTCTTTCTGAGGTGTTTGGAAGCACAGTCAGCTTGTAGACCACAGGGCGAACCGAAATCGAAAGTGGTTCATCTTAGAAAGATTGAACAATCATAATTCAGAGAAAGTTATATAAAAGCTATTTTGTAGTCGTCCCTGTCATTTTCATTACCTCATAAGTATATGTGTGTTGAGTGGAACAGATCGCGTTGTTCTCTCACGGCGCGTGGCGAGGCGAGGATAGAATCTCAATATAAAACTATCTAGATCGCTGTAATATCTAAATGTCAACTCTTTGCTTTTTAATCAGAAGAATATAATAACCCCTAGCTGGATGAAAACATCAAAAACTTTTGACTACCGTAAGAGAACTTGCTCGATTGTTAATTTTGTTTTGTTTATTTGGTGGGAAACCTGCCCAGGGTGCTATGCAATCACCTTTTAAAGTGTTTTGGAGTTAGGACACCTGTGAAGGGATGCCCGTGGTCTTATTAACAGGTCTCAATCCCTAGCATTCGCATTAACAATTTGTTTTAAAAACCGCAGTGGAAAATTGTGTCAGGATTATTAAATAAATAAATTAAATAAACGCTAGACTTTGAGCCACCAATGTCGGTGACCCCTGACCTTTACCCGCCACCATGCACCACCGGACACTTCCATTACTAGGTGACCATGATTGTTCTGGACCTTATTCCGAGCTTCGTCCGTGAACTTATTCAACAAGTGAAGCTTCTAAAAAAAAACTCTGTACTTTGCTTGAAAGTGAAACCATTTCATTAAAACACTTTTTAATCTTGACCTTATCCAAAACTAAAACTACCAACGTTTTAACCCACTTTCTTTGTAAACTATACATATAATCACTCGACTTTGGGTCCTTGAAGTTATTAGTGATAATTATACATTTAATTTGCGCACGGTGTGGAGTGAAGGTCGAGTCAAAGTCAAACTCAACGATGTGGGAGAAAAAACAAAGTGGGCTCATTTCAAAGACAAAAAGTTTGGGAAATAACATAGATCAAAGCTTGTAAAAACTTTAAGTGCAGTGATCTTGTGTTTAGAAGGCAGTGCATGGGTTAATGCTTCTCTGATATTGAGTCTCAGGCTTTTCTAGGTCGTGAGAGGTGGGTGAGATCAAACCAACTTCTTTTACGATGTTAGATGTACATTAAAAAAAAGCAAAACCCATTGGAGTAATTAAACGCGTATGCCATTTTTTCCAGGGGAACTTTAAAGTACAGAAATTCAAAAATACACAATTTAAAAGACAATGCTCCAAATTTATTTAAAAGTTGTCGTTCAGTATTTGTTTTTTAACTTTTGTGACTCTCATGGCTAGTGTTTGAATTATATTTATGATCCAAAATTCAAAAGGGTGAAAAGGAACAAAACTGAGAGAAATTATGAAAACCTCAGTAATTTCAAAAAAGGTTCAGGAGAGTGATGAAAGTGTTCAACATATCAACAAATGATGTACTGCATATTATTCATTCGTTCATTTATTTATTATTTTTAAGTAACATGTTGGTTAGTAATAATAAATTCATAAATAATATTTTGTACATATTTGTTGATTTGTTGAACACTTTCATCACTCTCATGAACATTTAAAAAATGTTGGTTGCAACGTTATTCAGAGGAAGGTATTCAATCACATAATCAATCTCATCCGGGTATCGAACCCCGGCTTTAACCCCTAAGGCCTGGGCTACCGTGTCGGGAACTTAATAACCTCTCTGTTGTCAGTGAAAAGATTGGAATGTGTTCGTAAAACTTCGTAATCGTTCGGAACTGATTGACTCTCGCAACATCCGGAAGTGATCCTAAAACTTCCGGAGAGGCAGGAGTAACAACACATGTGTGTAATGATAGTAATTGCGCCTCAGTCTCATTGAACTTGCGGCTGTTTCGGGCTGGGCTGCGCGAGGACCCGCGCGGCGGAGAAAGTAAGAGGAGCTTAGAGACATTCTAGGGCTGAGTGTCTGTCCAAGAAGCTCCAGACATTCTAGGGCTGAGTGTCTGTCCAAGAAGCTCCAGACATTCTAGGGCTGAGTCTGTCCCAAGAAGCTCCAGACATTCTAGGGCTGAGTGTCTGTCCAAGAAGCTCCAGACATTCTAGTGCTGAGTGTCTGTCCAAGAAGCTACAGACATTCTAGGGCTGAGTGTTGTCCAAGAAGCTCCAGACATTCTAGGGCTGAGTCTGTCAAGGAGGGGGCTCCAGACATTCTAGGGCTGAGTGTCTGTCCAAGAAGCTCCAGACATTCTAGGGTGAGTGTGTCCAGAAGTTGACATTCTAGGGCTGAGTGTTTGCAAGAAGCTCCAGACATTCTAGGGCTGAGTCTGTCCAAAAGCCCAGACATTCTGTGCTGAGTCTCCAGACATTCTAGGGCGAGTCAGTCAAGGCTCATGCATGTCTAGAGCTCAGTTCTGGGTAGTGTCTTCTAGGGCTGTCTGTCCAAAGCTCAGGATTGGGTCTGTCCAAGAAGCTCCAGACATTTAGGGCTGAGTGTCTGTCCAAGAAGCTCCAGACATTCTGGGCTGAGTCGCATCAGAAGCTCGCAAGAACTCCAGACTTGCTGCTGTCTACAACTCCAGACATTCTAGGCTGAGTGTCTGTCCAGAGCTCAGACATTCTAGGCTAGTGTTGTCAAGAAGCCACAGACTAGGCTGAGTGTTGTCCAAGAAGCTTCAGGATTCTGAGGAGTCGCATGCGTGTTCTGTCCAAGAAGCTCCAGACATTCTAGTGCGTGAGTGCTCCAGAAAGCTCCAGACATTCTGGGCTGAGGTTGTCCAAGAAGCTCGCCAGACCAGCTCGGGCTGTGTTGTCCAAGAAGTCGCACTCTAGGGTATCTGAGAAGCTCTGCTCTAGGCGAAGCCCAGACATTCTAGGTGCTGGGTTGTCCAAGAAGCTCCTGACATTCTAGGGCTGAGTGTCTGTCCAAGAAGCTCCAGACATTCTAGGCTGAGTGTCTGTCCAAGAAGACATTCTGGGCTAGTGTCTCCAAGAGTGCATTCCAGAGCTGGTCTTCCAGAAGCTAGCTTTGCAGAGCTCCAGACATTTGCGGGTTCTGTCCAAGAAGCTCCAGACATTCAGGCTGAGTGTCTGCGAAGCTCCAGACATTCTAGGGCTGAGTGTCTGTCCAAGAAGCTCCAGACATTCTAGGGCTGAGTGTCTGTCCAAGAAGCTCCAGAATTCTAGGGCTGAGTCTGTCCAAGAAGCTCCAGACATTCAGGGTGGTTGTCCAAAGAACTCCAGACATTAGGGCGAGGTGATATGTCCAAGAAGCCCGGCTTCAGGGCTGAGTCTCGTCTCAAGGCCAGAATTCAGGCTGAGTCTGTCCAAGAAGCTCCAGACATTCTAGGGCTGAGGTCTGTCCAAGAGCTCCAGACATTCTAGTGCTGAGTGTCTGTCAACAAGCTCCACATTCTAGGCTGAGTGTCTGTCCAAGAAGCTCCAGACATTCCTGAGGTCTGTCCAAAAGACTCCAGACATTCTAGGGGTTTGTCCAAGAAGCCCAGACATTCTAGGGCTGAGTGTCTGTCCAAGAAGCTCCAGACATTCTAGGGCTGATTGTCTGTCCAAGAAGCTAGGAAGACCCTCAAAGTATTGATAATACCGGAAATTAATTTTGTTTAAAAGAACTAAGTACAAATATGTAATGAAAAAGATCTGAATGAGCGACAAAATCTGCGGAGACCCCACCTCACAATTCTTGTTTTGAATACTTTAATAAACTTCACCTTACTTTTTTAGTTTGAGCGGAGAAATTTAATCAAAGTTTGGACCCCACCCTTGAATCTAAACCTAGTTTTTTCAGAGATTTTCTTCGGTGGTTTATTCGAATGCAAGGGATTGATTCTTCTTATTAAACAGTCCTCAAACATCTCTTCACAATATTGTCCTCCCTAAAAATACCGATTTGAATTCACCGTTCATTGTACCCTGTGCAGGTTACCCACGAGAAATTTTAAAAAGCAATTGTTTGTATAATATGTAGATTTTAATTTTTATGTATTGTCGATGTGTATGATGATGATTTTTGGTGCTTAACGTCTCATAGTAATGTAGTACTTAGAAGGCTATGAGGGTGAAGGACGATTACAAAAAATACATGCCTTATGCGGGATTCGAACCCACGTCCTCGTAGAGCCATACGCTTCGGACCATCGTACGTTCCAACGTAGACGACTTATCTATTTTTAATTGTAGCTAATTTTCTAGGTAATAAGTAAGACGTTAAATAAATATATAATTGCACGAATTAAGTAAAACACATTCTTTCTCAGCAACTTGAAAACATACATAATAATAATATTTGTGGGAAGCCTGCCCAGGGCGCAATTCATGCCCCTCTTCAGGTGTCTTACTAAATATGTTGCGGATCGGATAATTGTGAAGTCAATCTTAACTGTCAATCCCTTGCATTCGCATTAACGACTGAGGAAGACATCGGAAAAATCCTTCAGTCAGGATTGCCGTTATAATTATTAGTAGTTTTAGGGCGCTCCTAGATAAAACAATTTCTGTAAGTTTGAGTTATCACCATGTATACTTCTTTCCTGGAGGAGGAACGTAAGGGGTGACGCGGGGGGACAAGGGGTGGACAGGCTTGTGCTGGTCAAAACCAGCCACAAGCGTATGGGGAGGGCAGGGGTTCCCCCACGTCGTGGTCGTTTTCGTCTATGTCATCATCCGTCCGTTTTGTCTTTGTCGTCGCCGTCGGGGAAGTAGTCAAATGGAAGGGGAAAGTTCCCCGACGACGACCCAGAGCTCGCCATTAGTTTTAGGGAGTGAAACTCCCCTACTTACGGGCCAAACCACTAGAAGGTTGCGAGTTGGACTTTGATGGCACAAGTCTTGACGGGATTTGAACCCGAGACCTCCCGAATCAGAGTCGCGCGCCTAACGCTCGAGCCAACACTGTCGGTACCACTTGAAAACAATTCGAGTTTCCAACACCGTTTATCACTATTGTCCTTAGGTGTCCGATGTGCTAACATATCACTTTCATAAGAGACGAAGTTTTCGTGACAGTTCCAAAGATTTTCTCCACCAGGAAATAGACGAATAAACAACAACAAAAACCTGCTTACAATAGTCGATATTGCGTCAACCTAACTTTTACCTCCGTGATCTGTGATAAACGTTGTTTCATAAGACTTAGTAGCCATGAGTGGAGCGAGATGGATGCTGGTTGCCAAAACACAAGGTTACACTTTGATTTCCTGTTGAGTTCCACGCACTATTAATACAGAATTAAACTTGCAATCTATAGTTGATTTTGCAAGAAATGTTAATTTTGCTATCCTTCACTGGAGAGCCAATTAATTATCTTGAATATTGTTTGATTTTATTAATGTCTTCCCCGAAATAACGTTGCAACCAAAATGTTTTAAATTGTTCAGGAGAGCAATGAAAATGTTCAACAAATTAACAAATGATGTACAACGTAATATTATATTTCTCGATTTGGGTAGTCGGGAAACACTCCCGCAAGGTGGAATTATTAATATTAAAATTACAATTCAGAGATTAAAAAATCCATCCCGATGGGGGTGGATTTTTTTAAATTTCTGAATTGTATTAAATAATAACATATTATATATTAATTTATTACTACTAACCAACATTTTGCTTGGTTATAATGAATGAACAATATGTTGTACATGTGTTGATTTGTTGAACACTTTCATCCTCTCCGGAATAATTATTAAAATGTTGTCAGCAACGTTTTTCAGGGTAGGCAATCTATTCAAAGTTTCTTTACGAAATGGTGCTTATTGCATGTAATTTATTGTATTTACTTTTATTTATCGACATTTCGTTCATTTACTAAATTTATTTTAAAGGTAATAGTTGCTTTTCTTTTTCAGGTTTGTGGCAAAACGAAACTAATCCATGTATGAAACTTTCAAAGAAAATTGTGATAGCCAATGAAATACAAATAATATTATTGTTGAGCTTATGAAGATCGACAATAACCCACACAATAGATTGATATTGAAATAAAAACATGTATTGCAAATAAAATTTATCATTTTTTTAAAATTTCAGTATTGTAGAAAAAGTGAAAGTCAATCCATCCAAACAACATTATTCAATGATCATTTCATCTGTATTATTTATTTAATTCATATTTAATCTCCAACTCCTCCCACCGTCGCCTGGTCCCCTAGAGGGGCGAGTCGCCCCTGGGAATGTTCCCTCCAACAGCTAATTCGTCGCACGCGCCCGGTGGGTTAAGGAGAGGCATCAAGTCCTAGGCCAGGGCTGAACGGTCAAGAGTTTAAGTGATCACGATTACATATTATCAAGGTAGCTCAGGGTTCTGTTCTTCTGCATCAACACTTTCTGTTACCCCAAGGGCCACGAGGTGTTACCCACACAACAGGAAATAACTTGATTGCCGAGGACGGATCGGCGGAGAAAAAACTATTGAAGAATTGAATTATTAATCCATGGATTATCAATAACCCTACATATAAATCAAAACTTGCAGCATAAACTAACTACTCTGTTCATCAGGGAACCCATCACATCAAAGCAGGGTATTTTAAAATTCGTGCAACAACAGATGATCGACGGCCCAATTTTCCTTTCTACCACCTTGATATTTCAAGGAAAATTTTGGATTCCAGTTTGACATCAAAGTAAAAAAATCCAAATTTGAGTTTATTTTCAAAAATTTGAATTTTTCCCGTTTCCCCCCCATTTCCTTTTTTGCATATTTGTCGCTGTCGCCTGACTTACTGACTGACATTTACTGACTCAAACGACTACTTTTCGATCGACTGAGTCAACTTTGTTTATACATTCATGCATATTGCAATAGAACGTTTCGATTTACAATGATGAATGTTTTAATAAAACCCCGGGCCCGGGGTAAACATTTGCTACACTGAGAACGACTTATTCTTTTTACTAAGTTGTCATTCTCGATCAACTATTGTCGTTTGGTTTACTAGATAGACCCCCAAGTCTTCAACTGGCGACGAACTAGGACAGAAGTGTTTGAAACATTTCGACATTTCGGTTATCGACAAAAATTGTTTACACATTTGTGTAGACCTATTTTCTAACAATCTACTTTAGTGATATTACCACATCATATTTTAATTCTACTGTATAATTATTAACAGTGAGTTTTATCAGTGTTAGTTACATAATTTATATTTCACTGATAATATCAACAGGAATTTCCTGATAGTTCCAGCATAGTTTACTTTCCATCGTCAGAACGTTTTGCTTTTTTTTTTACATCTTACTTATTTGAGGGCAAAGTGGAAAGCCCCATAAGGTATTTAATTTTGTCAAGCCTAATTTTCACGTTTTCTGCTAAACGTCAGAATACCGTGCTGATAGTTTTAGTCAGGCTCTTACCTAACCGGATGTTTAAATACGGGTTAAGGTTGTGAATACATCTTGAATCTACATCGAAATTACGCACAACGTGTACGACCACAGTTTAATATGTAATAGTAACGGATATCCCATGCGCATAATGTGTATAAACATTGTGAAGCCTCACACGCAAGTATTGACTTAAATTCTTCAAATACGCGTTACCTTGAGGAAACCGCGTCGTTAAACTTGGCATGAGTTCGAGTTTTGCAAATTTATAATTTTTTGGGTTATTATCGTTCAGTTCTAAATTTTTGAGTACAAATCGATTATTGTATAAAATCGAAATTCTTTCAAACATTTGGTAGTAATTGGCATATTTATATCGATTTTAAGCTATTATCATAACATTATTATTTATAAATTGCCATTAAACATTTATCAACCCGGCCTAGGTGGGGACTTAAACACTGATAACTAGTGGACACAATTTTGTTCTTTTCACCTTATCCATGTTAAATTTTATGTTATACTTTTTAGTTTGTTTGTATATTTTGTGTGTTCCGTGTGCCACATAACTATGCAATGTCATTTGGCAGTAAATTTATTGAACCCTAGACCTTTTTGCATTGCAAACAGAGGATCCCACAATATGACCAACGAATCACATCTCACCGTTTTGTAAACGAACTTATATTTTTACGTTAATGTAAGCGATAATGACCCTAAATACATTCGCAGAACATGGAATCGTGAAGGCAAAGCTCAACAAACGCCTGATTTCCATTGTAACTGTATTCACTGCCCATCACGATTAATGACATATCGTTGAAAGATTCATGTTCGTCCACCGCCTTGCGCAGTAGAGACGACCTTGGCGGGCAGTGGTCACGTATCGTAGGCGGTGCGTGGAGCCTTGTGGATCGTGCGGGGAATGCAGAGGGCTGTGAGCTCGGAGGTCCGACGTCTGCTTTATGGCTGTACTGGCTGACATTGTATTTGGACACTCGCAATGTGTAATGAACGTAGTTATTGAGCAGGACCATGTATGTCAGACGAGTGAGCGAGTCATGTGTTGAGTACCCGGGAACATTTACATGATATATAAGGTATAAATGATAGGGGTTTGAATTTAGTTGGTATAAGGGTGCGTTAACTGAAATGCCATAATGCGCCACTCTAGCGTATGATGGGCTAGGGAGGAAAGAACCATACAGGATACAGCCTTAGATAAGGGGAGGAAAGGGAATGTTACCGGGTACTCAACGCATGGCTCGCTCACTCGTCTAACCACGACATGCGTTTTACTAGCTATGTTTAATTATGTATAATTATTTAGCATGAAGAATTAAGATCAGTTGAAAAATAAACATAACGTATAATTTTTACCATAAGAATAAATTATACAGACATTGGACATGAATGAGCCACGGGAGTGTTTTTTACCACTTGAATATCACATGCAGCAGTTTTTTTCTGCGTTTAGTCGGTTTATTTATTAGTTAGTTACTATATCGGCCTACATTAATTTAATGTGCATTTCACTTTTTGAACATTGTAACGGTCATGAGTATTAACTGAAAGGATGGGGGTGGATTGGCCGATTAATTTGCAATCACCCTTATAATTAATGCTTATGACCCTTTCAAGTTTCAAAAAGTAAAATGCACATTTAAATTAATGTAGGCCGATTTAGTAACTAACTAATAAATAAATGGACTAAACGCAGAAAGAAACTGGTGCATGTGATATTCAAGTGGTAAAAATCACTCCCGTATGGCTCATTCATGTCATAAGCTAATAATATCAATAGTAATGTACGTATTGACAAATCGTTTTATGCTCTTCAACGCAACGCACAAAGGCATGTTTGCCGTAAATATGTAAAGTTTTGCCTTCCAACATGGCCGCCCCCAAGATGGCTTCAATGTTACAGTATAGCATACGCAATCCACGTAGGCCTAAGTATATGGAGATCACAGTGGTGAACTGCCGTTTAAAGTAAACAAACGTGGGTTGAAACAGACCTAAGAATATTGATAAATTAGGTGAACTTAACACTGTTCTTCGGTGGGAAATAAGTTTTTATTATGTTGCAATATTTCGAAAAGTTTCACTTTTCTTCGTCAGGCAGACATTTACAAAAAAATACAAACATCTGAACAAACAATAACCACAGCTATGTGGATGAAAAATTAATTGCAATTAAGTTATATTTTTAAGTAATTTATCAAGGTGAAAGAAAAACATTTACAAACGATATATCCCTAGCTTTTATTTATGACGAAACAACTAGGTATAAAAAAATATAGTAGTTATAGGCTTGATAGATAATTGGTTGTTAGTTGAAAGTTCATTGTTTATAGTTTGAGTTGATAGTTTTAGTTGATAGTGGAAAAAATATATAATATAATAATAAATAAATAAAATGCAATAAATTATTTTAAGTTGAAAGATGTTAGCTGTAAGACTTATGTTGTTTTGATGGTACGAATTCTTGCCACAACGCTGGAAATGCTGTGCTGGGTGTTCTGACAATCTCCGGTGTGACAGCCATGAATGCAGATTCTTTCAGTTTCCGTTTGAACCAATCGGCCTCATGTTGGATGATGGAGGCGTCGTTTCAAGAAACATAATGATGATTGTCAAACACGTGTTCTGACAATTTTGAAGTATCAACTTTCCGATTATTCACGTTATTTTTGTGCTCTTTTATCCGGACATTCAACGGTATTTTTGTGTTTCCTATGTAGAGAGCTCCACATTCACACGGTATCGAATATATACAGTTTTTTTATGATTGAATTGGGTTATAAGGTTTAGTTTTTGTCAACAAACTACGAAAAGTATTTGATGACTTGAAAACAGTTCTTATACCATGTGGAGATAAAAGGCGTCTAAATTTTTCTGACAAATTTGGATGGTATTCAAGAACAATTGTCATAAGAATATCACGTCCACCTTCATCAGTTTCAATATCTGTTGATAACATCGCACTTGTTATAGCAGGCTTCACACCTTGTAAATGTTTTTCTTTCACCTTGTTAAATTACTTAAAAATATAACTTCTTTGCAATTAATTTTTCATCCACATGGCTGTGGTTATTGTTTGTTCAGATGTTTGTATTTTTGTAAATGTCTGCCTGTCGAAGAAAGGAACTTTTCGAAATATTGCAACAATAAAAACTTATTTCCCACCTAAGAACAGTGTTAAGTTCAACTAATTTATCAATATCATCTACCTGTTCTACTAAAGTTTCTTTTGAAATAAGACCTAAGAATGTTGTAGTCCACATTATGTTTTTCAAATGTGTTCACGAAGCACACAATAAATTTCAGAGTTGTTCTGAATCGGCCTTGTTGATTCTGGCGTTGATTCGCGGGTGTTCGCACTGTCCATACCACTGATTGCTATATTTCCTATTAAAAATATCGATCTTTGGTTGGTTATCACTCACTCGTCGATTGCGTCGGGGCCTGCAGGGTTGGCTTGGTCGCTTTGATTTAAAGTCCCCCACTGAAAATCAGTTATATAACTGAGTAGGTAGACTCTAAATAAAATTTATTTATATATTTTATTATATATTTGGCCGAGCACGCGAATTTACAAACTTTTTTGTGGGCCACCCCCCCCTCTTCCCCACCCCCGAAATTGATTGTGTACGTGATATAATGGACAAGTGTGGCTCGTTGGTCTTGTGGTTAGCGTCTCTGCATCCAATGCAGAAGGTCCATGGTTCGATTCCCGCTAGAGTCAGAAGTTTCAAACTTTTAACTTGGACTTAAGTCTATTAGTTCTTGTCTTAGGAATTTGCAAACGATTACTTTTGAGCCGTCCTAGCAACGAAGCACATAATAAATTCAAAGTTGTTCTGAATCGGCCTTGTTGATTCTGGCGTTGATCCGCGGGTGTTCGCACTGTCCATACCACTGATTGCTATATTTCCTATTCGGTTGGTTATCGCTCACTCATCGATTGCGTCGGGGCCTATATGATTGGCTTGGTTGCTTTGGTTTACTGTGCCCCACTGAAAATCAGTAGTGTGACTGAGTGGGTGGACTCTAAATACGGATGTATTTTTTATTTATTTGTTTAAATAACAATGTTAATATGTTTCCGTGTTTGTTTTTCTTATTTCACAACATAAACCCGGAATTCCTGTACGATTCGCAACATTTCGTATTGAAACACGCACCGATTATTAAAACGCAAAATCAATCACAAGGTCTTAGAAAAAATGAATCAAAATCATTATTGAGGCATTTCCGAAGAGAACGTTTAAGATTTCAAGGAAGAAATGCGTAAGAAAAAACAATCGCGCCATCGATGAATGCGTTTGCTTCCGGAGAGGTGTGGGTCTAGTCTAGTGTGAGCGCTTAGGGCCAGGACTGATAATCATAGGGCTCAGAGTGGAAGGTCAAGGGAGCGATTCCTGGTACAGGGAGGAAGGATGGAAAGTAATAAGAGGAAGTGAGGTTACAGTGGTCAATACCAAAAAATCTAATAAAAACTTAAGTAAATTAAATCAAAATTTATAAAGTTTTTTCATGTTTTAGGTAAATTAAAAATTTTACCCTGGAAATTAAACCTGTTATTGGGTGCAACATGCCCCTCTTCAGGTGAACTAGGTATGTTGCGGATAGGACATGTGAAGGGATGTCCGAGGTCTGTTTAAGAGGACTCAATCCCTTGCATTCGCATTAACGACTCAGGAAAACTTCGGGAAAACCTTCAGTCAGGATTGCCGGTCTCGACGGGACTCGAACCTGGGACCTCCCGAATCAGAGTCGAGACAACACTGTCGGTATTTATAGATAGCGTAACTGTCCTATATACATCACTTTTCTGTCCGTCCGGCTGTGCCTGTGTCACGTTTCACTTTTAAATAAATTGAGGCTATTTTAATTTAAATTGCGCTTCAACAAGAATGATACAAAGCATATTTGATGATCATGGTGGTCAGGGCTGCGTTACACAAGCTATATGCCCGGAACCTCCACCAAAAACGAAACGTTGGAAAGTAAATATTTTCGTGTCTTCTTCTTCTTCTTCTTCTTCTTCTTCTTCTTCTTCTTCTTCTTCTTCTTCTTCTTCTTCTTCTTCTTCTTCTTCGATGACCCGTCGATAAAAAATACAAATATTAGTGTAGCCATATGGCAACAGAAAGTTCTTAATTTTTTTCATGGTATTTTTTTTAACCATCTAAAAAAAGATTGTAAAAAAAGAATCAATACATTTTTAATTTTCTATCCAATGCAATGTTACGAATAGTGCCCATTTTAGAGAAGATTGAAAATACTCATCTGCTAGAAAGGCTTAAAACGGGAAAAATTGGGTTCGTCCCGGAAAGGTAATAAAATTCCAGTTCTGCTGTTATTCGAGGTACACAAAATCTAAAATACACAAAAAGTTCAGAAATAAATTTTGTTTTATGAATGCACTTCGAATTTTAATTTTAACCAAAAATTAAGATATGATTCAAAATCCAAAATTTCCCAAAATTTCCTTAAAAATCGTGATTATTAATTAAAAAATAAAAATACAAAAATTCTTTGAATTGTTTTTAGAATTTCAATTTCTTTATTAAAATTACCTTCTTTCGACAAATCTAATTCGGCAATGAAAGGGTAGCTTTTAATTTGTAGCTAATTTTGGAACTCCCGTAGCCGTGCTTATAAAATAAATTCACCTAATTTATTAACTAGCTAACCAATAATTAGTGTTCTCGATGCAAGAAAATACAGTATAATAATAATTAGTTTTTAATTAAACACGAAACTGTTGTATAATTATTATATTTTGTTATAATCTTGATGATTTCTACGATTGCCCATCTCGATAACGCACAAGAAACGGAGGCTTCCTAGTACGCAAGATTAAAAGAACCGAAATGTAATTAATTTAATTTCAATAATTAAATCTATTGCCTCATAACCTGCGCATTGCGCAATAAAGTTGTAAAAACCTGTTTTTAGTTGTGTTCTACTGTTCTGCTAATGAAGGAGAGGCAGAGTCGTAACTAATTAGTGATTGGGGAAAGTAGATTCGAGTGGCCTGGTAGAGTGTCCTGGCTGTCGTGAGTAGATCTTCAGGTGACATCTGATTGGCTGAGAATCTGGTCACGTGATTGGATCTTTTCGAGGGAAAATATTTTTGATACCTGCTCCGGGACTAAGTGTGGTTGTAAATAGAATGGTCAAGAGCTGTTCAAGAGGATACAACCCTTGCATTCGAATTGAATTCTTCCCCCGAATATCGTTGTAACCAATATTTTTTTAAATTGTTCATGAAAGTGTTCAACAAATCAATAATTTGATAAACAACATAATTTATTCATTTATTTATTATAACCAACCAACATATTGATTTAATTTGTTGAACAATTTCCTCACTCTCCTGAACTATTTTTAAAATCTTGATTGCAACGTTGTTCGGGGAGAGGTATTCAATTTAATGAATTTAGAAACCCTTGCAAAAAACTTTCAGTTAGGATTGCGCTTGTTGGCGCCTTTAGTCACTGCCTCCTAGATGCTTCTCGTGACGAAGAACTCCTCGACACGAGTAGCATCTAGGAGGCAGTGCCTTAAGTATTCACCTTACTCCGTGGTTGCAGAGTGAAGGATGTCTGTTAGGCATCTTGGCAAATGTTTGAAGGTGTTCACTGTTAAGTCGTGTTCACAACTAAACCTGATTCCAGCTGGGACATAAACACATTTATTAGCAGGGTTTATGGCGCCAAGGTTGGTATTAGAAGCAGAACCTTTCTGTATGTTGGTAATAGACCGAATTAGAAGATTATATCATTAACACTTCCATAAATTACTAGCCACACTTGGAGGTTGTATAATATTACAGGAATCCGTACTTACTCTATAATGAGACTCGTGTTTAATTCTGAGGATTGCTTTAATTTATTGATGGAATATACTTACTTCATATTAAAATACAAATCATTGCACATATCAGTGTTTGTTTTTATGTAATTAAACCTATATAAGTGAAACAATATAACAATTCACAACCCACAACAGAAAAGACTCGGAGAGGAATCGGATTGATACCCTCTAAAAAGTCCTTGGACACTGCCCCCCCCCCCCCCCCCACTCTAATAAAACTAATTCAATACTTAACGTTGCAACCAACATTTAAAACATTCTTCAGGAGGTGATGAAGTTGTTCAACAAATCAACAAATATGTACAACATATTATTCATTCATTATAATTAAGAAGCATGTTGGTAGGTTATAATAAAAGAATGAAAAATAATTTTTAAGTTACAATAATTAATAAATAAATGAAATAATGATTGAATAATAATTTAAATTAACACTAAGCAACATGTTGGTAAATTAATAAATGAATGAATGAATAATAATTTATTTTAACTAAGCAACATGTTGCTAAGTTATAATAAATGAATGAATAACAATTTATTATAACTAAGCAACATATTGATATGTTAAATTAATTGAATGAACAATATGTTGTACATCATTTTGTTGATTTGTTGGACATGTTCATAAATCTCCTGAACAATAACTTTATAAATGTTGGTCGCAACGTTATTCTGGAAGGCCAGTGAATCTGCTGCGTACTCTACGCCGGTCACTGCCTTCCTACTAAGCATATTCCCGCTAACCCTGACCGTCTGTGCTCGGGTCCGTAGCGCTGTTAAAACCTCCGCCAATTAGTTTGTTCCGAGACATAAAACACGGAGGCTACAGATGGTTCAGCCAGACCGCAGGTCGAGACTCAGGAATGCACCCCGGATGTCGAACTAGAGACCTTCTGCACCACGCATTGTCTGCCCGGCCTTACACCCGGGTACACCGCCTGCACTGACCTTACACCTGAGAGCGCGTGGGAGCAGACGAGGGGCGTGGGGAGTACTCTAGAGGCGGGGACCAGAGTTTTTACAGTTTCTCAAATATGCACTCATACTATTATGTAACCGACAGGTTGACTCTGATTCGGGAGGTCCCGGATTCGAAACCCACCACCAGAAATCCGGACTGAAAGGTTTCTCCAAGGTTTTCTTCAGTCGTTAATATTCTGTAAAATACTCGTAAAATACTTTTTTCTAGTTGGTCATTGTTCGCTCGTCGATGGTGTCGGCGCCAACAGGGTTGCCTTGGTCTGTTTTAAAGATGTAATGTCCCTTATTGAAAATCAGTTATCAACGACAGTGTTGGCTCGACTCTGTTTCGGGAGGTCCCGGGTTCGAATCCCGTCGAGACCGGCAATCTTGACTGAAGTTTTTTTTTCCGAGGTTTTCCTCAGTCGTTAATGCGAATGCAAGGGATAGAGTCCTCTTAAACACCCCTCGGACATCCCTTCACAATTGTCCTATCCGCAACATACCTAGTTAGACACCTAAAGAGGGGCATGAATTGCACCCTGGGCAGCCTTCCCACTAGAAATTATTCATCTGACTAGACCATTGATATTAAACCCCTATTGTAGGCCTAACAGTAGTTAAATATCAATGGACTAGACTGAGTGGGTGTTTATCTCACTCCGCGCCTCCTACACCGACAGGTAGAGCCCGCCAGCCTGTTATGCAACCCACACGGGCGAGGTGAATCACACAGAGCTGGACCGGAAGGAAAGGAAGGCGACGCTTTCTCCGGCGAACCCACCCGAGGCCTTCCGTAAACACACGACCTAAACCGAGGACGGCGGTGTCACTTATCGTGAGACTTTTAGTGGGTTTTTAATTGTGTTCTTTTTTTCTTCACTTTTTTCATTATTATTAATTAACGTCTATCTTGTTCTGTTAAAAGTTATGTTGATAGAATGCGAATCGGACTGAGTACTGGGTGGCAGGATAGGCTTACATGCGAGGTGCCATGGAAGCTGCCTAATTTGAGACCATGTGATAACAAATTAGGCAGCTTACAACTTGCACATCTTAAAACAGGATGGATCATATTCACTTATAAAACTGATTCAATAGGAGGACAATAGGTATACAAAACACAAACACTAACAAACTACACAGAAAAATAAAAAAAAAAAAGTTACAATTGGACTATTAATTTGCCTCTCCCAAATAACATTGCAACCAACATTTTTGTAAATGTTAAGAAGTCTGATGAAAATGTTCAAAAAATCAACAAATGATATACAACATAATATGATTTATATTAATTTATTATAACTAATCAAATGTAACTTAGTTATAATAAATGAACGAATAATATTTTGCTGTACGTACACAATTTAATTTGTCTCCTGATCATTTTTAAATGTTGGTTGCAATTTAATTCGGGGAAGGATTCAATTATTTTTAAGTAAACATTAATTATTTGCTAATATTGGGACTCGATATTTTACCCAAGACCTAACAAATTCACGTCTTGTGAGTGAACTTTAAATGTTTCGATATTTAAGGTTTCATCCCCCTGTAGAAATATTTGGTTGCCAAATGGTTGCCAAGTGGTTACCAAAGGTCGCCACCAAAATTTCAACTGAATATATGACAAGACCATTTCACCAAAGACCTAAGATCACTCTTGTGAGTGAACTAAATGTTTGCGACATTTGCGTGTTGTGATCCTCACCTGTGAAATAGTTGGTGCACAAATGGTTGCCGTGGTACTACAGTGCAACAAAATTTCATAACTGTATATATGAAGCAATAGTCACACAAAAGTCAGGACATCCGAGTACTTTTGCTAATTTTATTGTTGACAGAAAAGGAACACTGGGACATGGTTATTTGAAGAACGACTTGGGGATCACGGTGGGGTAGTTGTGCCAGTTAGTGACACTTGCAACGAAAATGACTAGGGCTGCTGATCCTTGTATGAAGCACTGAAATACAACACAAAACTGCAGCGACATCCCCCCGAGATTTGGAAAGTTTTGTGTTATATATATTGTATTCTTGACCATTAGTTTAATTCCGGTGTTAACGGGCATCTTCATGTCCACTCCGATCCGTATGAGTCACGCGTGATCGCTGAAACCAAGCCAGGTCTCTCTAGGTTACTGTAGAGCTGTTGTGAAACGATTGTGATAAACTGGTTTGAGCACAGAAGGTTGTTGCTAAAACTTGTTTTACCGCGGTTAATGGCTGCGACTAGTGGAACACGTGGACAAGGTAATTGATTCATGACAACCTAACATTAACAAATCTCAAATACTAAGGCAGTGAGCACAAACGATTAGTATAAAAAGGTTATCACTTTTAAATTAGCCCTCCCTGCACTTTCGACAGTTAATAAATTTCTGAACTAAGAATACTTCGAGATTCCGAGACAACTTCCATCCAGACGTGGTTTTCTTGGTTTCCCATAGTCCGAAGAACAAATGCTAGGATGGCGACGAGAAATAATGGGCCTACCAGACGTCTTATGGGATGAGCTGCTTTTTACGGTTTGATAGTAAATCTGACTGATTCCTATATAAGAATTCGAAAAATTTAAAATTACTTTAATTATTTATTTATTTATTTATTTAACGTCGATCCTATTCACTGAAAACACTGATTTACAAAAAAGGATAACTTCATTCGAAAGTCTGAGCACTTATGCCTTTTATCAAATAAATGATAAATATCAAACATATTATTTTATAAGTAAACATAAATTATTATCTTTGATATACCTACGTCCAAGGGCTTTTTTATTTTACGTAATGTCTGCATTTGCTTGAACTTCGGCCGATGAACACCTAGCTCATGAATTGTTCTGGTCAACTCTGAAGTCAGAGTCTCGCATGCTAGCTCTGTGCCACCTCTATCAGATAGATAAATAATTTGTATTGCTTACTCTTTAAAATATTTAATTTACCACTCTCTCTATGCAAAACATGTTATTTCACATTTGCCGGTAACACATTTTCTTAAGTTTGATGTTGTCTGTTCATTACGTCGACATCCGCGCATTGCAGCGGCTCAGACTACGTAACCCACGATAAAACATTAATTAATATTATTAATTTGATGAGAACCCCGACTAATAATAAAGATTATAATAAATAATTAAAAATAAATGTTAATTGTCGATTAAAAATCGCTTATTCGCCAAATACAACGAATTTCACAAACACATAATTGACATACCGGTGCAAACCAACCACAAGCAAGAACAGGTATGACACCATAAGTTTATAATCGAGATCCGTTTCTTTTTCTGTCCAATTAGTGATAAAACACTTTAAACAAAGATGATGTGTTACACCTTAGCTGTCGGTGCTTCAAGCGCTGCCTACCTGACTACTTGACTTGAGGAGGTGGCATTCAAAAACACACTTGTCCATCAAGAGTAGTTTTACAGGAATCAGGAAAAACTTCGTGTTGGATAATACGACAATCCTTGACCACTGTTTTACCATTGAGTATGTGATGTTTGAACGTAATATATTTAAAGCGCATCTTGCTTGATTGCCAACAAAGGCAGTAGCCTTATTACTTCTATTTTCTCCATACACACTTATTCTCCATTTCTCCTGACCACCCCACTTATTATTTAATGTTTCTCCTGACCACCAACTTATTCTTCTTATGTTTCTTCTTGACCACCCTATTTTATTTGATGTTTCTCCTGACACCCCACTTATTCTTCTATGTTTCTCCTGATTACCCCACTTATTTTGTGTTTCTCCTGACTACCCCACTTATTCTTCTATATTTCTCCTGACTACCCCACTTATTCTTCTATATTTCTCCTGACTACACCACTTATTCTTCTATATTTCTCCTGACTACCCCACTTATTCTTCTATGTTTCTCCTGACTACCCCACTTATTCTTCTATATTTCTCCTGACCACCCACTTATTCTTCTATGTTTCTCCTAACTATTCCCCCTATTCTTCTATGATACTGCACGCGGCTCGCTGTCCGGTGACCACGCCGTGTAAACGCCTGGTGCCTAATTGAATCACCTGCTACCTGGAGCGAGACTTGTTAAAACCATCTCGCTCAACAGCTCGGGTTAACGAAAGTAATTACAGGATGTACATCACTCATTACCCGGTGCTTTACTTATTCGGCTAGGCTTGAGAAGACCACACTTACATCGACCGACGTATTTTAACTCGGCGAAATAATAAATTGTTACCTGTTTTTACGTAAACGTTAGGTATAATTTATAATGTATTGAGTGAGGTATTTATTTGTAAGCGTACCTATTTACAGTTTTTTTATAAACGAATTATGCTGTTATTTATTGTTGTAATTATATAATGTGACTTATGTTTTTCTTTCTTTTTCTTTTTATGTCATTGAATGTCTCCCTTGAATAACATTGCAACCAACATTTCAAACATTGTTCAGGAGAGTAATGAACAAATCACCAAATGATGTACAACAAATTAATATTCATTAATTTATTATAAGTAAGCAACATGTCACTTAATTAATAAATTAATGAATAATGTAGTACACTTGTTATTAATTGTTGCATTCTTATTTTTTATCCCCAAACTTGACCATTTCTTGTACACCCGAAAAGGGTATATCATTTTTGTAACATTGTCACAAAATGTCTATGGAAATAAAAAAAAATTATACTGATACTGATAATTTGTTGACTTATTGAACAGTTTCATGACTCTCCTGAACAACGTTTAAATGTTGGTTGCAAAGTTATTGAAGGGAGGCTTTTAATTATTTATATCTTGCTTACATCAAAACAGTAGACAAATGAAAAAAGAGGCCTGAAAACCACCAGATTTAAATCTTGAAACTTTTGTTAATGATGTCATTTATTAATTATTTAAGTATTGTATTTCATGTGTTTGCTTATTGTGCGTGTGCGTGTCATCAGCTCGCGTCTCGTGTGAAGCAACGCTCATCAGATCACACACAACCTACTATTAATTATGCGTCATCTGACAGCTAAACACGTGTATTATTATGTCAAGCCTCCACATTCCACACAGTAAATCTCGCTCTTAATAACAATAACACGCCACGGATTCAGCTTTATTATGCATTAGTTGGAACACGGAGAAAGTATAATATTATCTAAAACTGTTGATGATCGTGCATGCATACCGCGTGTAGGCCTATCCTATCTATTACCACAGATTGACTTTTAACCCTTTCATACATCAACTTTTTTTTAACTTATTCATCAAACAAACATTACCAATAAGAAATTTTGTACACAACTTTTTCTTTAATGATATTAGTTTCTTTTAGGAAATTTTTGATTTTGAACATGTTCCTTAATTTTCCACTTTTTTATTTTTTTAAAAAGATTTTAGTTCAAGAACAAGCATCCTCATTAACATATTTAAAAAAAAATGAAATTCAGGTACAAATGGCAAAGTTACTTTTTTTTATTATTTTATACAAATTATTTGCAAAATTCATTTTTTTTAAATTTCACTAAAAGAGTTTTTTTTTAAATTGTACAGGGAGTAAAATTTATCATATGTGAATGTGCGATAGCTCTATGTACCCATGGAGCAGTGGGACTCAAACGTCCCGTCAGGCTTATTGAGCTGTTATCCTATCCATGTAATTTTACATGACAATGAAACTGAGGCACTTGGAAGTCCCATTAGGATGAACGGGTTAATTTTAAAACGATTGATTTTTGAAAAAAAAAATTACCGGCCAACGGGCGTGATTAAATTATTGAATGGCTACAAAAGTCAAAATTAAAAATTATTGTCAAGCGTTCGCACGAGAAATGTGGTATGACACGTTCTTCGGATAAAATGCTATTCAATAATTTTATCGAAATGTTATTGATCATTGATTATCGTGTGCAACCCTACTTATAACCACTGCCTGAATGGTTGACTGTGGACGGTGTACTTCCTTACCGACTTCTGTACCACTAACAAACTGCTACTACTAGCGCCACCTGTGAGCTAACAAATATAAACTAAATGCATTTGGTGCGCGATACCTCCGCTAGGTAGCAGCTGTTATATAACTTGGCAATAATCACCTACAATGTGTACAAAAATCACGAGATATTTTACATTATATTGGTTATTTTTTGTAACTCCATAAAGCAATAAATATTATTATATTTTCACAAATCATTGAACAATAGAACTTGAAAAGGTTATAAGATTTCACAAATTAAGAAAAATTGCAATAATACAGCAAACAAT
The DNA here is from genome assembly GCA_024449915.1 of Sweltsa coloradensis. Classification (NCBI taxonomy): domain Eukaryota; kingdom Metazoa; phylum Arthropoda; class Insecta; order Plecoptera; family Chloroperlidae; genus Sweltsa; species Sweltsa coloradensis. The sequence goes on along the minus strand of JAMZAV010000154.1, from coordinate 330,912 downwards.
CCAAATGCATTCTTCTAACATAGTACTAGTAGGCCTACTACTATTGTTTTAAGTGCAGAAGCTCGTTCAAATTTATTTTTACAAGCTTTGCAAGGATGCACTCACATAGAAAGGGAATTTTGTAGTAAGAGTGCGAAAAAGTAGAAGGGTACATAAGCTTGGCTCTTCTTCAGATCTCAATGTTTTGGATTGTGTTATGGTTTGGCTGTTTTATTTTTTTTTTTTAAAGATTTTTGTTGTGTGTGGGATATGTTTTGCCACAGGATTTTCTTCTAAAATATTGTTTTAAAGACAGGAATAGGAAATATTAAAATAACGTGAACAATTCTTTTAACAATTTATTTAAAATACAACCTTAAAAACAACATCCGTTTTGTATTGTATACACAAAAATATAAATTTAATAAAAATTGGTAACTTTTCACTTGTTTAGAGGAATATTTTCTACCAACTTCTTTTTATATCTTAATGAAATGCTAGATTTAGGCTTAACCTACCAAACCACACCCAAAACAAGGCGCGATAAACATTTGCTGAAATACTCTGTCTACATCCACCAATAAGTCTAGTTTTGCACTGGGAAGTGCTAGGTACAGTCTACACGAAGAAACGCAACGCTCCATAATATACGAAGCGGTTGACGTTTATTAATATTAAGAGGAGTCTTCCCTAATTCCACATCTTCGTCATCACCCAGTTAAAACAATGCCTCCCACGAATAACGTTGCAACCGACATTTCAGGAGATGTTCAATAAAATGATGTACAACATATTTCATTTATTAATTAATACAATTTGTAACATTTATAAATTTTTCATTAATTTAATATTACTAACCAACATGTTGCTTTGTTATAATAAATTAGTGAGTAATATTCTTTTCACAAATAAAGAACATAATAGTATTCATTAATTTATTAAACTAAGCAACATATGTTTAGCTATAATGAATTAACGAATAATATTCTGTACACAAATAAAGTACATTTAATTTATCATTACACATTTAATACTATAATGTACTTTATTTGTGTACAAAATATTACTCGTTAATTTATTATAGCTAAAACACATGTTGCTGAATAATATGTTGTAGTACATAATTATCTGATATTATGTTGAACACTTTCATTACTCTAATTAATTTTCAAAATTTTGGTTACAACGTTTATAAGGGGAGGCATTCGATTGTCTATGTATAAATTTAATTTTACATTATATAGTTTGTCACTCAAGACTTTCTTCCATACACTCTATTTAAACTACATAGGACGGTTTTTATTAAGCATCAACGCTTCAATTCTACAATTAGAAAAATACTCATTAAAAGATTTGTACAACTGTAACTGATGAGTAAATGGGCACTTGGAAATAAGTTGATTATCGTCAAATATGACGGATTCTCAGAAAAATATATAACATTGTTTTATTCGTCATGTTTGTACTCGATCTCTTATTTCCAAGTATTCATTTAATCGTCAATTAGAAATTAAAAACTATTTACAAAATATATAATATTACTGTTTATAGAGAGCACAGTAAGGGCGTGTTTTGTTCTTTTAAACAGGGATTATAGTACGCACAAACTGCAATGATCACGTATCTATTTATCTTGGAAGAGTGAAAACTATTCAAAACTATAAAATATGTTTAAGATGAGAGTGAGACTAATAGCAAAAATTGAATGCCTCCCCCAAATAACGTTGCAACCAACATTTTAAAAATTTGTCAGGGAGTGATGAAAGTGTTCAACAAGTCAACAAAATTATGTACAACAATATATTAATTTATTTTCGTGATAGATAATCCGACATAATGCTTAATTATAATAAATGAATGAATAATATTATGTTGTACATTCTATTTTGTTGATTTGTTGAACACTTTCATCACTTCCTGAACAATTTTTTATTTGTTGGTTGCATTGTTATTTGGGGGATCCATTATTATAAAATTGAGTTCGGAATTGTACGAGATCATAGATCATCATCTATTTTATGACGCATTTATATCGATTAAGGATCGCATTCAAAACGTCTGTCGTTGATTTATTGGCAATATTTTATCAAACATGAAAGTCGGACTAATTCGAGTGAAGCTAGAAATAGTGTTTTTCAGTTGATTATACTTGGTCATTTGTTAACTTCTCTTATATATATATAATTTCATGCGAGTTATCTTTACTCGCGATATCCCACTGTTATAATCTGGTTGTGTAACATCACTGACATAGAATAGTTTTCAAATTGTACAGCGATATCGAAATTGTATCGACATCGATGTTGTATCGAATTATCGATATTTCCACGTATCGGTTAAATATCGATATCATATCGACTTCTCGATACAATATCAACTGCTCGATATTCACCTTCTAGATATTATATCGACATCGACATATTGTGTCGACATTTTGATACTGTTTCGATATCTTATTATTGTATCGATATCTCGATATTTTTATCGACATTTTTATACTGTTCCGATATCTCATTATTATATCGATATCTCGATAAAATATTGACTTCTCAATGTGACATGACAACATCAATATAAGGCTTGTCGATCTTATATCGACTCATCGAACAACAATCGATATTATAGCTACATCATTATTTGGTATTGCAAGTGGCTCCTCCTCACTCGGCTATGACAAGTAATCCTCGTTCCTTATGACCGGCTATGAAGAAGTCCTCGTTCCTTATGACCGGCTATGAAGTAGTCCTGTTTCCTTATGACCGGCTATGAAGTAGTCCTCGTTCCTTATGACCGGCTATGAAGTAGTCCTCGTTCCTTATGACCGGCTATGAAGTAGTCCTCGTTCCTTATGACCGGCTATGAAGTAGTCCTCGTTCCTTATGACCGGCTATGTAGTAGTCCTCGTTCCTTATGACCGGCTATGAAGTAGTCCTCGTTCCTTATGACCGGCTATGAAGTATTCCTGTTCCTTATGATCGGCTATGAAGTATCCTCGTTCCTTATGACCGGCTATGAAGTAGTCCTCGTTCCTTATGATCGGTTATGAAGTAGTCCTTGTTCCTTATGACCGGCTATTAAGTAGTCCTCGTTCCTTATGACCGGCTATGACAGTAGTCCTCGTTACTTATGACGCGGCTTTATACAAGTAGTCTTGTTCTTTATGACGGGCTATGAAGTAGTCCTTGTTCCTATGACCGGCTATGAGTATTCCTTGTTCCTTATGACGGCTATGAAGTAGTCCTAGTTCCTTATGACGGGCTATGAAGTAGCCCCTTTCCCTTAGGGGCCCCCGGCTAGAATAGTCCTCTTTCCCTTATGCCCGGGCTTTTGCCGTACCCTCGTTACTTATACCGGCATAACAAGAAAGTCCTCTTTTCCTATCCCGGCCCTATGAAGTGGGCCTCGTTCCTTATACCGGCTATAAATTTACCCTCTTTTCCTTATGCCCGGGCTAGAGTTTCCCCTTTTTTCCCTTAGACCGGCTATGACGGTTTCCTCGTTGGTTTGACCGGCTTGAAGTATCCTCGTTCCTTATACCCTTTTAAGTAGCCCTTTGTTCCTTATACCGGGCTAGGGACAAGTGGGTCCTCGTTCCTTATGACCGCCCACTACCCTTTAAGCCTGAACTCTTTCTCGTCCCGGGTTTCGCCCCCGTACTTCCGGGAGCGGGGGGTATCCTCTCCCCTTAAAAAGGGGGGGGGGGGGGAAGGAAAACGGCGATGGGGGTTTAGGCGACGCCCACCCCGAAAACCCGTTTCTCCACCCCTTTTGATCAGCACGGCGCTATCTGGGGGCCCGGGCCCTGACCAGGTCCAGCACTCCGGAGGGCAGCTCCTCTATGCACTGTAGGACACGGGGAAACATTTAGTGATTCAACATAACAGGCGTTATCAGGGGTCTGGAATAGTCAGGGGAATTGATTATATTTCTGGAATTTCCTATAGTTTCTCTCTGAATCACTTTACGATAAAGAAAAATGTAAAAAAAAAAATGATTTTATGTTATAAGATTCAATGTAAAATGGCTGTAAAGCTGTATTTAAGTCGTCAATAAATAAATAAAAATAAATAAAAAAATAATTTTTAAATAAAATAAAAAAAAAAAATAAAAAAATAAACAAAAATAAAATAAATAATATAAAAATAAAAATAAATAAAAAAATAAATAAATAATAAATAAATTTCACTGTATCAAATCACAAGGGGCCCCGCCCCAAACTTTTATCCTGTCCCCACCCCCCCCTCCGGGCCCCCCACCCCTTCCAGAATGTTTAAACATTGGCCCCACTGATAAACTTTTGGAAATCCCCTGGGATTTTTGTGCTCCTGCTGATTTTTGGCCACGGGAAGGATAAATCATGAAAACAACATCAGCTCATAAATTTTTTCGTAAATTTCCCCTCTCATTCTAGAAAGAGTTCCACCTACCAGATCCACCCAAATAGGGCGCCCCGGGTTACGAATCCGCGGGGCGGGGGGGTTGTATTTGGGTTTTTTTTTAAAACCACGATATTGGTCTGGATCCTGGAATGCACCTCCATTGGGATTCCGAAGTCCTGAAAGACATAATAAAGACGTATTTATTAAACGTTTATCTTTTTTGGGGTAAAAAAAACGGGTTTCCCTTGGGGTTTGGATACCCTCAAGCTCTAGCGTAAAGAGCGAGCCCTTTTATACGGGAGGCCCCGGGGATTCGAATCCCGCCCCGAGGCTAAAAATCCCGATTTGGGGGTTTTTTTCTTATGGTAGCCCTTAAAAAATCCCGAATGCGGGGAAATTAATTACTCTCTATACCTCCAATATACCTAGTTGAACACAGTGCCCGGATCCACAAAGAGGAGTGAACCAACATACATTGGATTTAAATTTTTAGGAAAACCCCCATTTGGGTGCCCAAAAACAGGAATCGCATTTTTCGAAGTTTTTTTTAGTCAAAAACCCTTTGAAATTTTCCCAAATTGGGTTTTTACTTCTAGTGTAAAGCATTGGTGTAACGAGGGAATAAACTGATAGTACAATTGACTTGTAATAATTGCAACTCTTTGCTCATTTTTAATACAATCCAAAAATTAAATGTATTAAAAACCTAGGTCGGGATATTTTTTTTAAATTTTGGATGGAAGTATTAAAAATTAACAAATACATCTAGAAGGGAGTGTTTGCCGATAAATGAACGTTGTCCTTCCTTAACCCGGGTTTGGATGGCTACGAACGACGCGTTTATCTTTTTTGACTGGGGCTAGACCCTCCACGGCCTCTAGTAGAGCAGGGTCGGACAGGTAGAAGTGGGGGAAGGACACGGGGGCTGGGGTACCTGGGGAAAAAGAAGATAAATATAACCCACGATCCCCCGGCCCCCTCGATCTACTGGAGCTAGACCCTCCACGCCTCTTTTAAGGGAAAGGGGCGAAAAGGTAGAAGTTTGGGGGAAGGGCACGGCGGCCCGGGGTACCTGGGGAAAAAAAAAGAGAAAAAATTACATCACGATCCACGGGCCTCTAGTGAGCCGGGTCGGACCCGGTAGAATGGGGAAGGGCACGGCGGCTGGATACCTGGGGGAAAAAGAAGATAAAGGGTAAATATACCTCACGATCCACCCCCCCCCTCTAGTAGAGCGGGTCGGGCAGGGAGAAGTGGGGGAAAGGGCACGGCGGGGGGATACCTGGGAAAAAAAGAAAAAGATAAATTTACATCAGCGTGATCTTTTTTTGAAATGGAGCTTTGACCCTCCACGGCCCCCCCTATGAAGGGAGGGGCGACAGGTAGAAGTGGGGGAAGGGACACGGCGGCTGGGGGACCTGGGGGACAAGAAGATAGAGATTTAAAAAAAACATCCGATCCCGGCCTCTAGCGAGCCCCGGGTCCCGGGCAGGTAAAAGTGGGGGGGCACGGCGGCTGGGGTTTCCTGGGGAACAAAAAGATAGAGAAATATACTCACCTTTTCCCCGGCCTCTAGTAGAGCAGGGGGGGACAGGTAGAAGTGGGGGAGGAGGGGGGGGCTGGGCTGCTTGGATACCCGGGGAACAAGAAAAAAAGATAAATTACATCACGATCCCCGGCCTCCTCCATGCTAAATGGAGCCCAGACCCTCCCCGGCCTCTATAGAAAGGGGGGGACAGGGGAAAAAAGGGGAAAAGGGCAAAGGGGGGCTGGTAAACCCGGGGGAAAAAGAAATAAGATAATATACCCTCACGATCCACGGCCTCCTCGAAAGCTACTGGAGCTAGACCCTCCCCCCGGGTCTATTTTGAAGGGGTCGGCAGGTAAATTTGGGGGGAAAGGGCACGGCGGCTGGGAAATTTTTTCCTGGGGAAAAAAAGATAGAGATAAATATACCTCACGATCCACGGGCCCTAGTAGAGCAGGGGCGGCCCGGGCAAAGGTAGAAGGGGGGGAAGGGGCAAAGGCGGGGGCTGGGGATACCTGGGGAACAAAAATAGAGATAAATAACATCACGATCCAAAGGCCCCCTATTGAGCAGGTCGGACAGGGAGAAGTGGGGGAAAAAACAAAGGGGGCTGGGATACCTGGGGAACCCAAAAAGATAGAGAAAAATATACACACGATCCACGGCCTCTAGTAAAACAGGGGCGGGCCCGGTTTTAAAATGGGGGAAGGACACGGCGGGTGGGATACCCGGGGGAAAAAGAAGGGTGAGATAAAAATCATCACGATCCACGGGCCCCTAGTAAACAGGGGCGGACAGGTAGAAGTGGGGGAAGGACAAAGGGGGGCTGGGATCCCGGGGAACAAGAAGATAGAGAAAAAATATCATCACGCGTGATCTTTTTTTGACTTGGGGCTAGACCCCCCCACGGGCCCCTAGTAAGGGAGGGTCGGACAGGTAGAAAATGGGGAAGGAAAACGGGGGCTGGGATACCTGGGGGAAAAAGAAATAGAGATAAAAATACATCCCTTTCCCCGGCCCCCTAGTAAGCAGGGTCGGGCCCGGGAGAAGGGGGGAAGGACACGGGGCTGGATACCTTTGGGGAAAAAAGAAGATAGAGATAAATATACATCACGATCCACGGCCTCTAGTAGAGCAGGGTCGGACAGGTAGAAGTGGGGGAACACCCCGGGGGCTGGGACCCGGGGAACCGGGAAAATAGAGATTAAAAATACATCACGCGTGATCTTTCTTGACTGGAGCTAGACCCTCCACGGCCTCTAGTAGAGCAGGGTCGGACAGGTAGAAGTGGGGGAAGGACACGGCGGCTGGGATACCTGGGGAACAAGAAGATAGAGATAAATATACATCACGCGGGGATCTTTCTTGACTGGGGGCCGAACCCCCCCACGGGCCCCTAGTATAGGGAGGGGGCGGACAGGTAAAGTTTTTGGGGGGGGACACGGCGGCTGGGGTACCTTGGGGGACCAAGAAGATAGAGATAAAAATACATCACGATCCACGGCCTCTAGTAGAGCAGGGTCGACAGGTTTGAAGTGGGGGAAAGGGGCACGGGGGCGGGGTACCTGGGGGAAAAAGAAAAAAAGAGATAAAAATTTCATCACGATCCCCGGGCCCCTTTTTTTAAACAGGGGCGGACCGGTAGAAGTGGGGGGAAAGGGCCCGGCGGCTGGGATACCTGGGGCAAGAAATAGAGGGGTTTTAAAAATACATCACGATCCACGGCCCCTAGTGAAGGGAGGGTCGGACAAAGGGAGAAGTGGGGGAAGGACCAAAGGCGGGTGGGATACCCGGGAACAAGAAATTTGGGGGAAAAAATTACACCGATCCACGGGCCCCTTTAAAAGCAGGGTCGGACCGGTAGAAGTGGGGGAAAAGGCCCCGGGGGCTGGGGTACCTGGGGAAAAAAGAAATAGGGGATAAAATAACATCACGATCCACGGCCTCTAGTAGAGCAGGGTCGGACAGGTAGAAGTGGGGGAAGGGGGCACGGGGGTGGGTCCCTTGGGGGGGAAAAAAAAAGAAGATGAGATCCCCAAACCACGGCCTCCTCGTCTTGCTGGAAACAGACCCTCCACGGGTCTAGTAGAGAGGGGGGGGCCGGTAGAAGTTTGGGGAAAGGGCACGGCCCCTGGGATAAACCCGGGGGAAAGGAAGATAGAGAAAAAAAACATCACGATCCACGGCCCCCTGTAGAGGGAGGGGGCCCCCCCCCCCCCCCGGAAAAAAAGGTAGAAGTGGGGAAAACAAAGGCGGGTGGGATACCCGGGGGAAAAAGAAGATAGAGGGTAAAAAAAACATCACGACCCGGCCCCTGTAGAGCAGGGGCGGGCAGGGAGAAGTGGGGGGAAGGGCCCCGGGGGGGCTGGGATACCCGGGAACCCAAAAAGGGTAGAGAAAAAAATACATCACGATCCACGGGCCCCTAGTGAGCCGGGTTTGGGCAGGTAGAATTTGGGGGGAAGGGCCCGGCGGCCCGGGGTAAATGGGGAAAAAGAAGAATATACCCTCAAGACCACGGGCCCCTAGTAGGGGCAGGGTCGGCCGGTTTGAAGTGGGGGAAGACCCCGGCGGGGTGGGAACCTTGGGGGAAAAAGAAATAGAGATAAATATACAAACACCATCCCCGGGCCCCTAGTAGAGCAGGGGGCGGGGCGGTTTAAAAAGGGGAAGGAAAACGCGGCTGGGATAAACCCGGGGAACCCAAAAAAAGATAAAAATACTCACGATCCACGGGCCCCTATGAGCAGGGTCGGACAGGTAGAAGTGGGGGAAGGACACGGCGGCTGGGATACCTGGGGAACAAGAAGATAGAGATAAATATACATCACGATCCACGGCCTCCTCGATGCTACTTCTAGTTCCTTGTAGCCAGGGTCCACTTGATAGCTCGTAGCTAGCATCCAGGAGGCAGTGCCAAGATCATTATTATTATTATTATTATTATTATTATTATTATTATTATTATTATTATTATTATTTATTTTCAACATGATTGAATTACAGTAATACAAGCACATTGCTGGTGGCAAGAGTAGAGCAAGGCCCCATAACAACATGTGCCTTACCACCAGTGTATGATCTAAATATAATCTTAACTACTGTCTAAACCTAAAGTAATGCTATTTATGCGTAATATGTTATGTACAGATATTAAAGCTACTGGAGGTGGCGTGAAAAAATAAAATAATGGATGACATAAGTGTTATTAAGATTTGTGGGGAGGCTGTGAGGAGAGTGTGGTACATGAGTGCGTGGGGGAAGTGAGTGCGTTTGTGAGAGTGTGAGTGAGCGTGAGCATGTGAGTGTGTGTGTGAGTGTGAGTGTGGTGTGAGTGTGAGTGTGAGTGTGAGTGTGAGTGTTGATGTGAGTGTGAGTGTGAGTGTGGGTGTGAGTGTGAGTGCGAGTGCGAGTGCGAGTTCGAGTGTGAGTATGAGAGAGTGTTCGTGTGTATGCAATATGCATGTCTGTGACGAGTTCAGTTCGTGTTGTTTATTTACATTCGAGTCTATGGTCAAGCTGCTTGACTTTCGAGTAGGCCACATCTCAAGTTGGTTCCAAAAGTTTTAATGTCGCTCAATTGCCTAGTATTTTGCTCTAAAGAGTTAAGCGAGGCAATTGCGCGACAAAAGAACCCTCTCTTGTATTGTTCTGTCCGCGCGAATGGTGGATACAAAGTGACTCCTTTGTCGTACCGGACAGATCTATACCCGAGCTGCACTCTTGTCAATGGGTCTAAATCCACGATGTTTAGGAACATTTTTTTTATATACATAACATCAATTTCTCTAAGAGAGTTATCAATCGACAGTATATTACACAATTCTAGCCTCTCAGAGCGTCCACAGTCCTTTCTATTCGTTATGAATCTCGTTGCCCTGTTCTGTATTGATTCAAGCTTTGTTATGTTTACCTGTGTGGTCGGATGCCATGCAGGGCAACCGTACGTAATTACAGATTTGATCAAACTTATATATACAGTTCTTTTAACACTAGGTCGAGCATTATGTAGAGTTCTAGATAAAAATCCTAGGAGTTTGGCTGCTTTATTTCTCACAATCTCTGTTTGAATGTTCCATTTGAGGTCCTTCGCAACTGTTACACCCAGGATTTTCATCTCTGAAACAGTGCTTGGGTAAAGGGGTGTTTCCACCAATAATGGGGAGTACATTCAGAACCGGCATGCCAATATACTTCACAAACTCTTGTTGCGACGCAATCTCTCTCTCTCTCTCTCTCTCTCTCTCTCTCTCTCTTTAAAAATGTAAATTAATGTTATTTTATCAAATATTTTATTGTTAATTCAAAATTGTTATTTACACATTAGAAATCTGAAAATGTATTTAAATTAAAGGTTGGATGGAAGAAAAGGTTTGGCTGGCCTTAATCCCGCCTGGAAAATAAAGACGATTATCTATCTATCTATCTGCAAACCACGATATACGTAAGCTTAATGAGTATGCTGTCAACCATAACCTATCGCTCAACGTTCAAAAAACTCAACTGATGCTAGTCGGATATCGTAAACTATTAGCTAACGTAGACACAGCTGTACTTCCCCCAGTCACAATAAATAACACGGTCATACCTTACCAGAAAAATGTCAAAAACCTCGGTCTTATAGTAGATGAAACCTTGTCGTGGACACCCCACATTAATAATACAACTAAAAAAGTCATTTCGTGCATGCATCAACTAAAACGTAACTGTCCTTTCCTTCCCCAATCCATTCGGAAGATATTAATTCAAGCTCTTATATTTCCCATAATTGATTATGCCTCAATAGTTTATAACGATTTAACGGAGACACTTAACGTTAAAATACAAAGAGTGCAAAATGCTTGTGTTCGATTTATTCTAAATGTGAGACGTGATGAACATATAACCCCATCTTATATTCATTTAAAATGGCTAAAACTGAAAGAACGACGAATGCTATCCTTAATTATGCTTACAATGAAAATTATGAAGACAAAATCTCCCCCCTATATTTATAATAAGTTCACAAGAATGGATAGAATACATAACCGCACAAACAGGCACACGCGAAACATGTTACAGATACCAAAGCATCGCACAACAAAATGTAATAAATCATTCATTATCACGGCAAGTCGGCTATGGAATGAATTTGGACTTGAATTGTATACTAGCAGGTCGAATATAACTCTCCGAAATTAAATACACAATAAACTGCTTTCTAGGTATACTAGGAGTATAAGTAAATAATTAATATTATGTGTACAATATATTAGTCTTGCTATTGGGAATAGAGCATCATCATTATAATTGCTTGCAGAATTTACTATAGTATACGTTTTTATTATTGTCAATCAATTTTCAACATCAATTGTATGAATTTGTATCCACAGTTATTAGTATGTATCTAATATTAGTTTAGTAGAAATAGTAGTAGTAGTAGTAGTAGTAGTAGTAGTAGTAGTAGTTAATAATAGTTTAATTAGCATAATTAATTAGTATGATTAGTATATTACTTACATATCTATTATAAAATACTTATGTATTACATGTTGTAGAGGTTGGCTATGGTCAAAGGGGCTTTATAGCCCTATGTAGCCCACCTTTAAGTCAATAAATATCAATATCAATATCAATATCAATATCAATATCAATATCTCTCTCTCTCTCCACACAAACAAAGGATCCTTTATTAGTTTATTAGCTAGTTATTTGGGTTTTAGGGCTCAACACTATTACAGCCTACAACATAAGGGTTGAACTGAACTTTTCAGTGTCGTCAGTAGGAAAACACAAAATTCTTGCTGGCAGCAGCTGCTGAAGCAATCATTTGATTGTAGTTTTGACAAGTGAAGTACGTGACATGGATCTCTATTCGAAAACAGAAATTATAACGGGCCTTTCTAGCGGTCTTCCCAATCTTCTGCTATAATCTTAGTTTTCTCCCTCTCCCTCACTCCTCGTTCTCTCTCTACCTCTACCCCTCTATTTCTCTCTCTCGTATTAAGCACCTTGTTATGGACTAAAAATTAGTCTTTCAGTTCAAATAGTAATACAATAGTAATCCACTGTAAAAGATCAAAAGAAGGGAGGACAAATTGGCATTGAAGGTCGAAGGGGTTTGTCCTAGGCTCCCTAGGACAGGTTTGGGTTTTCACAACATATTCTCACACGGCTAACAAAGCACGTGTAGAAGACCTCCAACACCGCGGACCTCCCTGTGTTGACAATAGACAGACTTTCCTTATATAGGAAGTGAGCTGATATTGTGTGAAGAGGTTAGCAACTATAATACAGATTTTAGCAATTTATCTACGTATTCGAGAGACAAACTGTTAGCACAGATTGTGTTTAAAGTAATTGCTGAATAATTATTATGATGTGTAATATTTTATTTGGTTGATTTACGTATTATGTTAATAGTTGACTCAAACAGTTGCACGTTTGACTAAGCGAGTGCGCTACTAGGAGTTACCTTGGCAGTCGCGTACTTTATACTAGGAAAACGCTTAAGTCCCGCCGCGTTGTTGGATGAGCGTAATTGGTGCATTGAGCTGCCATTTGTTATGCGGATTTTCTGTTGTTCTGTGAAAAAATCATTACAAAGTTGAAGATTTTTTTAAAATTAATTTAAATTAAATAAAAAATAAACTTTAATTTTTAATTTTTTTAATTAATCGTAATTTTAAAAAAGGAAAAAATCGTTAAAATTGCGATTTTCATAAGAAATAATTATTCGATGCGCTCAAATTTCACACGAATATATTAATTCATAAATTTAAGGTTGTGTGAAAAAATTATTACAATCGGTTAAAGCATGTAGGTGTTAAAAGTCAAAGAATTGTTTTAAAAAAGAAAAAACCCGTAAAATTTCGATTTTCATGAGAAATAATTTTCGATTGCGCTCAAATTTTACACGAATATCTTAATTCATAAAATTAAGGTTCCGTGAAAAAATCATTACAATCGGATAAAGCATGTAGGTGTGACACAAGTCAATGAAAGTTTTAAAAAATCGAAAAAAATTGTAAAATTTCTATGTTCAGAAATTATTTTTCGATTACGCTCTAAAACGTGACAGTTCTAAGTTCAGAGATTTCGAAGGTGTCCAGAAAATTTCATCGCAATTGGAGTATCGGTTTAGCCGGAATCGTGTTAACAAACACACAATAATACAGAAAAAAAAAGAAAAAAAAAACATTCCGGATTTTTTTCTCCAGTGTAGTGAAATGGAATCTTCGCTTCGCTCGCTACGCTCATCCAAAAAGGGCAATCGAAATATACTTGATGGGGCGCATATTATCATGTTGTAAAAGATCAAAAGAAGGGAGGACAAATTGGCATTGAAGGTTGAAGGGGTTTGTCCTAGGCTCCCTAGGACTGGTTTCCATTTGTTCAAGTAATATTCTCACACGGCTAACAAAGCACGTGTAGAAAAACCTTCAACACCGCGGACCTCCCTGTGATTAGAGTAAACAGACTTTCCTTATATAGGAAGTGGGCTGATTTTGTGTGAAGAGGTTAGCAACTATAATACAGATTTTAGCAATTTATCTACGAATTCGAGAGACAAACTGTTAGCACAGATTGTGTTTAAAGTAATTGCTGAATAATTATTATTATGTGTGGTATTATATTTGGAGGATTTAGGAATTAGGACCAATATAACAGTTGCACGTTTGACTATAAGCGAGTAAGATCAATATCATCGCAACCGCGGGCGTTTCAAAAGGTTTGTTGCTCGGTACTCAAGGTTCAAAGTATTTTGTATGTGGCTCGTTGGTCTTGTGGTTAGCGTCTCTGCTTCCAATGCAGAAGGTCCAGGGTTCGATTCCTGGCTGAAGGCTGAAGTTTTTAAACTTCCGATTTGGAACTAAGTCCATCATTTCTTCTTAGGAATTTGTAAATGGTGACTTTGGAGCCATCCTAGCAACGAGGCACATAATAAATTCAGAGTTGTTCTGAATCGGTCTTGTTGATTCTGGCGTTGATCCGCGAGTTCTCGCACTGTCCATGCCACTGATTACTAAATTTCATATTATAAATATTGATCTTTGGTTGGTTATCGTTCACTCGTCGATTGCTTCGGGGCCTATATGGTTGGCTTGGTTGCTTTGGTTTAATGTCCCCCACTGAAAATCAGTTAAATAACTGAGTGGGAAAATATTTATTTATTTAAATGTCAGATTCTGGCTCTCTCTTTCCTTGCCTGTCTATGAGTGTTGATTGTTGTCCTGGCATTCGCCACAATCGGCCACTGTCGCTAGTTGTAACAATATTATGTAGAAGGCTTTATCGCACACAGTCTTACATTGAGTTTGTGTATTTGGTTTTTATATTATGTTTCGTAACCAAAGGATGGGGAAGCGATGTATTTTCCAAAACGTTGTTGTTAAAGTTACAAAATATGTTAATGTCAATAAATGATTATGACTCAAAATACACATGAAGTTCAAAATTGTCCTGTTGTAAAATACCAAAAAAAGGGCGGTCAAATTGGCATTGAGAGGTCGAAGGGGTTTTGTCCCAGGCTCCCCAGGACTTTTGTTAACGCAATACTTTGTTTTTTTTTCTTCACACGGCTAACAAAGCACGTGTGAAGTGCAGAGTGAACCTCCAACGCCGCGGACCACCCTGAGTCAACAATAGACAGACTTTCCTTATATAAGAAGTGGGCAGATTTTGTGTGAAGAGGTTAGCAACTATAATACAGATTTTAGCAATTTATCTCTTGTATTGAGAGATTAACTGTTTACACAGATTGCGTTTAAAGTAATTGCTGAATAATTATTAGTTTGTGTGGTATTATATTTTTCTTGATTTAGGAATTAGGACCGACATAACAGTTGCACGTTTGACTAAGCGAGTGCACTGCTAGATGATTCGCAACCGCGGGCGTTTCAAACGGTTTGTTGCTCGGTACTCAAGGTTCAAAGTATTTGTGTGTGGCTCGTTGGTCTTGTGGTTAGCGTCTCTGCTTCCAATACAGAAGGTCCAGGGTTCGATTCCTGGTTGAAGGCTGAAGTTTTTTAACTTCCGAATTGGAGTTAAGTTCATCCTTGTTTTAGGAATTTGTAAACGGTGATTTGGAGCCGCCCTAGCAACGAGGCACATAATAAATTCAAAGTTGTTCTGAATCGGCCTTGTTGATTCTGGCGTTGATCTGCGGGTGTTCGCACTGTCCATACCACTGATTGCTAAATTTAATATAGAAAATATTGATCTTTGGTTGGTTTGGTGGTTGGCTCACTCGTCGATTGCGTCGGGGCCTACATGGTTGGCTTGGTCGCTTTGGTTTAATGTCCCCCACTGAAAATCAATTATATGACTGAGTGGGAAAATTCTCAATACGATTTTATTTATTTATTTAAATGTCAAAGTCTAGCTCTCTCTTTCCTTGCCTGCCCATGAGTGTTGATTGTTGTCCTGGCATTCGCCACAATCAGCCACTGTCGCTAGTTGGAACAATATATCTAGAAGGCTATCGCCCACAGTCTTACTTAGAGTTTGTGTATTTGGTTTTGATATTATGTTTCTTAACCAAAAGATGGAAGTAGCAGTGTATTTTCCAAAACGTTGTTATTACTATAAGCTTTTAAAAGTTACAAAAAAATATGGTGATGTCAACAAATGATTATGACTCGAAATACACATGAAGTTCAAAATTGTCCTGTTGTAAAATACCAAAAAAAGGGCGGTCAAATTGGCATTGAGAGGTCGAAGGGGTTTTGTCCCAGGCTCCCCAGGACTGTTGGACGCAATGCTTTGTTATAATT
Organism: Sweltsa coloradensis; assembly: GCA_024449915.1. Classification (NCBI taxonomy): domain Eukaryota; kingdom Metazoa; phylum Arthropoda; class Insecta; order Plecoptera; family Chloroperlidae; genus Sweltsa; species Sweltsa coloradensis. The sequence goes on along the minus strand of JAMZAV010000154.1, from coordinate 315,271 downwards.
ATGTCCATGGTTAAACTTCACACGGCTAACAAAGCACGTGTGAAGTAACCTCCAACACCGCGGACCTCCCTGTGTCAATAATGGACAGACTTTCCTTATATAGGAAGTGGGCAGATTTTGTGTGAAGAGGTTAGCAACTATAATACAGATTTTAGCAATTTATCTCTTGTATTGAGAGACAAACTGTTTACACAGATTGTGTTTAAAGTAATTGCTGAATAATTATTAGTATGTGTGGTATTATATTTTTCTTGTTTTAGGAATTAGGACCAACATAACAGTTGCACGTTTGACTAAGCGAGTGCACTGCTAGATGATTCCCAACCGCGAGAAATTCAAACGGTTTGTTGCTCGGTACTCAAGGTTCAAAGTATTTGTATGTGGATCGTTGGTCTTGTGGTTAGCGTCTCTGCTTCCAATACAGAAGGTCCAAGGTTCGATTCCTGGCTGAAGGCTGAAGTTTTTAAACTTCCGAATTGGAGTTAAGTTCATCCTTGTTTTAGGAATTTGTAAACGGTGATTTGGAGCCGCCCTAGCAACGAGACACATAATAAATTCAAAGTTGTTCTGAATCGGCCTTGTTGATTCTGGCGTTGATCCGCGAGTGTTCGCACTGTCCATACCACTAAATGCTAGATTTCATATTAGAAATATTGATCTTTGGTTGGTTATCGCTCACTCGTCAATTGCGTCGGGGCCTACATAGTTGGCTTGGTCGCTTTGGTTTAATGTCCCCCACTGAAAATCAGTTAAATAACTGAGTGGGAAAACTCTCAATACGATTTTATTTATTTATTTATTAAAATGTCAGCGTGTAGCTCTCTCTTTCCTTGCCTGCCCATGAGTGTTGATTGTTGTCCTGGCATTCGCCACAATCGGCCACTGTCGCTAGTTGGAACAATATATCTAGAAGGCTATCGCCCACAGTCTTACTTATGGCGTTTTCCATTGGCCGCACTCAGGTCGCACTAGTGCGCCCTAGTGCGCACTGGATTGCCATTTGTCTTTTCATTTGTTCAGTTTTGTAATGTTATTCAAGTGGAGGTTGACAACAATGACATCTCTGCACTCGCCGAGTGCATGCCAATGGAAAACGCCATTAGAGTTTGTGTATTTGGTTTTGATATTATGTTTCTTAACCAAAAGATGGAAGGAAGTAGCAGTGTATTTTCCAAAACTTTGTTTCTAATATAAGCTTTTAAAAGTGACAAAATATGTTGATGTCAATAAATGATCATGATTAAAAATACACTTAAAACTCAAAATTGTCCTAATGTAAAATACCAAAAAGGGTGGTCAAATTGGCATTGAGAGGTCGAAGGGGTTCGTCCCAGGCTCCCCAGGACTGGTGGTGCTGTGGTTAATTAGATTGTTACTTCACACGGCTATCAAAGCACGTGTGAAGTAACCTCCAACACCGCGGACCTCCCTGTGTTCACAATAGACAGACTTTCCTTATATAGGAAGTGGGCAGATTTTGTGTGAAGGGGTTGGCAACTATTCAACAGATTTCAGTAATTTATCTCTTGGATTGAGAGACAAACTATTTACACAGATTGTGTTTTAAAGTAATTTCTCAATAATTATGTTGAATAGGTTTATTGAAAAGTTAAATTAAATTACATTATGTTGTTGTTGAGCGATGACTTAAGAATGCGCTAGTGAGCTTCGATTTATTTTTAACGTGGTCTTTTATGAATGCCTCATTTTTATTAGAGATTCACACTTCGTGGTATTCATAAACCTAAAGGTTACCAAACGACTTTTACGAGGTATCAAACTTAACTTTCCTAACTGTTCACGTCAGGTGTAGCTCGTACGTAACGCGCAGGAATACGGTCTGCAGGGGACTTGACATCGATACCCGCCACTGGCAATCCTGACAGGAAGTTGACACTTCCAAAGCCTACCACGAGCTAGTAGGGCCTATTGCTAAAAATAATAATTTTTGTGGGAAACCTGACCAGGGTGCAATCCATGCCCCTCTTCAGGTGCCTAACTAGGTTTGTTGCGGATAGGACAATTGTAAAGGGATGTCCGAGGGCTGATTGTGAGGACTCAATCCTTTGCATTCGCATTAACGACTGAGGAAAACCTCGGAAAAACCTTTAGTCAGGATTGCCGGTCTCTAATTCCAACTCGACACCTTCTCGCGGTTTGGCCCTTGAATAGGGGAGTTTCACTCTCTGAAACTAATGGCGAGCTCTGGGTCGTCGTCGGGGAACCCCTTCCCTTTGACTACCTCCCCGACGGCGACGACAAAGACAACACGGACGGATGATGACACAGACGGAGACGACCACGACGTGGGGGTACCCCTGCCCTCCCCATATGCTTGTGGCTGGTTCTGACCAGCACAGGCCTGTCCACCCCTTGTCCTCCCGCGTCATCCCTTACGTCCCTCCCTTCGTCTCGATTAGCCAAGTTGCATAAATATGAGACGTGAAGCAATATCCAATCCAATCAAATCCAATTCAAACCTTACGTCCCTCCCTTCGTCTCGATTAGCTGAGTTGCATAAATATGAGACGTTAAGCAATATCCAATCAATCAATCGACGGGATTTGAAACCGGAACCTCCCGAATGAGAGTCGCGCGCTTTGCGCTCGAGACAACACTTTCGGTGCGAGTAGTACTATTATTGCAGAAGCAAAGTGCGGCACATCAAAGCCAGTCAAAGCGCGAGTCGAAGCCAGAGAGCTCTGCGGGGATGCCACGTGTATTGGCCTATCTGTCATCGATTGATTGGATATTGCTTAACGTCTCATATTTATGCAACTTGGCTAATCGAGACGAAGGGAGGGACTTAAGGGATGACGCGGGGGGACAAGGGATGGACAGGTCTGTGCTGGTCAGAACCAGCCACAAGCGTATGGGGAGGGCAGGGGTTCCCCCACGTCGTGGTCGTCTTCGTCTGTGTCATCATCCGTCCGTGTTGTCATTGTTGTCGCCGTCGGGGAGGTAGTCAAAGGGAAGGGGAAAGTTCCCCGACGACGACCCAGAGCTCGCCATTAGTTTCAGGGAGTGAAACTCCCCTACTCACGGGCCACACCACGAGAAGGTTGCGAGTTGGACTTCGACAACACGAAAACGACGATCTTGTAATTCACTTGGATTGATCACCACCCTTCTATTCTTCTATAGGAAAAGCTGAAGTTACGCGTTTATAATATGTTCAAAAATAAATTGTCATGAACGATATCGTCTTTTAAAGTTGTTCTGTCATTGTATGCAGTGTATCCCTTATTTTTTTAAGGGTATACTGATCGCTTAGCCACCCGGTTTGCTCAAAACCCCGATAGACAACTGACCGGGAGGCTGGCGACAAATTACTACTCAACCCTTCCATTCTGCATCAGTGAGTGACGTTTTAATACACGACCTCAAATCTGTCTTGACAACCCAATGAATGTATAAGCCTATTTGGTACTTTGCTTCTCAAGATGACAAATACTGTATTACCCCGGGGGTTGGATTCCTGTTACTATTTTACCCTATAATAGCTCGAACCAACCACCAGGCAGCAACAGGAAACAATGTTTGGTTGTTACCCATACAGGTTAACTCTAAGACTCTGCCACTGATATTAAACACCTATTGTAGGCTAGATCAGCAGTCAGTCCAGTCACTAATCTACTTCCGTGACAATTTGAAGCCATCTTGAATATGGAAGTTTGCATGTTAATCAAATGGGAGCAATTTGTAGCCCAAATAGTTCTCAAGATTGCCGCCAGGTTGACAGGTAAGCATACTAGTCTTTAACATCAAATGGTTTCTAAATTCCCTTATGCAATAACTTCTTATTGCTTTTATTTGTTCAATATCATGCTGCACAATCTAAAACCATATCAAACAATCCAGTAAAATACTTAAATGCATTAAAAAAGCATAAATTAAAACGCCAAATCGCCATTTTGTTCATGGCAGATTGACTCTTCAATTTGCTACGCTCGCGCCTGTGCGGAGGTATTGGAGACTGCGTATCTAGCCTACAATAGGTGTTTTATATCAATGGACTCTGCTTCCGAAGGGTAAAACAGTTCCAGGAATATCCGGCTCTGGGGTCCAGGACTTGACTACACTCACCGTAGATGCAGGTTGTCATGTCTGATAGGCCGCGAGGAAGACAGGCCTCCTCTTCAGGTTTACAGTAACAGCTGTTTTCAGGGTTAGTGTTGTCAAACACGTCTTCGGGGAATTTGTACCTGTTGAATGGAAACTAGTGTTAGTTGATTAGCCTAGTCGAACTAATTTAACAATGTAGTCAAGTGTCTCTCGTTTTTGCTGTCGTTGTCTTGTCTGTCTTTGCCTTTGCCTTTGCCTTTGCCTTTGCCTTTGCCTTTGCCTTTGCCTTTGCCTTTGCCTTTGCCTTTGCCTTTGCCTTTGCCTTTGCCTTTGCCTTTGCCTTTGCCTTTGCCTTCGCCTTTCCCTGTGCCTTTGCCTTTGCCTTTGCCTTTACTTTGTCTTTTTCTTTGTCGTCGTCGTCGTTATTTTGTTGTTTTAGTTGTTCTTGTCATCGTAGTTCTTACTGATGTTATTAGTATTGTTGTTGTTACTGACCAGTATACAGGTATGTCCCGACTCCCCACTCCCTCCTTCTCGAAGTATATGGGCAGGGTCCTACAGAACGCCTTCCTGTAGACCATGAAGGTGTCGTTCTTACTAATGTCCCTGGAAATAAAATCACAAGATAACTAAAAAGCCTGGTTTACACAATTCAATTTATCCACTTCCTCCTAGCTTTCCTCTTTCTTGCCTGTACACTGTACAGTGTTGATTGTTGAATGTCAGCGGCCATATTCGACCACTGGTGCGCTCTGGCGCTACTGTCAACCCACGAGAGCCCTGTTAAAATATGTATTTAATAACTATTTATTTTTTATTATTCACCTATTTATTATTTATAATAAAGAGCTGTTTACTGTAGAATATGTTTGATTTATGAACCCAGGGAGAGCCTACCACTGGTGTCTTTTGGGTTCAGGGCAGTTGCAAATCTGCAAATCTAATCACTTGACAATGTCGATTGGTATAACCTTAGGGATTACTACCAAGTAGAAGGAATCTATCTTTTGTAAATCCCGCGCTAAAAATAAATCGATGCACACTAGCGCACTCTTTAAGTTAATCGCGCAACATCATACTCGTACAATAAACTAGATTCCATGTTTTAATAAACCTGTGCAACATAATTATCGAGAAATTACTTTAAACGCGTACTGTAAAAACAGTTTTCCTTTCGAGCTCTTAGATAAATTGCTAAAATCTGTATTATAGTTGCTAACCTCTTCACACAAAATCTGCCCACTTCCTATATAAGGAAAGTCTGTCTCTTGTTGAACTCAGGGTGGTCCGCGGCGTTGGAGGTTCACTCTGCACTTCACACGTGCTTTGTTAGCCGTGTGAAGAAAAAAAAACAAAGTATTGCGTTAACAAAAGTCCAGGGCCCCGATTCATGTACATTTATCCCGGGTATAAGTGGTATAAGGACGGTATAATGCAGGACATGGCAGGATAAGGCCTGGTTAAGTCTGAGCAACTCTCATCCAATCAGAAATTTTCAATCCAACAACAAGTACAACAAATGTTTTTTTCACTGCATTCCACAGCCATGTAAATCAGCAGATTTGCAAAAGAACACTAAAAATTTGCACCATCTTTTGTTTCACATTTTTATTTATTGACAGAAGATTGTGTGAGATCATTAAAAGAAAAGAAAAGGCGTATTATTGCCGTAAATTTTGGAATAGCCTAGGACTATCATACTATTGTTCATCTGCATAAGGCTTTTAGTAATCAAAACTAGTTATTTGTGCGGGATTTGTGTCAAAACAAGGTCGTGCAGGCCTAGGGTTGCCTAGGAGAGGCCAAGGGCTTGTCAAACGTGTTATGTTAGTATAAATTTTATCTAGTCCTATAGCCTAATGGAACTTTAGGCATACACTGTTGTATTATGAATAATTTTCTACATCTGGGCCTAGGCCCGAGACGGTTTCTGATTTGTTTTATGAGGGTTATGACAAACTTTTCTCGTTTTACACATAGACGCAAAATTTTAAATGTCCGCCATCTGTTTACATATTTTCTTATCCCCGTGCGAGGCGGGATAAGTCTTCATGAATTGGATTCGGAGTTATACCGCACTTATACCACCTAACTCTGCTTATACCGGGATAAAATGTACATGAATCGGGGTCCTGGGGAGCCTGGGACAAAACCCCTTCGACCTCTCAATGCCACTTTGACCACCCTTTTTGGTTTTGCAAGTGAGATGTCTGCTTCATGAACAGCTGTGTTTGGTCGTAGAGATATTTTCTAGTCATTTGTTAACTAATTGGTCACATGGTTTCTAACGAGGCTCTTCGTGAACGCTTTTTCAATCGGGTGAAGGATGAGCCTTTTTAGTCTATCGATAAGAGCCAACTTCGTTTCTTTTTTACATTTCTGACATAGAAATTTGTTTTGAAAGTGGTCACAAGTTGTGACAAGTTCAATGGTTGTTTCGATGAATAGCTTTTCGTGAAACATACGAAAGTTTGGCAATCAAGCACTTTAAAAACATGTAATAGTTTTTAAATAAAACTAGTAAAACGCTTTAGTCCCGCCGCGTTGATGGATGAGCGTTTTTGTAAGTTTTTAGTTTGCGACGGACCACTTTTCCTTTGCAAGTGCTTTTTGAATGCATTGTAGGTGATTGTTGTCAAGTTTCTATTGTTACTTGTTAATTGTAATTGTAAACCTAAAAAAACTCATATTGGTCAGAATCGGACCAAATGTCACGTAAATATCGCACTAAAAATAAAAAAAAAATCGTAATAAAGTTCGATATTCATGAGAAATATTTCTTCGATTGTACCCAAAAACGTGGCACGTCTAAGTTCAGAGATTTCAAAGGTCCCCTTCAATTTTCATCAAGATCGCTTATGCCGTTTTGCCGGAATCGTGCAAACAAACAGACAGGAAAAAACAAAAAAAACATTGGAGCTAAATTTTTTTAGGGGGTCAGTGAAATTGAAGTCTTCGCTTCGCTCGCTACGCTCATCCAACTAATAATAATTGATGAGCAATGAAGGTAAAGTCAGAAGGTACCAATACGGAATAAGGATATTCGAAGTCAAGTAGGCGTAAAATTAATAATGTATTGAATTGAAGAAGAATGACGAAATAAATTTCGAGGTAAGATAGAAGAAGATGTTCTTGCTATCTTCAAAGCCTACCCAACGCAGAGTTGGACGTGGTAAGAGACGACGACGACGGGGTTACAAGTTAATTTATAGATGGGCCGAAAGCTAAGTGGACATTTTTTTAAAGGCCATTTTGGTGAAAATCTATGCGTGTTAAAGCACCACAATGACCTACTTTTTATTTACCACTAAAATCATGTTTTAATCCAAAAGTTTTCTCTTTCAAGCCTCACAATAACCAACTTTGTATTTACTAAAATTCTCTTTTGGTCAGATGGCAATAATTTGCCTTTAGTTTTGCAATAAAACTGTTATTCTATATTCTCAATTAAAACGTTAAAATGCACTTTCATACTTTTTTGGGCAAAAGGGGGAGGTTGGACCCCCCTCCCCCTTGGATACGCCACCGATAAGATGATTTAACACTTTAGACAAGTTTCGCCCTCACCTGGGGAACAGCACTCCCTCAGTGGCGATCCCCTGCAGGGTGTTGCACTTCTGATGCGTGGTGTTGTCCTTGTCGATGTAGCCCCAGTGGCGTAGTCCCGGCGACCCGTTGTACGTGTCTATAGACAGCGGCGTGAGGACGTGGCCCGCCTCGTTGCGTCGTGACGTCATGTTCAGGTTCATGGTCACCACGTTGTCGCCGTCGTCGAACATCTAGACAGGGTCAGGTTAATGAGACTGATTCACTTAGATCCAGAATTTCAATGTCTAGTTAAAATTTATCTGCCAGTTAGTTCTCCAAGTAAATATTTACAAGGCTTCTGATTGGTTATTACCATAGTAATAACAAGTTACCTGGCAGTTTAATTTACTTGCTACTTTAACTGGACAATACCGAGCCCTACACTATTACCACTCGGAAGAGGGAGTCGGACACATTTGGCATTTGGCACATATAAGCCTAGTCCTGGGTCTATCCGCAAATTTGAGGCCGAACCTTGGACAAATTGCAACAGAAGCGAATTTGGTACGGTATCTTTGGATTAAGAAAAAAATTAAATAACCTTTAAAAATTTCCTTAAATCCTTATAGAATGGGTAGGTCTAATCATCCCCTAAATTAAAATGTAATAAAATTTAATTAAAACAAATGTATTTTTGAAACCTACAACCATGATGTAATGTAAGCTTATTTAAGGGTCTTTACATAGTTCTCAAGAAAACTTACATGTACAGCCCTACAGCAATGGATTTTTAATATTATCAGCCAGAATCAGATTCACGAATGTGGTCAATTTTGGATTTTTGACAAAATAAAAAATTCTGGAAATCAATTCAATTTTTGTTATTATTTAAAAATAGTTTTCAAAAAAGTGTTGCCCTATATTGCCACTTTCGTGGACCCAAACCCAAACTCCATACATCTGTGTTGTCAGACGGCCGAGAGAACAGGAGTTTGGTATAGCTATCAGTATCACTCTAAACCGATATTTAATTGCTGAAAAGTTGACTGAATGATGAAGAAAATTGAATGTTTCAGTAAATTTTTTTTAAATTTGTTAAGCGGCACATAACTTATATGTCAGCACAGGACTCAAATCACCTAGAGAATGAGCTTGCAATTTTTCAAATTGTCACCTAAAGATTATGATTGTAAAGCTGCTGATTTGAAACTTGCTAACACAAATATAATGTGTGGTATGAGCTCACTCACCCTGTCAAGAAGGCCGAATGTTTTGAACGGAATCCAGTTGGGGAAGATGGTGTTGGCGAACTGAACTAGCGGTTCTTCGTAACCCCACAGATACTTGTCCACCGTGATGTTGAGGAACGGTTGGCTGTTGTGGTAGCGCGCCAGGGTCGCCAGAGCGAACTTTGACCACATAGAGAGTTGGCAAGCATGGAGGCGAAGCCCTGGAACAAACAGTGGTGCCACCTTTAGGAAGTGTTTGAAGCATCATCATCGGTGACGTCCGAAGCAATGGACCTCGTTGTGATTGGTCAATTCTTACTTTCGTCGAGATGAGGCTGAATAAACGGACAAATCAAAACGAGGCTCAATATTATGATTGGTCTTAATATTCAAAGCTTTTCGTAGGTAGCGCCACCATAGTAATGCTACCTATATCATCAACATAGTAGGCCGTGACTGAATAACTCACTCTGCATAGTTCTTTGGGAGAAAGACCGTGTGGATCATCTAGCTTTAGGCTTGTACTATGGTAGTGCTACGAGCGTGAGAAAGTGGCAGTGCAAAGCCCAATAGGGCAATGCCAAGCTGGTTTGCCCAGATTCTCCGCCAGGATCGCATGATCGGGGTTTGGTCAAAGGACTCCTTACGTTGTGGTTCCAGTGGAACTTGCACATGGCGGTGACCAAACGTCGATCGTCGGTGAAATCTGTCACCAACAACAATAATAATGCACTGCCGTCAAAATGTTGTAAAAATTCCTCTTTCATCAACGTCCAGACAACTGTGACCAAACCCCGATCGTTCTGCGCTCTGGTGGGAGATTAGTTTGACCATTGCCCTATTGAGTGATATTATATTTTTGCTACAATCGTTGATGATTGTTGTTGTTGCTTTGCACATATACTGAAATAGACTGTAGTATACGGTATTTGAATCCCGATCAGTATGTACTCACTATAAGCGGTATGTTGGGCACCACTAGCTGGGCGTCTAGAGGGACCTTGGTTGAGAGCTCGGGTAACCACGTGACCTTCCTCTGAGGTATGTAAGTCACGGAGTTGTTTGGGTTGAACTGGACGTTCGTATGCTCCAGCTCCTCTCTACAACAACCACAACAACAACCACACGTTAGCATTGCTTTCTTGTGCGGGTTAACGCCGTTTTATCTTTTAGATATAAATAGTGCGTTTAGACATTTATTGGGTTACACCGCCTGGCAAATTCATTGGTTCCTAGACAATTCCTAGCAAAATCCTAGCAAAGGCAGTGGGCCCAAGGTTTTGGTAACCAGAGTCGATAAAAAAGTTTCTCCGGTTTAGCGTTGGAAATCAAGCCATGGATCAAACAAAGTACAGTGTTGGAAATACAAATTTGCAGATAAGTAACGTATTATTTGTTGACAATGCATGCTATTATATGTATACATTTTTAGATTAGACGTTATCAGTATTAGGTGTCGGCTCATGTTTCAGGCACACTATTAGAATATGTTAAATTGCTTGACATGGATTTGACAACATCCAGTTACATACTTTTGGACTGTGAGAACGCTATATTTCTAGGGCGGTGGGCCCTAGAAATTTTGATCCAGGTTCTCTAGTGCGGGTATGAGGGAGGTTAGAAAAGTTGAATGACAGGATGGAAACGACACGGACGACATATGAAACAAATGGTGGAATATAGGATGCCCCGAAGAATGTATGAAAGAAGAGTTGAGGGAAGAAGATGGAAAGAGACGACAGGCAAGAGGAGAGAGCTGGGAAGATGTGGAAGAGACACGATTGTGGGAGGATAGAAAGAAGTGAAAAAATTGGATTGCAAAATGCAGGAAACTGCTATGGATGATGATTTGAAATAATAGCAACAAGACTTAGTGTTGCGCATAAATAAGGTAGTTTCTTATATGAAATTACTCATTACTGTTCAAGTCTGAATTCATTGTGTAATGGTTCCAAAGATTGACATTTCGGCTGATATAGAAGGTGCCAAATTATTGATTATTACTGACCATTAAATATCCAATAAACTAGGCTAGTTAATTGAAATTGAAAACTTGTTATTTACTATAAGTAATTGTGTATCACTGACCTACTTGACAAAATAGTGTTATTAAATTGAATCGCCAATATTTTTTTAAGCTGTCGAATTAATTAAAGAACTTGCAAAATTGTTTTACAAACTGTGCAAAACACATCAAAGTAATGACAGCTTGGGTGAAACTTAATGGATTTCAGTCTGATGCGAATTAGATAAAACCGGCTACTGGCAATTTTGTTTTGGGTTAATCTTCTTGGCATAAATTCCAAATTACTCTGTAATTATTATTGATAAGGTCATGAATTTAAGTACTTTCAAATCAGTTTAAATTTTTTCATTTGAGTAGACGATTGAATGCCGATGATAAGGTGTTGTTTAGGCATAATATGTATATCCACACATGCTCGATTTAATTAAACACATCAATTTATCCCTGCAATTTAGGGAGTGCATGCAATCACATTAACGACTGAAGAAAACCTAAAAAAAAAATTAGTCAGATTTGCCGGTACGGGATATTCACCCTGAACCTCCCGAATCAGATTATCTCCCTTTATTCTTAACCCTTTATAGTGCAAAATACTGGGACCAAAATTTTGCTTTCTACCTTAACAATTTGAATGCGTGATTATTTTTTATTTTTCCTTGATCTTCTAGAAAAAATATGCTTAGTTTGGATTCCAAATTGACATCTGAGTTGAAAAAAACAACCTTGACAGTCACTTAGGTTCCTCCACTAACCCGGACTGCCGAGCAGGACCCTTATTCTGTAACTATGTTATAATTGTCACTTCACGGCGCTGTGACAAGTTATCATTTCACGTGAAAAAATATCACGTGAAAAGAGCGATTCTGAAAGCCAAGTGAGAAGTTCAGTTGTCACAAGCACAGGGATTTGGTTAAACTTCAAAACGACTGAGCCACCGTAGCACGTAAAGTATTTCAACCAATCAGAATAGGCGAATAATGTTAATGGCGGTTTGTTGTTTCTTTGTTTTCTTTGTTGTGTGTAACTTTAGCCTACAAAATGTCAGGCTAGGACAAGGCATAGGCCTAGCCTTTCCTAGGCTGTCAGTGTCGTGCTAGGGCCTAGCTTTGATTCTTTATTATCATATTGAACACACTTCTTCCCAATTCTTAATTTTAAAGATGCATTTCTGATGGGCTGCTACCTTTGGGATAGCCAAGGCCTAGGGCCTAGCCTACGCGTATCTTGTGACAGTCGCAGGGCTCTAGAAACATACAATTAGTAGGCCCTAGAGCCTATGTAGGTTGACCTAATTATTACAGTAGGCCTAAGCTTCAAATACTTCTTATATTGATGTTCAAAGGCCCTACATTGAGACGTAAGTTCACATAACCTCACTTTTCAAAACAAAACAAATACATAACCTCACTTTTTTCTTTGAAATCAATGGAAAAAATAACGTTAACATTTAAAAAGTGCAAAAGGTAACAACAGAAAGGTTAAAACAGCACAGTATAATACATTTAATAGCTTTAGCTTTGTTTAATTAATATTCTTTGGCTTTAACAAGCTTTGTGATAAGTTCTCACAAACATTTTTGTCAGTGACAACTTCTCACGTGAAATCAAATGACAACTTTCAAAATGGCGTTACAGAATACCAAACTGGAGTTCTCACTTCATTTCACGTGACAAGTTGTCACTGTACGTTATAGAATGAGGGTCGAGGAGAACGAGGCCGTTGCACTAGCTCTCGAACCCTCCGTCTGCTCTACCAGCGGTATACGTGAGTTTCAGGGCAGCCGGCAGAGCGTTCACCCCATAGACATCTCATATAATTGGCTAGACTAGCAGTCAGCGGTTCACTTCCGGGACAATTGGAAGCCATCTTAAATGGGTGAGTTTGCATGTTAATTAGATGGGAGCGATTAATCGAAAAAATATTTTTAAAGATGGCCGCCAGTTTGGCAGGTGAGCATATCAGACTTTAACACCAAATGATTACTAAATTCCCGTATGCAATAACTTTGCATTGTTTCTGTTTGTTCAATACCATGCTGCACAAGCTAAAACCATATCAAACAATCCAGTAAAGTACTTTATTGTTAAAAAAGTATAAATTAAAACGCCAAACCGCCATCTTGAATGGGTGTGATTGACGCTTCAATTTGGTACACTCGCGCCTGTGCGGAGGTATTGGAGACTGCGTATCTAGCCTACTATAGGTGTTAAGATATCTATGGTTCACCCTGTCTCCCCCTGACCACGCCCGAGGTTGCTTAACTTCGGTGTTGAGTGGGAACCGGCTAAACGACCTCGAACAGAATGGAGATAGGCCCTGATGGTACACGTATACAGAAAGTTACTAACCGGTAGACGAACGGTCCAATCTGCTCCAGTTTCAACTTCTCCCCAGCGAGAAACTCTGCCGGGTTGGTAACGTTGAAGACGAAGACTTTCACGTAGACAGTGACCGGGGGTTTCTTCCACATGTGGTACAAGTAGGACTCACCATTGAAGGACAGTTTCTGAACAGAAAGCAATAAGTTAGCGTGTTAGATTGGGGGTTGGTTGACTATTACCGGGTTAAAGAATTTTGAAGAAAGCAATTTACTATAAAATTAGTATAGTTGTTCCGAAGCAAGTAAACAGATGCTGACGTCACCGGCGGATGGATTGCAGCCAATCAGCGGCCCCCGATTTAAAATACTGATCGCTCATTGGCCCACCTAAACCGCGTGCCTCTGCTTACTTGCTTCGGAGCAACTGAACTAGTTTTGTTTACAAGTTTTTATAACATGCACATTTCCTTATAAGAAGTGAATCTGAACTACACACTCAAACAATTCCTAATCTATGCTTGAACTCTTTTCAGAGATCCGTCCCCTCTTACCGAGGTGATGATGAGTTGCAGGGGGTTGATGACGTAGACCATGGAGGCTATGGCCACGAGGAGGGCCCCGAGGGTTCCTATCACCAGCAGCCCTGAAACACACGGAGACACACGTTAATTAATACATATCTTATGAGGATAAATAACAATTTTAATGGAGCAATGCTCACTTTTCTATCTATTGTGATGTTGATCCAATATTTGTAAAAACCTATTTTTTTAAATCAAATTTTAATTTAGTTTATGAAGGGATACAAAAAATGAACTCTTGTGTATCTATTGTCCGCTCATTGACTTATGACTTATTGATTTATTGATGAAAGTGTTCAGCAAATCAACAAATAATTTACAACATATATTAATTTATTATAACTCAACAACATGTTTAGTTAGTTATATTAAATTAATATATTAAAACATATTGAGGAAAGTGATGACTGTTCAACAAATCAACAAATTATATACATCAGTATTCATTGAATGGTATATTAATAATATGTTCTACATACCGGTATTTTATTTATATTTTTTCACATTAATTTATTATAACTTATTAACATGCTGGTTAGTTTTAATAAATTAATACATAATTGGATGAGCGAAGCGAAGACTTCAATTTCACCGACCCCCCAAAAAATTTAGCTCGGGTGTTTTTGTTTCTTTTTTTTTTCGTTTTTCTGTCTGTTTGTTCGCTCTCTACCGGGCAAACGGCATATGCGATCTTGATGAAAATTTGGCACGACCTTCGTTTTCTCTAAACTTAGACTTGCCACGTTTTTGGGTACAATCGAAGAAATATTTCTCATAAATATCGTACTTTTACGATTTTTTTCGATTTTTAGTGCGATATTTTCGTGCCATTTGGGCCAATTCTGATCAAACGGGTGGGGCTACAACGTTCATATTTCACATGGACATTTAGGTTATGGTGATGTATTGCTTTCTGAAAGAAAAAGTTGAAAAAGTAAGCCAGAATCGAGAGAAATAAAGCTTTTAATATACGTTTTTTGACTTTTTGTGCGATATTTTCGTGCCATTTGGGCCAATTCTGACCAAACGGGTGGGGCTACAACGTTCATATTATACATGGACATTAAGGTTATGGTGATGTAGTACCTTTTGAAAGAAAATGTTGAAAAAGTTAGCCAGAATCCATAGAAATATAGCTTTTAATGTAAGATTTTTACGTTAAATAATAACAAATTAACAAGAAACAATAGAAACTTGACAACAATCACCTACAATGCGTCGGCAGAAAAACAAAGCACTTGCAAAAGTAAAGATATCCCACGCAAACTAAAAACTTTAAAAAAGCTCATCCATCAACGCGGCGGGACTTTAGCGTTTTCCTAGTATGTAATACAATCATAATTGGTTGATTTGTTGAATGAGAGTGTTCTACAAATCAACAAATAAAAAACAACATTATTCATTCATCTCATATTACTTATCACTAGGAAAACGCTAAAGTCCCGCCGCGTTGATGGATGAGCTTTTTATAGTTTTTAGTTTGTGTGGGATATCTTTACTTCTGCAAGTGCTTTGTTTTGTTGCCTACGCATTGTAGGTGATTGTTGTCAAGTTTCTATTGTTTCTTGTCAATTGGTATTATTTACCGTAAAAAACTTATATTAAAAGCTTTATTTCTATGGATTCTGGCTAACTTTTTTCAACTTTTTCTTTCAAAAGGTACTACATCACCATAACCTTAATGTCCATGTACAATATGAACGTTGTATACCCACCCGTTTGGTCAGAATTGGCCCAAATGGCACGAAAATATCGCACAAAAAATTAAATAAATAAATAAAATTAAATTAAAATAATAATTAAAAAAATAAAACTTATATTAAAAGCTTTATTTCTATAGATTCTGACTAACTTTTTCAACTTTTTCTTTCAAAAGGTACTACATTACCATAATCTTAATGTCCATGTATAATATGAACGTTGTAGCCCCACCCGTTTGGTCAGAATTGGCCCAAATGGCACGAAAATATCGCACAAAAAATCGAAAAAAATCGTTAAAAGTACGATATTCATGAGAAATATTTCTTCGATTGTACCCAAAAAACGTAGCAAGTCTAAGTTCAGAGATTTCGAAGGTCCCCTCAAATTTTCATCAAGATCGGATATGCCGTTTGCCCAGTAGAGAGCGAACAAACAGACAAAAATACAAACAAACAAAAAAAAAAAACAAAAAAAAACACCCGAGCTAAATTTTTTGGGGGGTCAGTGAAATTGAAGTCTTCGCTTCAATCGCTTCGCTCGCTACGCTCATCCAATCATGTTAGTTAATTATAATACATAATAATAAAATATATTGTTTGTAATTTGTTTGTATTTCAATATATAAACAATAGATAACATAATAACTTATTATAACTAATCAACATGTTGGTAGTTTAAATAAATAAAAATTTATATTATTATTATTATATGTGCTAATTTGTTGATTTGTTTAAAAGTGTTCAACAAATTTTATACAACATTATATTAGTCATTCATTTATTACAACTAATTAAATGATAAATTAATACATACAATATGTTGTGCATGATTAGTTGATATCTTGGTCAATTTGTAAAATGTTGGTTTCAACGTTATTCGAGGGATTCCCTCACTCTCTCAGTACCATTTACAACTCCATGCTCTTACTATCCTTTGAATAACAAATGTCTCGGTGCTTCCCAGTTGTTTATCTACAAAGTGACACGCCGGGTAAACCGTCATTGTTCTCTGTAACCGTGCCCATCTACTTGCGAGTATGACGTATGACCCCATCCTACGATACGCCCTGAGTCCTCTGTGAATTTATGAATGGGCTTTGTTAACGTTTCCAGAATTGTTGACTCAAAGGAAAAGAATTGCTTCAAGTTTAGTTTCGCATTGAATCGTGTTTTTTCTGCAGCTTAAATTTGAATACGGGTATTGCATTGATGACGCTATGAATACAAATAATTCAGTCAGTTATATTAATATAATTCACTCGCGCAATCTACAACAACAATCAACAGCCCGCGTTGGCTGAAAGTGCGAGTGCATTAATCACCGTTTTTGAATGCATTATTTCTTATATTAAAAAAATCTAAAACCAACAAACAACTAGAACTACTGGATGTGCAGCCTGTCCCCCCCAAATCTATTTTAATAAACGATTATTAACTAAAATACAGATTATTGTTTTTGTGTGACCTCCTTGTAAATAATTTTTAATAACTGTTTTCGAAAGACGTTAAATAAATAAGTATATACATTTTTCTTATAATGCAACATTTGTCGTTGAAAGATAACGTAACAATTTAACATGTCAAATAAGATCAACAAATAAATTAATGGTTAACTAACACAAGAGTGTGAAATTATTTAGATAAATTGACTAAATCATTTTAATTGGTCGTGCATATTATTTTTAAGGTGGTTATAGTTGAGATATGAGAATTGTATTAAGACTTTGTTTCTTCAAGAATAAGTTGAATTACCTGTGTGTTTGGGTAGAGGTATTTGAAGATAAACCATGTCAGGATAGAAGATCCCCGTGACAATAAAGTCTACTAATTATATTCCGATTGTACCAACCATCACTTCAACATTGACCTTCCTAAGGTTTGTCGCTGTCAACCTCCAAACTCTCCCATGGCCAAGATCACGGCTGACACGAGGCAGTCTAGCGCGCACTCCACCACTACACAGTGTGACACTCAAGTGGCGTGGTCTGCCGAGTAGAGTGTTGACTGATCAGAGCACGCATTTCATTGAGTGGTCTTGAAATAACATTACAGTCAGGGGTGTTACGCAAGGCAAACACTCGCCCGCCGTATGGACAGTAGTATGTGTGTTGTAAGAGTTAAAAGCTGGGCTAATAATATAATCGCGCAATAATTTGTATGGACATGTTATGTTTTGTAAAATAAACCAGTAAAACAGGTAAATGATAAATAGCTTTGTATGCACCTGCACTGTCCTTATTCTTGTAAACTTAGTTTGTTTAAGGTCATAAAGGAATTAAATGACACGAATAAAAATGAAATGAAATGAGTCCATTGTCGAATAAATTACACCAAAATGTATATATATATTTTTTTAATTTCCATAATAATTTACAAAATGTACAAATATGGTAATTGTCAGAATGGAATTTGCTTGAATTATGCTCTTAGTATTTTCTGATTGATTGTTTAATTAATTTTACATTATATGTACATTTATATTATAATGATAAATGTGATGAACCAGTACAATCCGACACACTCTGACATTCTGTTCTTTGGTTTGTCCAAAACGGTTTGCTGAGCTCAGGCCAATTTTTTACAAGTTAAATTTCCATTTAAAAATTCGCTTGATCGGCAAATCCAGCTATTTCACATCAGACTGGACCACTTTTCGACCTCCATCTTTACCAAAAAAATTTGAACTTTTGGGATGAGCACATGTCGCTTTTGGAGCACATTTTAACATTTTAAATATTTAACCTCTACGCAAGATTGCGAAATTGCTTTTTGCTTTTTGCTGGCATATTTACGGCCAGTAAAAAAACCAAAGGGAGTATTTTTTTTTAAATTTTATCTGATAGTGACAATCACACATTCTTACTAAACATTTTGGTGCAAACCACAACTCGATAGGACAAACGATGAAGCTTCCAAGTAATCCAGACGTTCTGCATAATAGCTTGATATTTATGTAATTGAGTTTTTTAATATTATCTGCTTCTAAGTCCTTGTATAGTCTATAAATTTAATTGTGATTGCCTAAGGTGATACTGATAATGCATTGTCTTTACTACTTCATATATTTTACATGTTAAATGCTTTGAAGGGAAGTCACATCAAGAAATTGCTATCATTGAAGTAATCTGTGCAATTATCTCAAAGGTATCTTGCGCATACATTATCATATATATATATATATATATATATATATATATATATATATATATATGTAATATATATATATATATATATATATATCACTACACTTTGTTCAGTTTATAAATTTAATTGTGATTGCCTAAGGTGATACTGATAATGCATTGTCTTTACTACTTCATATATTTTACATGTTAAATGCTTTGAAGGGAAGTCACATCAAGAAATTGCTATAATTGAAGTAATCTGTGCAATTATCTCAAAGATATCTTGCGCATACATTTTCATATATATATATATATATATATATATCACTTCACTTTGTTCCAACATCGTTTAGTTGGGTAAAGGGGTGTTTCCACCTAAATCTTGGGCATCACCGAATCAGCACCGGCCTGCCAAGCTCGGCACCTCATCTTCTTCCTTATTTTCTTGTCGTAACACCAGCTCTCTCCACTTTTTCCTGTCCTCCCACCATCTTTCTCTCTCTTCAACCACTTCCCACTCCTCTCCTCTCTCCTCCACATCTGTCTGCAGGGTGCGAATTAACGACTTTGCAGAGGGGGGGATGGCTTAGAATAGTATTTTCGTTGCCCCAGCCGCCGGAGGCAAAATTTTTTTGGGGTATTATTGCACTCGAGATGGTCTTAGAAGTGATCTGAGGAAAATTTGGGGGTATTATCTCCCTCAAGATGGTATTAGAAGCGATCTGAGGTATTATTTTGAAAGGAATATTTGTGTAAATTGACGCATTATTTATTAACATTACGAGATAAAGTCACTTGATATGTATGAGATGAGATGGGAATCCAGAGGTGGGGATTTAGCCATCCCCGGCAGGGATACCTTTCAGTAAAACAGAGCCAGGGATGAAATTACCAGAGGGGGGAAATCCCCCCCATCCCCCCCCGTCAATTCGCACCCTGTCTGTCTGTACTTGATCTTGCCACCTATCTCGAGGTCTTCCCACTCTTCTCATATCATTCTTTAGTTCAAATGCTTGTCTTGGGATTCTATTCTTCTCCATTCTTCTCATATGTCCATGCGATCGTAGTCGCTCCTTTCCCATCTTGAACTTTAGGCTCTCTACTCCTACTTTCTTCCTTATTATACTACTTCGTATCTTGTCCAACTTTGTCACACCTGCCACACATCATAAAATAAACAAATTGCGTTTTGTCCAACTAGTTGCTGGAGTGATTAATTTCAGTGCCCAACCAGTTTAAAAGGTCCTGGTTGGCCGTTGTTACTCGTCAATGACATCAGCGCCAACAGGATTGGCTCGAACGCTTTATATTACATCTCCAATTGAATATAAGTTGTGTGACTGAGTGGGTATGAATAAGGTTCTATTTTTTAAATTTAAATATGAGGTTTTGGGCACATTGTTATATCATTGAGTACATCGAGTTAATGGTTATCAATGAAGTATACAAATAGCTAACTCAATGATTCAGGGAACTAACATATTTATTTCATTTCAGGGAAATAATCCAGAACCAATCGAATCGGGCTATGAACCAAGGACATAGAGAAATGGAAGCAGAAACAAATCCACTAGGCCAACAATTCACTTTTAAATATAACTAGGTCTATTTCTCGATTTGGATTGTCGGGAAACATTCCCGTAGGTGGAATTGTTGATATTTAATACAATCTAGAAATTATAAAATCCATCCCGATCGGGGTTCGAACCCGAGTCTCCCACTTTCCGGGTGGACGCCTTAGCCAACTAGACCACCGAGACGGTTCTCTTTACGAATACTAATTGATATTACCCCATTTTTTCTTCATTCATCTGGGGCTTTCAGCCGTTTTGATATATATACTTTTGTTATTCAAGTTGTTAATTTTGTATTTGTTGTAAACTTTTAATTTCATATAGTACTTGTTCATGAATTTAATGATTTGTATAACTATTTGTATTGTTTTGAACTGTTAAGTTTTAGTAACCTAACACTTGTGGGTTACTATACCTGCTGTTAGTGATCAATAAATATAAGTTGTGTTGGTGGATGAGCGTTGTATGCATTGATCCGAATTGAATGGGTCAAGTCAATGACTGACCAAGTTACAAAGACCACATTCTGAGATTAATAGATAAAACTAGATAACGCAGTGAATTTTTAATTTAAAAGCATACAAAATTGTACACTATTTAACCTTAAGTTCCTAATAATATAATTTTAGTATTTTTAATTTTTTGACTTTACTTTTCCTGGAAAAAATTCGGATTTTTTTTTACTAGGTCAGTTATTGACTTGAGGTTGTCACTTGGGCATTTCTTGCATTAACTTTTTTTCATTTTAAGGGGAAAAAACATTTTAAGCCTTTTCCATTAACGCCTTTGCAGCCACATATCAATAAACTATCACGTCACATGAAAAATAAATGTAAAAATAAAAATATATAATATGTACATTAATGTCTTCTGTATGATCCCTGGGCTGTTTCGTCGTGTCGATGATGAGGAGCAGTGCCTCATCATCGACACGACGAAACAGCCCAGGGATCATACAGAAGACATCTACGGGTCGTGAAAGCCTACAACATCTCATGTACATTAATATTTTTAAAATTTTACTCAAAATATATACATATTTTTTATTTTACCCGAAATATATTATCTTAAATTATTTTTATAACAATATTGACAATATAAAATAATACTAGGAGAGTGGGAGGATGCCTTACTGTAGTTAATATCTACATAAGCAGTCCCATGATCGCCAACCTCATGGCAAGAAATGACCAAGTAACACGTATTTGGTCAATTATTGCCTTGAGCCAAGTTTTCATCGCCTGGTAAATGGCTTATAACTGTTTGAACTTTGGTGGGTGTTTCTTGCATTAATATGATGCTTCTATGCCTGGAGAAAAGAGTGGCGGTCCTAACTCATTTGCGCATTTTTTGTAACTTGAGCACTTTGACTTGGCCCATTCAATTTTCATTTGCTTATTATTTTAGTTTCGACTTTCTATTTTTTATTTTAAACTTCTCAATTCTTTCCGCATTATTTTACAAAATCATTTGTACGGAAACTATGATTATAGTTAAAAGTTTATGTTATTGTTACAAGTTGTGGTCTTTCAATGCATTGCAGTAAGCTAAGTCAACGCGTTTTTGTTTTAGTTTTTTAAGCACATTTTATAATTGTATCTTGGGATGCAATACAATAAATTGATGCAATATATTGCATGCTATTGACATCTAGACACCACAATGAAAATTGTGTAGGACAAGTTCATAGAATGTTTCTTTTTATAACTAAACGCGATTCTGACGTGGTTGTATATAATTAAATTTACTATTATTCTATATTAGCCTATTTTAATTTCATCCACACTGTGATGTATGTGGAAGTGCAAAATTTTCTATAAAAACTTTATGGAAACATAATATATTTTCCACAATCATAAATGTGATGGGAATCGCGAAAAGGGTCATTCGGGACTCGTATTTCAAAACACAGGTTTTAATGTCGATTTGAAGGGTATTAAATTTGCAAAATTTTGGTACCAATTTTTTTCATTTATTTGAGAATTGGCAGATACAGTTTTTTTACGTTATAAGTTAAAACAAAATAATAATAATTCAAATAATTCTTACTTAAAAAAAAAAACACTTTTATATTAATATATCCAGAGTTTGAATATTTTTTTAAATAAAATGTTTTATCCATATTAATACATTGTAATATTAATAATTATTATAAAAAGAATGATGTTTGGCGGATTATTTGGAAACTATTGGTTTTCTGTGTCTTTATGGATTTGTCCCGAAGCCCTTTTCGCGATTCCCATCATAAATTGTCCAACGTGTCCGCCGTGCACTGACCAGGTAAACTGCAACACTACGTAACACTAATTACTCTGGCAGGCGCATGCGCATTATAACTTACATCACGTTGCGTCAAACTGCGCAGAATGCAGCTATTTTTCCGCCTAGATATTTCCCGTAAAAATCTCTTTATTGGACGTGTTTTCATTTCACTTTTATGACACTCGCTCTAGTTGGCGCCCTGGTTTACACGAGGTCGCCGCCCTGGCTTACACTGGGTCGCCGCCCTGGCTTACACTGGGTCGCCGCCCTGGCTTACACTGGGTCGCCGCCCTGGCTTACACTGGGTCGCCGCCCTGGTTTACACGAGGTCGGCGCCCCGGCTTACACTGGGTCGCCGCCCTGGCTAGGTCGTGAGGTACCGGGCGCGTCGCTATAAGTGTGGCACAGCGATAGCGTACAGTCACACAGGCAATGTTCACTTCCACATTTCTTAAAGGTGCTATTAGCTCAAAAAATTATTTTTTACCACATGGTCTACAGCACAATACTACACTAAAATAGAAATTATATCTTGTAACTGTGATTTAACAAAAGAAAATCTATTTTTTTGTCCAGAAATTTGCGAGAATCGGTGTTTAGGTAAATTTCTTAAATCGGCTTTAACCTGCTTCTTTTTTGGTCCACATAGATACTAGAGCATAGTACCAATCTAAATGTCCATTTTTTACATCGTGTCTTGAAACTGTGCCCAAATATACCCTCAAACACGCAAAAATATGCATTCCAAAACTTCACCCCATCTTGGTAATCAGCATATTTTTACCGAACTAATTGTCCAAATTACAAAACAAAATATAGAGAATTTACAGAAAAGGCTGTAGAGTACGTCAATATGGTCAATATTTTTTTGGATCAAAATCCTCCAAGGTCACGGGGCATAAAGATCTTCCTCATGTTATTTCTTATAAGAGATTTTTGCCGATGGGACCTAGCTTTAAAAATGTCATGTTTGGCAATTTTTGGGAGGTCATGGTGGCCCCAATAATTTTTCTGTTCATTTTATTACTAGTTAGCTTGACTGAAATATATTTTTTGAGTTTAGCGGTTAAATACCCCTTTAAGCTTTCGTGATCCATGGTTTGATCATTTAATGTTATAAATAGCTTTACAGAAAATATAACACAGTATTACAGAAAATTACTTTAATTCCCAACGTTTCAGAAAAATGAAGAATCAAAATATCAGAAAGAGCAAAAGTCGAAAAGCTGTATCCCGACCGGGGATCGAACCCGGGCCCGCCGTCTTTAGTAGCGAAGCTTTACCAAGTTATAGCTATCGGGCCACTGGGTAGGCCTACATCTTGTGATTATATATTACACGACGTCTCAAGTAGTAGACTGCTATGCTGCAATCACTAACTACAAGAGCACCAATTAGGCAACCACTTTACTCAATGACCATGAGTTGGGCGTTTCATTTTTTTTTAATTTCCAAATTTAGATTTATGAATGCAAAAATCTGACCTTTAACTACATGATGAAATAATATTTATAAACAATCCGTTCAATAGTTTGTTTGCATTATTTATATTTGATTGCAATATGTTATTATGTTGCAGTATAACTTATTCATACTTGTTAATTTCATTAAATTATCATGTTTCGTAATAGTTGAATCAAAAGTATATTAATATATCATGCGTTCACATTAATTTGCTACATTATTACATTGTGTGACTAGATCTGATTTAATGGTTAATTATTTATTTCTATTATGCTAGATAAGTGATTTCCCATGTTACACCAGGCAACTTATTAACACGGCCATGAGTTGTATTGTACTAGCATACAACTTGCAATCACTGGATTACAGTCATGTGGTTTACTGTGGGTCAGGGTTAAACCTAGGGGGGGGGGAGTCCCCAGACAACTGGGACACGCTCTTTCTATAGTCGCGTTGATCGATGAGCGTGTTTGGATTTCTACACTTACACGGCACATTTCAAAAGTGACTTTTTATGAATTCATTAAAAATAATTTCTCGTGGGAAGCCTGCCCAGAGTGCAATTCATGCCCCTCTTCAGGTGTCTAACTAGGTATGTTGCGGATAGGACAATTGTGAAGGGATGTCCGAGGGCTGTTTTAGAGGACTCAATCCCTTGCATTCGCATTAACGACTGAGGGAAACCTCGGGAAAAACCTTCAGTCAGGATTTCCGGTCTCGACGGGATTTGAACCCGGGACCTCCCGAATCAGAGCTGCGCGCCAACACTGTAAGATTGGTTACATGTCTAAGTTTAGAGATGTTTCAGTTTTCAGCAAGATCTGAGTAGACGTCCAGTAAAGAGCAAACAAACAGATCAAACTTCGAAAAAAACTGCAATGTCCTTGTGATGCTGATAAGAATCTTATCATGATTTTGCTCCGTAGTTTTTTCGTGTGGTTCGTTTGAGTAAATTGTGGAGTAATCGGGGTACACCTGGCTAATTGTGGCAATTAATTTTCTTGATCGAGTACATTTCTTGTATTATAGTCGTGTACACTTTATGAATAATGATAATAACTTCATCATGTTGTAGAGGGGGGGGGGGGGGGGGGGTCTGGCTAATATTGGTTCGCAATTCTTTTGCAATGATTTTTCTTGGAGAATTGTGTTCCAATATTAGTTCTTTTCTTGTTTGACTCGCTGTTTATTTAATAAATTCTGGTGAATCGCGTATTTATTTTGGGCGTACGAAATATTTCATGAGCAGGTAACAAAATATACGTTTTTCAGACATTGAGCAAACAGACTCACGCCAGTATGACATGTACGAAAACTATAGACAGACAGATAGACAGACAGGTAGACAGGTGGTAGTCCGATACTCATTTTTTTAAATAGTTTATTTTTGATATTTTTTCATATTCAAAATAATCCGGAAATTAAAACAATCAAGCTGTATCGTGGATTTTTTAAATTTCTGTATTGTATTATAATTATTATAAATTCCTCTTGCACAAGTAAAAAAATCAATATATTATTTTTGTAAAATTCGCCCCAAAATACTTGATAAAGATTTATGTAGGTCTAATCCAAACGTCTAAATGTTCATATCGTTCATAACATCCTCCTTATGTGATATCCGTTCTGCTGCTTTTACTTTCTTTAGAGTGTAGGGTATTAACGACAAATATATTTCAGACAAGACCTTTAAACAGGTATTTTGAATCTGCTACCCAAGAGGTTGTTTATGTGAGGTAACTGCAGCTCAGCGCAAGAAGGGTAATTGCTAATTAAGTATTTTCCCACGCTAACTGTCATTATGTAATGTAGGTGCATTATTGGACAGGATAGACGGAAAATTAATTAATTAATTAAAAGTCGAGAATTAATTAATTCATTGTAAATTGTAACACGTTAACAAACATATATTGGAAATTAAACGTGTAATTTGACAAATTTTAATATGGTGTGGCAGAATTAAATAAATATTTTTCTATTTCATTGTCTGAGCATTGGTTAGTTTTTAGTTGAAATTGCGTGGTTTTGAGTTTCCGGAAACCACGTTAACTGAATTAGCATCAATAGCACAAACCGTTTACTTTACAAATATTAACTTTGACATTGACAATATCCTAAGAGCGTTGAACCTAGCTTCAATAACTGCAGTAAAAATTTTATTATGCAAGGAGCAAGGAAGTGAATTTAATTTAGATTAAATTAATAAATCAAAATGTGAACGATGTCAATGACTGCGTTATTTACGTACATTACAGAACACGAATGTTTGTAGACTAGCGGCTTGTTAACAACAAAATCAACAACAACAAAAACAACAACAACAAAAACAAAAACAACAACAACCATTAAATCAAATCAAATATTCAATTTATTTTCTGATACTTTGCAATTACATATCCACATAACGTTAAGAGAAGACCAACTAAGGCTGACTGCCTTTCTTATGTCTGGGCTGTGTAAAGAAAGGAATTAGTTGCCGCCTGTGTAAGTGTATTATACACTTTCAAATTCTTGATAATGAATATCGATATAATACTATAATTAAATTATTTTTATAATTATTAATACAGCAAGTAACTGCATGTTACTTTAGTGATAACAAGGCAAGTGTAGTAATCAGGAAGTAGAGACAGGAAAACAGCTCCCAGTCATACATCAAGAACAAACAGGAACATTATATGGATCTCATGTTCACTTCTATCAGATCACTGTTCCCGGTTTACAATCTTTATTATGTTGAATGTTGATGAACAACATATAATTCATTAATTTATTATAACTAACCAATATGTTACAGAGTTATAATAAATAAATAAATAAATACATTAATTAATTAATGAGTAAATGAATAAATAAATAAATACGTAAATAAGAAAATAAATAATTTAATTAATTAATAAAATTAATTAATTAATAAAATTAATAATTAATTTTAAAAAAATGACATCATTTGTTCACTTGTTGAACACTTTCATCACTCTCCTGAACAATTTTTGTAAAAAATGTTTGTTGCAACGTTCTATAAAATAGTCTGCCCATAAGATCGTCGAAGCTATCTCGTCACACGCACGCATGCACAGTACCGCACACTGCGTGTCCTCAAGGTCGCCCCCCGACCTTGAACTTGTCGTGTAGCAGGTGCGTCTGTCTAGCGTGACGTCATCACAGACCTCTGACGTCACACGTAGCGATGTTGCGTGCGAGTGTCAGCACTCTCACTTTCACGGACAAAAACTGTTGACATTTCTTCCAAGATGGAAGATAAAGAACTTTTAAGTGCAGTTTCAAAATTTATGTTATTTACTGTACGATTATAATAATATGTACCTTTGGAGTTTGGATGACCGACAGTGTTGGCTCGAGCGTTAAGCGCGCGACTCTGATTCGGGAGGTTCCGGGTTCAAATCCCGGCGAGACCGGCAATCCTGACTGAAGGTTTTTTCGAGTTTTTCCTCGGTCGTTAATGCGAATGCAAGGAATTGAGTCATCTTAAACAGCTCTCGGACATCCCTTCACAATAATTGTCCTATTCGCAACATACCTAGTTAGACACCTGAAGAGGGGCATGAATTGCACCCTGGGCAGGCTTCCCACAAAATTATTATTTCTAGTTTCGGAACAGAGCTCAAAATCACTATCACCAACACGAGAAAGCCACGGATTTACCCGAAAATGTATATTCGTCCTTTTTTCTGCCTAAATCTGTTTAATAGATCAAGATAAATTATTCTGTACATCCTCGGAAAGATGAAGCCTATCCTAGCCTTGAAATGTGCTTGAAATTTAGTCACGTTTGTTTTCAAAAATATGTTAACATCGTCATTGAAATTAAATTCGTGATTGCATTTTTAGGGCTCGGAGGAACAAAATTGTGATAAAAGTGTGCCCCATTATAACATTTGAGGACATTCCTTCCCACATAACCGGGGTCCCCTAGATACCTTACCGCTGCTTACAGAAGCTCGGCATTAGTATCTAGTGGACAATGGGCAGGATTTTACGAGAAATGTATTGATGTGTGTACCATATTCGGATGTAGCAGTAGCACTGTATGCCTAGTGACCTTAAGGCTATTGTACCACCTCTGGCCGATAATTTGAAAGTCGAAGAAACATGTCTGAAAAGTTTGCTGAATGAAAGAAGGCCTTTAAAATAACAGAAAAAAATGTGAATTTTTTTGGGCGAAACATAACCTCACTTTTGGAAATTATATTTAAATATTTGGACAAAAGTGTAATATACAAATCTAGTTCAAAATTAAATTTTGAGAATCGGTTTTCTGGACATAGTTTCTAAACACCTTCAGCTATAACTTGACTATAGCTAAAATAGTTTTCTGAAAATAACAGTTGGTGTACGAATTTTTTTGTCAAACAGTACAAATTCCAGTTTTGTACCGTTTGACAAAAAAATTCGTACATTAACTGTTATTTTTAGAAAACTATTTTAGCTATAGTCAAGTTATAGATAAAGGTGTTTAGAAACTATGTCCAGAAAACCGATTCTCAAAATTTAATTTTGAACTAGATTTGTATATTACACTTTTGTCCAAAAATTTAAATATAATTTCCAAAAGTGAGGTTATGTCCCGCCCGAAAAAATTCACAATTTTTTTCTGTTATTTTAAAGGCCTTCTTTCATTCAGCAAACTTTTCAGACATGTTTCTTCGACTTTCAAATTATCGGCCAGAGGTGGTATTTGAGTAATTTAATTATCCAAAACCCCGAACACTACCAACTGAGACACTTAAAACTTACATTTTATGCTATAAATGCGACGTCTGTATAAAATTTAATTTTTAAAACGCCACAGAATAATTCGTTTTTTTCTGAGACCAAAGATGAATATATTCTTATTTTTATTGATTTACCATATTGTTGTATGATTATTTCAATAAATTATAATTTAACATTAAAAGTTACATAAAAACAAAATAATCTCACTCCCGACAAACGTTGCAAACAACATTTAATAGTTTGTTCAAGAGATTGATGAAACTGGTCAACAAATCAACCAAATTGATGCACAACCTATTTTTTACTTCGCAACATCTTGGTTAGTTATTATAAACTAATGAATTATAATGTGTCGTACAACATTTTGTAAATTTGTTGAACACTCATTTTCATCACTATTTAAAAATGCTGGTTGCAATGTTATTCGGGGGAGGCATTCGGTATTACGATTCCAGTTTTTCTTGTTCGATGATTTTTCTTTTTTCCTATTTTCTTTTTGCTTTACTTTCTTCTCCCCCCCCTTTTTATATTTGGTTCATTAATTAATTACATTTAATATCCTTTTTGAATTTGTTACCAAAATTATTGTGTTTTAATTCAATGTTGTTGTTAGTATTTCAAACATTTACTTGCTGTAGTTCATTGTTGTGTCTGCATCTGTGTAATTAGATTTATTTGGTCTCCTCTTTTGTATATCACTTTTTACTGAATAGGATAGACGTTTAATAATTATTTTTTTAAAGTGCAAGGGTCCACCCCCCCCCCCCTCTATACATTAGTATTTGAAGATGTCTAAAAATAGATGCTATACATTACATAATGCCACAAATGAAAGTGCTAAATTTATCATTATTAGCTATTTTCACCTATCTTTCTCAACTAAAGATAACGGTAACTCTCACTCACTACTTATACTATACTCTCAGTTCTAACATTGGAAACACGCGCGCAACATTGAATTACAGCCACGATACCGGTTTGAAACAGTTGTAAAGTACGAGTTGCAACGAGGTGGATATTGTGTCAAAGCACCGGCCTTTATCATGCTGTGAAGAGCGGGGATTATCTTGTAAACATTTTATAGACTCTCTTCCCGATGAAGAAATCAACACAGACAGGTTTTTAAAAAGTGATTAAATATATACAAATCTTTCTATTCCATAATACAGTGTGCTTGGAATAGTCCAATATTTGTTACACTTTTGTTTGTTAATGTGTTTTAAAAGTATTTTTATGCTACTGAATTTACTACTTCATTAAACTTATAACTTGTTTAATGTGGATTCATGATAAACAAGTTTTATTTACTGTCCTTCATCACTCATCAGTAAAGTTACTTAATTTTAAAAAACTATATAAATAGTAATGTGCATTTTATTTACTTCAATACACATAAGGGCGTCATTACAGTTTACTTATTATATATTATTTTAAATAACCCCAGAACTTGATTTAAACATTATTCTCCGCAAGTGACTTTAGGTGACAATACATATGGATGGATAGGCCTATAGGGTCGTTAATCATGGGCAGAGGCTCTTTTTGCGACTCTGGCAAATTTAAGTTATATTAATTTTGTTGTCAAACATAAATCGTCTATGACAACTAAATAAATAGGCCAAAAATAAAAATGTAGGCGGCAACCAACAATTTACATAATGTAATTTTATTCACTTATTGCTCAATTGTTGCAATATTGTTCATGAAAGTGATTAGGCCTGGTTTGACATCCGCGAGCGTTTCAGATAATAAGACGCGAGTTTCAGCTCAAATGTACTTTCTTTCTAAGTTATGTAAACTCTGTGACATACTGGAACTGGACAGAGCTCGGGCGTCGTGCGACCTACAATAAAAGTTATCACATAATAGGCCTAATAATCCCACATAAAGAATTAGTATACACAGAGGTACGTCCCATAATGTTTTAATTAATTTCAATTTTTTTATAAGAGGAATAATTCATCAGAATTATATCGCGAGGACTTCATACATTGATTATTCACTCAGAATTTATTTGCACAAAAATGCTTTTAATAATATATTGTTTCAAGTTTTCCCATTATAATAGTGATAAATAGATTTTAGATTAATTTCACAATGGATATATCGCAATTTGGTTTCAGTTGCTTTAAATTCAAGCCTCCTGCCCCCTTACCTTGCCCCCCACTAAAAATCAACAGTGCACCAAAAGCTCAATACAACTTTAAAGTTTTTTTTTTTACCTTGCACTTATTCTCATTATAAATTCTGAATAACTTGATGAATACCAAATAATTTTTTTAATATTTTTTTATGTATTTTATTTGTTTATTTATTTATTTATTTATTTATTTATTTATTCGACGTCATCATATTCAGTTAAAAAACTGATTTACAAAGGAGGACAACTAAATAAATCTAATTACATAGATGAAGGCACAACAATGAACTACAGTTAAGTAAATATTTTAAATAGTATAATATAACAACAATGTATTAATATCATGATAATTTTGGTCACAAACAATATCAATATATTTATTTCACAATTATTCTACACTATTAGCGTATTGTGGAAATATTTAGATAATAATTATTAAAAACATATTGACTTAAAATCATAGTGAAAAGGCGATTACGCTTCCGAAAGTTCACATACATACGGAAATAACATCAATAAATGTAATCAAAGTGTTTTCGAAATGCAAAAAAGTAAAACTGTTTCCGCCCGGGATCGAACCGGGGACCTTGCGCGTGTGAGGCGCACGTGATAACCGCTACACTACGGAAACGATGTAAATAAGTGGGTAAAATGGCGCATATAGCTTCGTGGCCTAGGTTCGTTTCTGCTCGGGAGTGCTCGGCGATGTTCGAGCGGGAGGCGCTACTTTCACGCGGAGCGCTATTACACACGGTTGTGAGGTGACGGTTGATGGCGCGAAAACATAAATAATGTGATGTATGGTTTCTCACTGGAGCTTAGCCCGCTTGGGAATGGATGGATGATACAACCAATAATATAAGCCTACTGTATGGGAAACATATATTTAAAGTAAAGATACAAATTACAAAGAAGTTTTTGACGATTAACATACATTAAAATAGTCTTCGCTGTTCAAGCGCCCTTTAACTATTAATAATAAATGAGGGGACGCAGAATGGCGTCGACCGGAATAACGTCGACCACCTCGTTTGTACAGGCCTTGCACAACGAAAGGTTAAGAGGAACAAAGAAAGTACACTACACACGAGGTGGTCGACGTTGTTCCAGTCGACGCTATTCAGGCGACTCGTAAATGATACATTGATACCACATGAGACACACATAGATACAATCGGAAATGAAAATCAGATACATAAGTAACTCATCCTACATAATTTGCCTCTCCCGAAAACGTTGCAACTTGCAACTTGCAATAATATCTTGGATTTATATTTTATAATAAATAATTAAATAACCAGCATGTTGCTTAGTTACAAGAAATTAATTAATAATATAATAATAATGCTGTACATCATTTGTGGAACACTTTCATCACTCTCCTATACAATTTTTTAATGCTGTTAGCAAAATAATTAATGAATATAATAAAACTTGTCGTAGGCTTTCGCGGCGGAGTCAATATAAAACACATGGCTGTCGGGTGTCGCCGCTTCCATGATAGAGAAAACTGACTGTTTAATGAATATAATGTTGTACATAATTTAAATCATTATTAAACTTGTTCAGAGAGTGATAAAAGTGTTCCACAAATCAACAAATTATGTACATCATAATTATTAATTGTTTATTTATTAAAACTTACCAACATGTTAGTAAGTTATAATAAATTAATGAATAATGTTGTACAACATTATTTGTTGATTTGTTGAACACTTTCAACATTCACCTGAACTGAACAATGTTAAAAATTTCCGAAAAATCCCATGTTTATTTCTAACAGGGCCTATATAATGTGTTATTAGGCGCACTGTGACTACTCCACATCTTTCTGTAATGATTGCCTGTGGCAGGTATCGAACTAAAAACTTCTGAATCAGAGTCTTGTGTAATATCTGTACGTTATCTAGGGCAGGATGCACTGCATGGCCAGTAGCTTCCTACCATGTAACAGTGCACGGCACGTATAGGCACGTGCTGCATTATGTCACTTATTGGCTCCAGATAACATAGTAAGGAAGCAGATGCGACAGTGTTTAACACGCGGTTTCCGCAACTAATATTTTATTTTACATAATACGAATGCTTCTTACGTTTGTGTTATTTTTTTTCTTCGTCACCATTTTTTTTATCCTAATCAGTCATAAAATCTTATTTACAATGGAGGACAATACAAAAAACTCAGTAAATAAATGCACGCAAAATAATAATAATAGCCAGAGGCGACCTATTCAGAGTCTTTGCAACTTTTTAAGTTTTTCATTTGAATTGTTTGTCATTGGTTTAATTATGCTGCATATAATATAGAATATAGTTTTTTTTGCCTACTAATCTTATTGTCGTCTATATAGAAGAGTGCCGCCATATTTTGTATTGAAAATAGCGTAGTTATAAAAATAACGAATGGTAATCGTAGCAGAAAATGAAGTTTATAACCAATAGCCTATGATGATGTAAAGAACACTTAAAACAAAATATTAAATTTCATTAAAACTTTGGTGTTGCTAATTATTGTTGCAGACAATGTATCAGCAGATACAGAAATAGATATTTCCGTTCTCACGTCTTATTTTAATTGTTGATTAATGTGTTGTTAGTTTGAAACTAATAGATATCTGTTGTTTTCCAGTAAAACAATGATTTAACGACGTTCTCTCAAACTAACAATTACAAATAATAATATCAGCTACGTGATAAATATAGTGTCGGCTCCGGTGTCATCAACCACTTGTTGTTGATTGTTGTGTTGTTTATAATAATTAGTGTTTATTTTATATGTCAGTTTGATCTCTTAGGGGGTGGAGTCTTAAGACGCCTGGGGAGACCCGCGTTGTGCAGGCTTCTCTCCAGAGATCGCGCTCCGAATCGTGGCGTAAAACAAAGGCTCGCTCGCCAGCCGGATTTCTAAATTTCTGCGTTAATTTCTATATACTCTTAGTCTTATTTATTACACCTTAAAATTAAAAAAATCATAAACAAAATAATTCGAACACACTGGAATTGGAATTGGAATTCCAGTTTGTTTGTTACCCCGGTTGTATTGTTTTACGTGTGTTTTTTTACAATTGCCTTTTTGCCGGGTCAAAAATATTTTATTACCTTCCTGAGATTAATGAAATTGATAAGAAAATACCTTTATGCCTGGCGCACATGGAGCTACGTGGCTTGGCGGACTCTACGGTGGCTGCACCAGTGCCGGTCAGCTTGACGTCTCTGTTAGCGTCACCCGTCTTGTTAGAGGGCCCGGTTAGCGGGAAGCAACACGACGCGTTCTCCCCACATAAGTCAGACTTCTTGGAGCTGATGTTGAGGATGCCGAACCTTAGCTTGGACTTGTTCACGGTTATCATACGTTTACCCTCGGTCTTCATCGTGGGAACGTCGCTGAAAACAAAGATATTTTGTATTATTTTAATTTATTATTAAGGTAATTAAAAATATATTTATTATAATTTTTAATATTTAGTCTTAATTTAAACTTGAGTATGATTTTTTTGTATTTAATGTTTGTCCGGTTGAAAGGGAACAATCGGACAAAATATTGCAGCATAAATCGATAATTATTGGAAAGTAAAATAATTTATCATTAATGTTTCGTCAACAAACCCTAAAACGTAAGGTCGTAAATTTTGAATTGCCCCAGAAAATTTAACTAGGAACATGCTTAAGTCGTTGTTAGACGAGTGAGCGAGCCATGTGTTGAGTACCCGGTAACAACTCCTTTCTTCCCCTTACCTAAGGCGGATCAAGTCAGCATAATCTTTCCTCCCTAGCCTATCATAGGCCTATCATAGGCGCATTATGGCCTTACAGTTGACGCGCCCTTATACCAACTAAACTCAAAACCATATCGTGTATAAATAAATCAATATAAATCAATCAATCAACTTAAATGCAAATGTTCCCGGGTACTCAACACATGACTCGCTCACTCGTCTAACAACGAATTTAAACACACAACATTGGTGAGGAATACCCGTTGGTGGAATCGAACCAACGACTCCTGAGTTAGATTCTCGCGAGTTTCACGTTATCTGTTTCCTTTCAAAGAATGTAAACATTGTTACATAAAATACCTAAGAATTACATAATATCTTTAACATTAAAATATGCGTTTTCATGCGACACAATTTCTTCATCCATCGATTAAACGACGCTTCAGACATTGTATCCGACTTGCAATTATTGGATGAGCGAAGCGAAGATTCCATTTAACTACACTGGAGAAAAAAATCCAGAATGTTTTTTTTCTGTTTGTATTATTGTGTGTCTGTTAGCACGATTCCGGCTAAACCGATACTCCAATTGCAATAAAATTTTATGGGGACCTTCGAAGTCTTTGAACTTAGAAGTGCCACGTTTTTGAGCGCAATCGAAAAATTATTTCTCATGAAAATCGCAATTTTACTATTTTTTTTTTATTTTTAAGAAATTTCTTCGACTTATAAACCTACATGCTTTATCCGATTGTAATGATTTTTTTACAGAACCTTTACTTTATGAATTAATATATTCGTGTGAAATTTGAGCGTAATCGAAAAACTATTTCTTATGAAAAGCGCAATTTTATGATTGTTTCGATTTTTAAATTTCTTCGACTTGTTACACCTACATGCTTTATCCGATTGTAACGATTTTTTAACAAACCCTTAATTTTATGAATTAATATATTTATGTGAAATTTGAGCGCGATCGAAAAATTATTTCTTATGAAAATCGCAATTTGACGATTTTTTCGATTTTTTATATTTCTTCAACAAATAACACTTACATGCTTTAACCAATTGTAATGATTTTTTCACAGAACCTTAATTTTATGAATTGATATATTCGTGTGAAATTTGAGCGTAATCGGAATTTTTTTATTAATAAAATCGCAATTTTACGCTTTTTTCGTTTTAATAAAATTACGCTCATCCAACAACGCGCGAAAAAGCGTTCGCGAAGCTTCCTAGTGTATAAAATCTAGTACATATTTATACCTCGTTGTATTAAATCTAGTACTGAGCACTTGTTTTTCTACGTGCAGAAATGCAGCCACTGCTATTTCAGGAAAGTGTTACAAAAATTATATAATAATAGAATCCCGTTTGGACTGGATCGATTCAAGTTTGTCAAAAGTCTTGCGGAGGATGTAAAAGTGACTTTATCATGCAGTAGTATACATAAGATTCTTGTTTGGTCCGGGCCGCGATTGTTTCATAACGAAATAATTTGCTTAATTTTACTAAAAGTTGCTATTCTGGTTACTGATGCTTTCACGTAATCTCAGTACTGCAAATACACATAATAAAAGCAACCAAATAATATGCCTATGACATAATAACCGGTATTGAATATTTTTGAAGATAAAATCCTCTTTTATTTAACTTTTTCTTCATAATGATGTTTTGATTGTATTCGTTATTATAACTTTAAAATTTTAGAAGCAATAAATTAAGATATTTTCCTCTCTATAATACCTCCTCTAGAATCTAGATAACTATACCCTGAAACTGTTTAACAGATATATTTTTATTTAAGATCTTCATCTCCAGTATCTTTAAACAATCAGTCGCATAATAACTTGTGATTTAATTCTTTTACGTGGAGTGTGTCACATTAATAATATTTCACCTACTTGTTTTATCATTCTAACAGTGTATTATTATACACTGCCTTAGTCTCGTATACGATTTCAGATCATAATTGAAGTTCAAGTTAATCTCGAAGCTTGTCCCTTGCGTGTATGTTATAATATTATCCTTGGGGCATTTAACCAAATATTTATTTTTGTATTTTTTAATGCATTATCAAGTTAACTGTCGATGTGAACAAAATAAGAAATAATATATAATAAAATGTAAGGTAATTTGTGACAAGTTTCTAAGAAAAATAATCCATGTTACGGAAACAATTATTGAATTCTGCTTCTTCACCTTGGCCAACATAACAACAAGAAACAAACCTAGACCTTGGTAAACATAACAACGAGAAAACCTAGACCTTGATGAACATTGAACTTTTGAACCGACAACGTTTTAAAGTAGTTTCTTCGAACTGTTTAAAAATGTAGGATTTGAAGTGTTAATTTATTGAAAGTTGTAATTACGTAATATAAATATATTGTCAAACCTTCAGATGATTCACGCAAGTTTACGCGACCGCCCGAGGCTTGTTGCAAGAATTATCACTGAAGGTTTTGCTCAAGGGTTTCCTCGTTCAATTAGTGTTCAATACCGGAAGGATGTGTAATTTGTTCATCATTTGCTACATATTGTCATGAATTATAACTACACAGTCGCCCTATAAACTTTACGCAGGCTATTTTGTTGTGTGATTTGCTTCATTAAGCCGGCCGGCTTTCTTTACTTGTGCACTTCAGATTGTGTTTATTTCATTTGTTATAAAAATTTAATATTTATATATTTTTTTTGTGTTGGTATTTTCAACTTCGTACTGTGCTTAGTTGAGAAGAAGAAAATGTCTAACCTATACAATGATTCCATTTTTATATTTAAAAAATATTATTTGGCATAAAGGTCTACTCTTGTAGCTTGAGATAAGTAAATATATTTTAAGCAAATTTGACATTTTGTTACGTATATTTTTATCTTTCATAAAAAATCTAAATGTGTGTGTTCTTGTACTTCTACTTGTACTTGTGAGAAAATGTAAAAATTAAAATAATTCAATGTAGCCACATACATTATTATAATGCAATGCTAAACTAATTTGCAAGAGGTATGAGAAAACCTTATTTTTAGTAAAATTGGCATTTCGTATCGTTTTTTAAATTTGCGTACGTGATAGCTCTTATTTTAGTTTTTGAAGTAAGTAGCAACATTCTTAATAATAATTAAATAACTTTGTTAGTTCTCCGAAACTGTCAAGTGTGTGTTACTGGTTATTATCCTTTCTTTTTCGTTGTGATTTCAATAAATTTTTATCATTGATAGTGTTTGAAAATGTTTTGTTTATTATTATATATACATATTTTAGGACGAAGTAAATTTTAAATCGAAATGCAATATACTTTTTTGTAATGCAATAAAATTATTTCCTAAATTACAAGAATTGAATTTAAATAATTCGATTACAAATATGAATTAATCAATGATTTAATAATCGTAGATGCAATGACACTCTTGCACATTGACTGGTTACAACTATAAATTATAATTAATATCAACTTAATATTCAAATTCCCACTGATGTGACTAACAAAATTAATGATTATACGTACACTTTACGAACAAAGCATTTGTACTTTTACTGTAAAACATTAAGAAACTACTTGCCTCTAAAACGTATTTTTTAAATAAAAAAAAAAATCCAAAAACTAATAGTCCTGTTGAAATCACGAAATATTATTGATTTCGATCTGTCCCAAAAATGTCATTTATTAATGTAACTCGAAATACGTGTTTACGCAAAATACTAGGTCATCTTAAAAACTTATTCACATCTAGAATAATTTTTTTTTTTAACTTTTATAATATTGACATAAACAGACACAAGACATTATTGTTAAACAACCGAAAAGCACAAACTTTGGAAATCACATGCATTTCTTAGAAATTTATGAAGACACTTTAAATTTAAATAACTAAAAAAAATTCGAAAAAGATTTAAATATTGTATCAAAAAATTCAAGTTATTCGAAATTACACTTTTGATAATACCATTTTGTATCAACATTATTTAAACATAAAATTTAATTGATGATAGCTAAAACATGACAAATTTTAGTAAGTTGTTACAAAAACGAGAAAAGTTGATTGATCTACTAAATGTCACTGCGAATTTTGAGGAAAACATATCTTAAAAATCTTTAAACGAAATTAAACTGATGTTAAATCATTATTGAAATCAAAACTACTGTAAAATTATCACACATCTTGTACAAAAAGGTAATAAAAACCTCGGGATATTAATATTAATAACTTACGATCCAGTTACAATTAATAAAAATCACACACAACACAAATTTAAAGAAACACTTGATTATTCATTTATCAAACTTAAAATCAAAATCACTCGAAAATAAATTCTCTCCCACTGATTCCGACTACTCCGTCTTGTCTTATCGCGCGCCGGTAACTAAGTGAGCTCGGGTCTCATTCACTTATTTATCACACTGTCACCTCGCGTCTATAGTCCGGTCACTAGTAAGATACTCCCGCACCTCGCCTCTATAGTCCGGTCACTAATAAGATATACCGCACACCGCCTCCGAAAGTAACAAAGGCTATGTCGTGGCAGTTTTAACTCCAGCCACCGACAGTGTTGGCCCGAGCGTTAAGCGCGCGACTCTGATTCGGGAGGTCCCGGGTTCAAATCCCGTCTAGACCGGAAATCCTGACTGAAGGCTTTCTCGGAGGTTTTACTCAGTCGTTAATGCGAGTGCAAGGGATTGAGTCCTCTTAATCAGCCCTCGGACATCCCTTCACAATTGTCCTATCCGCAACATACCTAGTCAGACACCTGAAGAGGGGCATGAATTGAACCCTGGGCAGGCTTCCTACAAAAAGTTATAAAAGTTTTAGTTTTTTACTCCTTCCTTGCCTGTTGGAAAACAAGTGCATTTTAAAATGCCGAGGAAGCCTTAATGATTTATAATATAAAATTCATCCTATACCAAAACACCTTTTGGTAATGATATTTCTAAGTTTCAAATTGATGTTGACTATATCCAGTTATATTTTTTGGGTGGTGAGACCAACCGATTTTTTATATCATGCTACATATAAGTTTGCGGAACTTTATGAACGTAGTGAATTATCCACTTATCCTGTTCGAAAAAAAATTGCTACTTGCTTGATGGCAGTGCCAAAGATGGCTGCTTATTTATATAACCAAGGAGTTCCACGGTGCTCGATGAATCTAGGATAAAATACAGTCAAAAAAAATTTAAAAAAAATAAAATAAAATATAACCTGTGTCAAGTTTTAAAAATGTGTTTATTGTAATATATCCAGGTTAATAAGTTGTGCATTGTGTAAAAAGTGAGATGTGTTTGGACGGCGCCATGACAGATTTCTGGTAGTGTGACGTCATCTGGAACTCTCTAATACGAGTGTTTCAGGAAAGCTTTGGGCGGCGCAGTATCTACTTACTTTAGCCGACTGGTGGGCAACGAATGTATTTTTAACATGGATTTACGATAGGCGGATAGGAAGAAATCACGTATTTCTCATCGCCTACTCTGATTAAAAAATGTATACGATCCAAAATGTCGATATATCGGATATTTAAA
This sequence comes from Sweltsa coloradensis, assembly GCA_024449915.1. Classification (NCBI taxonomy): domain Eukaryota; kingdom Metazoa; phylum Arthropoda; class Insecta; order Plecoptera; family Chloroperlidae; genus Sweltsa; species Sweltsa coloradensis. Next base: position 275,282 of record JAMZAV010000154.1, on the reverse strand, counting down.
GTGCTTCTGGTAAAAATGAAACACTTTTTACCAGACACGAAACGGTTGGTCTATTTCTAAAGCGTCGAAAGTGGTGATCTATAGCACATCCCTTAGACCTACTTTTACAAGGTCCTAGCTTTGAATTGTTTTTGAAAAAACGAACTTCTATTTCTATTGTTTCCTTGATATTAGAGAAGACATCATTCGATCGGTTTGAACTCCTAAATGTTATGCTGTATGAGGAATCTTCAATAAAATGCACCCCTTTAACAAGTGTTTAAATGCCGTTAATGTTATTTTTGCCCAAGGTCCACTGGATTTCCGCTAGGCTTCGCTGCCGCGCACAGGCCGATGGCCAAGTAAGGTCGTCCGATACACTTCCACTATGGGGCCGCCATGATGGATCACAACTGTGGGTAAATTCGCGGCGAATTTAAACTTGGCCGCGGCCCGCGAATGCATTGTCCACGGGAAGATACTCAATTTGAAGCGCATTAACACAGCATTAATTATTGTATCAGTATAAACATTAAGCGTCGCGTAAATAGGCTTAATTATCTGAACAAAATAATGCAGAAAATAAAATTTAAAATCAAATTAAAATGATAATATTATAATGCTGGCATATATTTTGCCTTCGGCCTATATAGACCTTGTTTAGGCTTAATGAAATGCTACATAGCCTTTTGCTACATAAAATAATAGGCTATGCTGTATTTTATTTGTATCAGGGAACAATAAGGTAATGTTTCCAAGACAAAATCATCCAATCCCAATCATCTGGAATGGCCTTATTTTGTAACTTCAAACTTGTAGGCCTACTTGAATGATAAGATTATAGGCCTAATTAAATGCTACATTGCCTTGTATTACAGAAACATAATGGGCTCTATTTTTATTTTTATCAGACCAGGGAACAATGGGGTAGGCCCTAACGTTTCCAAGGCCAAATCATCTGGAATGGCCAACTTTGTAACTTCAAAGTTACTTGCATGATAATATTAGGCCCATATAATGAAATTTTACTACATAAAAAATAATGGGCTATAATTTATTTGTATCAGATCAGGGAACAAGGCAGGCCTCAACGTTTCCTAGCCCCAATCTTCTGGAATGGCCAACTTTGTAACTTCAAACTTACCGTACTCCAATGATTTTGCAATGTTATTAATAACGAAGATGCATGGGAGAATGGCCATTTATTAATAATAAATATGATATTTATCCAAAACAGAAGCACACTGCCAGGTCCCAGGTTATAGTATAAAACAAATCCCAATAATAATTTGAGATTATGCATCCTTCAACCTGTATTTTAGTCCAAATCTTCAGGTAGGCTTATCATTGATGATTTTCAAAGGGGGGGCAGGGAAAACAATGAAACATACTAGTTGGGTGTAACAGTGCATGTAAAGCAGGTGGGACAAGTCAAGGAAGAGTACCTAGGTGATCGAGGATATATTTTTAGGTTTTGACATGTAATATAGGCCTACCCCAAACGACATACTGTACAATGGGTCCACATTACAAAATAAAATACAATAAAATGTCATGCAATACTCAGTGCTTTTAATATTAATATTTATCTTGTAGGCTCCATCTATTATAGATAGATAGATAGATATTTTTATTCACTTAGACTAGTACAGTGTACAAGTATAACTCTTTGTAGAGAAAGTGAATAGTCTATAATTAATAATTAATAATAAAAGTGATAGTAATTATAATAATATACACAGTGTTAGAAGAAAGAATAGTTGGATATAAAGCATAATTGATAATTGATATGGATATTGATATGTATGATGATTATAATTATATTTATTATCTGTACCTAAGAACTTATAATATGCTTTTGCTTCGGCTAAATGTTTTGACAATATCCATATTATGTACAACTTTGTACCTGTCAATGGAAATAAAAAAATACGAATTGCAAGGAATTTCTAAGGAAGGGTGGAATCATAGATAATAATGGTTGGAATAATAATCTATAGTAGGCTAATTCAAACTAAAAAAATCATGATTTTATTATAAATGTAACAGGTCCATTAATTAATTTAAGTTGCCTACAATAAAAAGCATAGGTAGGCCTAGTACCGGTACCGGTAAACTAGATTAGGTGAAGGACTACAACATGGATCTTCATTGATATGAATGGCAACTCTAGTAAAAACAGTAAAAAAAATTGTATAAATTATAATACAAGTCCAAGCATAGGCCTGGAGGCACATTCAAAACAAATTATTGAAAACATGTTTGACATGGTTTTTTACAAGCTGATATTTGGCCAACCTATCAATGAGACATGAGAATGAGAAAGTTTTTATAGCTTGGTTATTATATTTAATGTATAGCCCTATATTATATTGGCCTAAATCATAACTTTTTAAAAATTAAAAAATGCTGCAAATTATATAATTTTTTAATATGAGACTCCTTTCAAAGAGATACTACTACTACTACTACTACTACTACTTTCAATGAGATGATAAAATATAAATAAAATAGTTTTTCTCATTGGCACACGACACGAGTAAAGAATAGAATACTTCCTCAAAGGGAAAATTATGTCCACAATTTTACGGAAGTGCAGCGAAGTGTAAGTAGCCAGGCCTAGGCCTACCTGAAAATACTTTTGGGAGAATTGTCTTCAAAAAGTTTTTCTAATTGGCACATGACACGAGTAAAGAAGAAACTTCCCCACAGGGAATATTATGTTCAAAATTTTTCCGGAAGTGCACCGAAGTGCACCTGCACCGCAGTAGGGCCTATCAACTCTCAAACCCAGCAAACCGACAGGCGGCAACCGATATTCCAAATGGCTGAGAAGTTAGAGGCAACCTTGCTTGGAAAAGCCCAGTTACAGTTACAGTAGCAGTATAGTGACCGTAAATAATTTGATGACCACAGACAAACCACAAATAAAACAATTTTTAGTTCCGAAACCCACTAGGTAGTAAAAATCTTTGTCGTTCGATCTTTCATGTTCACTGGTGGCCGATTGTCCCACACTGAAGGCTGGTTGTCCTACACTGAAGGCTGGTTGTCCCACACTGAAGGCTGGTTGTCCTACAGTGAGGCTGGTTGTCTTGCACAGGTGGCTGGTTGTCTACACTGAAGGCTGGTTTGTCCTGCACAGGTGGCTGGTTGTCTTGCACTGGTGGCTGGTTGTCTTGCACTGGAGGCTGGTTGTCTTGCACGGGTGGCACTGGAGTGGAGGCTTGTTGTTGTGTTCCTGTGGACAAGAAAGGAACAATGTATCTAAATCTTAACAAGAATAAATAGTCCAAATCCATGGCTACAACTAGGCCTAAGGCTTATCCGTAGCCGTAGGCCTAGGTCAATTTATGGTAAGAATACGATTGTGCCTAAACTTGCCGCATACGACATCCCGTGCTTCTACATATGGAAGGACTTGTCCCACTGAAAATCAGTTATAACTGAGTGGGTAGACTCTAAATACAAATTTATTTATTTAATTATTTATAAATGCAAAGTTGTAGAGGGTCTAGGTTAGAGTATTGCGGTATTGCGCAAGAGTGCGGGAGCTTATATTTGGTAGGCATAGATAGGCCTAGGCCTACATACTTTAATTTGGACATGTTCGGTTCAAACTAACTTTTACCAAATCGCCTAGTGCTGTTCGGCACAATAACCAAATTAATCATAGGGAGTAGAGAACCGTAGGCCTTTTGGATCCAGGGTTCGTTAGGGTAGGGCTTAAGATAGCAAAACAAACCACATGTACTTCATGTAGGCCTACATCCCACATGCAATTTGCCATACAAAATACCCTGCGGCTATTCAACAGTTAGCTACGGAAAATTTACATGATCAATTTTAGCTGTAAACTAGGGCTAGGCCTGTGACGGTAAATTTACGACTGCTATTTTAACCGTAGCTACGGTAACGGGGTAAAGTTGCCCTAAGGAACAATTATGTCGTGTTGTATTTTTACAGTAGGCTTGACTAATTGACTAGGGAGGCCCTAGACCTACAGAATTGATTTACACAGGCAGGCTAGGGGCTTAGGCCCTAGATCTACGCCCCAAATACTAGCCGCCTAGAAAATGCCACCGGTCCTTGACCAACTGCAGGAGTGAGAGACAACAACAACAAGATAGATTGACGGCCTGCTAATTTAGCCGGAGCTACGGAGTTTGTTTTACAGTAGGCCTAGGCCTACGTTCAATTAACCTATTGAAGGCCAGTGCTAGGTACCGGTACCGTTAGCCTCAGAGGCTAGGCCTAACTAATCTGCTAGAGCCTAGCTAGCCCTATGTTGAATTGGGGTTGTTTTGTTTGTAGGCCTACCTAAACCCTTTATGACCAGGTCTTTGTGTAAATCACTTGGCCAAGGTCCTAGGCCTAGGCCTTAGCCTAGGGCTAGGCCTATGGAGAAGGGATCACACAAAGCCTAGGGTTAGGCCTAGGCCCTATCCCTTGATTTAGTAAAGTACTCATTATGAATTTGCCATGCAATAAATATAGGCCTAAGCCTAAGGCGGCTAGTAGGCTATTTGAGGCCTAGCCCCTAGCCTGCCAAAGTGGGCCTAGGGCTAGGCCTCTCCTCTAGCCTGCCAAAGGATATGCCTACCTAGGCCTAATTAAATATGTTAAACTCTAAACTCTTGCTGAGGGCCAAGAGTCCATACCAGTCTAAATACAGAACATAAAAATATAATTGCAATTCGCTAGGTTAGCTACATAGCCTACCTCACTCAATCAGTCAATCTGGAGCTGTCAATGCTGTCCATCACGCCTGCAATTTTAGACCCATTTAGCTCTTCTTCTCGGAGAAGAAGGAAATCTAAATAGTCTAACACCTTCCCTGGAGCTTTCCGAACAATTTGGTGCTACACACCCCGTCATTTGAATGAGAGAATATGCTCAAATATAAATAAAAACACAACACCAAATACAACGCAGAGTAGTGGGCGCCATGGCGAAACAAGGTGGTTTGTGATCCAAGATGGCTTCTAATTTCGCGTCTGGATGACCTTACTTTACGGCTTCGTAAGACCTCCGCTAGGAGTAGATACAGGGGACCTTGATTTTTGCCCACCAGTCGGCCATGACAGTCGGTGTGTCATCTAAAACTCTCCTATAGTCCGCGCACCGCCTGCTAGATAGTTCTGACGGTAGAAGGCTGTGACGTCGCCGTGGTTTAGAAGGCCGTGTGCGTCACTGGGGAAGTCTCGGAAGTTTTTTCGATGTTCGTAGAAGAATCCAAAGTGACGCGTGATTGACAAGTATCACAAAGTTAGAAGGAAAAGAATGTAATGTTTTAATGATCTGCCCACTCAGATAAAAGAAAAGGATTTTCAGGAAGGGACTTTTTTTTATACATTTAGTGAATGTTCGAATGAATGAACCATACTTTATTATCATGACGGGGAATATCAAAAACGTGTTAATTTTTAGCGGTAAAACGTCGCAAGTAATCGTCAGACTTGTCTTCTCCTCTATATGTATCACTTTATGTATTGTCTTCTCCTCTATATGTATCACTTTTATGTCTTGTCTTCTCCTCTATGTATCACTTTTATGACCTGTCTTCTCCTCTATATGAATCACTTTTATGTCTTGTCTTCTCCTCTATATGTATCACTTTTATGTCAGTCTGTATATTTTGTTGGCATTGCCTTTCAACAAGGATGACACAAAATGATTTTGCTGGTGATCCTGGTGGACCCTATAGTCACCCAAGAAGGAGATGTTTAGAACTGGCACCACCACCAAAATAAATTATTATTGTTATATGTGGTTTCGTTTAAGTATCCCTCATTGATAATCTACAGATTGAGTTGATTAGCTCCACATCACGGGTGCTTTCTTTTGCTTGTCTTTCATCAATCAATTGACTAAAACCGGAATGATTATTCAACATAACATATCTGCACGATAACATAAAGTAAACAAACAAATACAAACTCGTTTTGGCTGAATGTCTCGCTTGAAGAATCATATTTAAGAAGAGAAAATACAAATTCTCTGCGGTCAAAGATGCATTCTTAATGTTATGAATAACCATGAGAAAAAACACATGTTACACTTACCAACATAGACGTAATGATGTTCCCAACTAATGACGCATATTGGTAAAATACATAAGTGCTAATCCACATACAAGCATGGGTAGGCCTTTACGGGAGCACCTGGAATAGGGAGCTAGGCTGCTAAATTATCAGGAAGATGAAGGAGAAGGAGAAGGAGAAGGAGAAGGAGAAGGAGAAGGAGAAGGAGAAGGAGAAGGAGAAGGAGAAGGAGAAGGAGAAGGAGAAGGAGAAGGAGAAGGAGAAGGAGAAGGAGAAGGAGAAGACAAACCTAAAACAATTCACGTTTTTGTTGGCGTTCAACTTTCTGTTGGACTAGCCCCTCTCCCCCCCCCCGCCATCCCCTCAGCGTCTTCCTAGTAGAAGGGCAAGGCCATCAGAACAACGCATGACATGCTCGGGTTTATCGTGAGACGTGACACACGCACAGACGGACGGACAGAACAGTGGAGAGTTGCTCCCTAAATACAATGTAAGAAGTTAAATTACATTATTCAGTTTTATTAAAAAATGCCCATGGTTAATTAATTTTAAATGAAACTTTCTTTATAAATAGAATTCAGTATACACTGTTTTTTTTATAAATATGTCTTATTAAAAATTATAGTGAATTGTTATAATTATTTAATTAAACATTTTGCAAGGACACATTTTATTAATTTTAAAAATCAACAATGTAAGAAACTATAAGCATTTTGATACATTGTACATTATTATTTATTAAGTCGTTGGTAAATCAATGTTAATTTGTGTTTATAATTTTATTATGCCAATAAGTAATTCTGCCTTTAATAATACCATTGAGTTTTAATTGTAGACGAAGGTGCACGGTCAATGAGTTTTATGCATAATTATTTCGCTTAAGTTCTTCTCGTTATTTTAAATAATTATAATAATATATATTTGAAAGTATAAACATGAAGTGTCAATATATTATAGATTTTTCATGAAAAAATTAGTAATCGTGAGAAAAATGTCACTTATACTGGCACAGTAATAGGTCTAAAGTTTAGATATTTGAGCGAGCGAAGCGAGCGTCTCCACTTGACTCTATGGCTCGAATGTCTGTTTTGTTTTTTTTTCTGTACTGCTTCGATACAGGTCGCACCGTTTCTCTGATCGACCTGAAATTTCGCACACATGTACATACCACCTAGGCGGGTTGCTGTATAGTTTTGTGGCAAAATCGTTCAAAAAGTTAAAAAGTTACATTAAAGTTAATTGAAAGTTTTTTTTTTTAAACTTAACGGAGACAAAATCTGAGGTGGCCAAATCATTTAGAATGTCCGTCCGATCACGAATATGTTTATTTTTATTTTGATCCGATAAGTAGTGTAGTCGGAAATTACATTATAACAAAGTGCCGTTACCATGGCAACGCGCACGTGGTTTCAGGTCACTATGCACTGCCACCTAGAAGTAATCAAAACACTATCGGAGAAGCAGTGTATTATTTGTAACCAAAGAGTTTAACAAGGAATGATGTCAAGGTCTTCTAGATGGCGGTGGATTTTATCCATTCCTCTCCTATTTTTCAAATTTTCAGCTAAATCGGTCAAGACCTTAAGACTTATTGGTTTGTAACATTATGGGAATGTCTTCTCGGGTCGTGTTGCACGTACCGGTGCTCGCTCAACAAACGCGTCCAACTGAGCGTTTTCCTATTCTTAAGGTACCCTTTAAATGTCTTAATACACTTAATATATTTTCCGGGTGCCAAGAAACACAACAAAATTGTCGTAACGAGATAATCAATCGTAATCGTCGGTCTAGTGGTTAGCGTCTCTACTTCCAATGCAGAAGGTCCAGGGTTCGATTTTGATTCTGGCGTTGATCCGTTCGCACTGTCCATAGCACTGATTGCTATATTTCCTTTTTTTCGATCTTTGGTTGTAATCGCTCAATTGTCGATTGCATCGCGGCCTACAGGGTTGGCTTGGTCGCTGTGATTTACTGTCTCCCACTGAAAATTAGTTCTATGACTGGGTGGGTAGACTCTTAATATGAATTTATCAATTTAAAAGCTATATTTCTAGGAGACTCAAAATTAAATTCTTCGCTTCGCATGGCTCATCTTATTAGTACCTTCTAGTTAACAATTAAAACATGAATATTGATGGATGCAGAATACGGCGACTCATCGTGGCCGGAGATTTCAATGCAAGTCAATATCACCTTGCATTCTTCCGTTGCAACACTGCCCGCGTAGTCAGCCCTAAGAAAAACAATTTTTTTACTGCACGATATACTAGGGACGCGTTTCTTGCCCGTTGGGGATGAGAGTACACGGCGAAACCGACAGTGATTGCGATGGCTCGAGCGCTAAGGCGCGACTCTGTTCGGGAGGTCCGGGTTCTAATCCGTCGAGCCGGGACCCCTTTACTGAATTTTTTAAAGGGTTTTTCTGAAGTCGTTAATCAATTCGAGGAATTATTCCTCTTAAAACAGCCCTCGGCACCCTTCAAAATTGTCTTATCCACAACATACCTAATTTTTAACCCTTAAAGGGGGGTTAAATCACACCTGGCAGGCTTCCCCAAAAAAAACTAATTTTTATATGGCACATAATAAAAACATCAGCCATTGAAATCATATACTTTTAGCACTATCCAATTCCACCTTAAATAAGCAATGGTGGAGTATGTGCTAACCTAAAATAATGGGAGAAATTGAATTTGTTCATTTTACAATTTTTTTTTCTAAAATTTTTGTGTTTTATGTATATTTTGAAAACATATTTTAGTGAACTCACAGACTTAGCCCCTAGTGTTAGTTAGAGCCGTTACATTGCACAGGATCTGTCTAGGATGTGTTTCTAGGAGGGTGTTGGCCTACGGACTATTGCACGTTTTTTCCCACCTTGAGAAAGGGTGTAGATTCTGATTCCGACAACAACACAAAACAACAACACGCGGCTACATGCCGGGGGAGCATCGTCAACCTTGGGAAATAGACAATCACTTAATTATAATTTGAGACGAAGCTCATTAGATAAAAGTAAATAAACAATTCGTATTTAGAGACAACATGGACGAGCGAACAATGACCGTAGACACCAGTATTTGAAACATATATTACAATTCCTCCCCCGAAGAACATTGCAATCAACACGTTTTTAGTGTTCAAGAGATGAGAATGTGTTCAACAAATCAACAAATGATGTACTACAACATTATATATTCATTCATTTTTATAACTAATCAACATGTTAAGTTATATAATGAATTTATGAATAACATGTAGAACATCATTTGTTGATATGTTGAACACTTTCATCACTCTCCTGAACGATGTTTAAAACTATTAATATTAATTTAATTTAATATTAATAATTAATTGTATTAAATATTAACAATTCCACCTACGGGAGGGTTTCCCGACTATCCAAATCGAGAGAAAAAAATGTTGAAAATGTTTAAAATGTTGGTTGTACGTTATTTGGGGGAGACATTCAATTATAGTAGAAAGAAACACGAAGGCACCTATCACATCACTTTCCCATGAATTATCTTCAAGTTTATTTACAATTACGGGAAAAGAAACATCAAAAATTTCGGTTTTTTTATTTTTATTGATCAAAGCAAAATTTTGATAAATTCAATGAAGCGCCCCAACAAAAATATCTGATAAAGATTACGAGAGCTCAGTTAAGGCGCCCACACGAAAAGTAGGAGACCAGGACTCGAATTCTGGTCGGGTTAATTTTGTAATTTATGGGTTGTATAAAATATTGGAAAGAGTCAACTTACTACAACATTGTAAGGTATTTTTGATTGGGTATTATCTGCTCGTCGATGGAGTCGGTGCCGACAGGGCTGGCTCGGTCCCCTTCTTAACCTCAGTTATCTGCCAGTTGAGTGCGTGTTTTGTTTATTATGTCAATCTGATCCTAACTGACTACATGAATTAATATGAGCTGAATGTCTCTGTCAGGTGGTGATGGTTGATACACTTTAGAAAGTCAAGTAAAACACCTTTATATTCCTGTCTGGACTGATAAACACTTGTTACGTGATCTGCACCAGTGTTGGCATAGGTCAGTGTTGTCTGTCTGTCTGTCTGTCTGTCTGTCTGTCTGTCCGTCCGTCGTCCGTCCGTCTGTCTGTCTGTCTGTCTGTCTGTCTGTCTGTCTGTCTGTCTGTCTGTCTGTCTGTCTGTCTGTCTGTCTGTCTGTCTGTCTGTCTGTCTGTCTGTCTGTCTGTCTGTCTGTCTGTCTGAATAATATAAAGGCTATTATCTATCGTAATGTCAATGGATTGGGAGAGAAGCGGTTGAGGAATAAAATGTTTAAACTTTCTTTTTCATTATAATATTGCTGAAAATTGGTATGGTTAGGTCGATAGTCGTGGTTTTTGACCTTCGACTTAATCATTTTCTATTTTATTTCTTCAATATATTTTGTTCTTTTGTACAAATCTATTATTTCCTTCGCCTTAACATCCGAAGAAAATTCCTGAAGAAAATAATATGGTTTTTGACTGAAATAAAATATAGCCGTCATTCCCTGCCCTTCATCGTTATAAACCACCTGTTAACACCACCAGGTCAAGGTCATAACAATATGACCTTTCCAAGAATTAACCGGGGATGAAAGAGAACACGTTTGCATTTGAATAATAAACAAATTAAAACAACTATTGAATCAATTCCTTGTTAACGACGCCATACTAATTAATACACGCTAAAGCTCTAGCTGTTTATTAAGGTTACTTCTGTACTTGCAGTTCCTGGGATTCCCGTGTGATAAAACAAATTAAGTGAAGAAGCAGCTAATGAGGAAATTACCCACTAGAGAGAATCTATATCTCTATCTATTATATCTATGGTGTCTGTTAAAACATTTACACATTTACGTTACACCGTATATAATAAACAGTATATTAAATAACCACTTATGAATAAAAAATTATGAATATTCAATTCGTCAATTCATTTTCAATTTCGTTTATGAATGAAATCAGTGTTCGTCTCTTTTCTATGATCTATGATTTATTTAATTTTTTTAAATTTGTGGAATTATATAAAAACAAATGTGCAATTGGCAGGTATGCATATTTTTTTGTGTGTAATAAACAATAATGCGTAGTAGTTTAATAATAAATTTTTTTTAATTACAGGATAAATACTAGTTAGGGAAATAGAAAAATTTGTTTCGATATTAGGTAACAATAATTTAGAAAAATATAATATCTAATCACTGTTAAAAATGAATGCTACTAGTTTACTACATTATGTTTTTCATAGAATCTACATTTTTGAAAATGGCGGCAAAAGTTTAAAATAAATATGATTTTTCTGCAATAATTATTAACTTGTATCTCAACAAAATTATCTTGATAATAATTGTTACCTTTTATCTAGATAATGTTAGTACAGATTATCTTTTATCTTATCTAGATTAATTTTTTTAAGTTTATCATTATCTCGATAAGGTAATAAATTATCTAGTCACAATTAACACCGGTGATAAACTTGAACAAAGTCGTATAGTTTACAGCGTGCAGATATTGGGCACAAGGCGACCGTGACGCTGCACGCGGCTGACGGCCAACCCACCAACTAACCCAGGCCAGGTTTAACCTATGGCGACATACGAGGAAAGACTATTTATTAAGAACCAACATTTAGTTGTTTAACTAATGCAATGGATTCAATGAAGGTCTTCGAGGAACGATATTGAATGCATGGCCTTGCGTTAACCACCAAGGGGGTTTGCAGTATTTATTTATTAATCAATTAATTGATTTATTAGTTCACGCAAATACAGCATTGTTGCCATCTGACATTGAGCAAGACAAAAGTAAATTTAAAACACAACAAACATAAAACGTAATAAAAATGAGTACAACAGAATCATTTCAGTAAACACATAACAGGTGTATATAATTAATATAAATATAAAATATATATATATATATATATTATTTGACGAGTGTATTAAACTACTAACCGAGGTCTATATTTTTAACACTTACTTGTGTGAATTTTCGGAGACGTCCGTCTCCATCGTCAGACACTGACACACTGGCAATCTCACTGTGTTTCCGGAGGCTTCCACCCATGTTGTTGTGCCCTAGTGACTTCTTCCCTGACTAGATTGCGCCATATGGGGCTGAATTCTTTTGTGGCCTGGCTGATTACATTTTCAATGCATGACATGACTGCAGCTTCTTCTTCTTCCGTGTGACTGTGAACAAGAGTACATTGGGGAAACATCAAGACCAGTAAACATCCGCATAGGTGAACATAAAAAAACAATAGAAGGGAAGACAAGGATGCCATCAAAATTAAAAGATCATTTCGACGTGTGCAAGGAAAACATCAATTGGGAGGGGGTTAAAATAATCTTAAAAGAAGAGAATGCCGACATTAGGAAGAGAAAAGAAGCTGCAGTCATGTCATGCATTGAAAATGTAATTAGCCAGGCCACAAAAGAATTCAGCCCCATATGGCGCAATCTAGTCAGGGAAGAAGTCACTAGGGCACAACAACATGGGTGGAAGCCTCCGGAAACACAGTGAGATTGCCAGTGTGTCAGTGTCTGACGATGGAGACGGACGTCTCCGAAAATTCACACAAGTAAGTGTTAAAAATATAGACCTCGGTTAGTAGTTTAATACACTCGTCAAATATATATATCCGGGTCAAATAGCTTCTGAAAATAATATATATATATATATATATATATATATATATATATATATATATATATATATATATATATATATGATTACAGAACAAAACTTATGGAAAAAAATCACTGCACATATTATGACGAATAGTAGTTTTCGTTTTTATATTCTAAGATATATATTTATTTATTTATAACAACAGTAGTCCTGCAGTTGTGTAAGCTTTTATTACAGGTTTTAGGTTTTTTACATAGAATATTCACTCGGAATGAAAACATATGGTATAAGAACTGATTTGAGAGTTGGCGCCTTATATCATGCGAATGCAATTATGTGGAGTTGCTGATAAAGATAAAAGTGGTTAAATTATTGTAAGAAGTAGAACCATTCACATTTTTTTGTATGAACGTTTAAATAAATTTAATAGGACTTATTTGAGAGTTGGCGCGTTTCTTCTCCTGTGGACATTAATAATTGTAACATGTAAAAATAATTCTGGGGAATTGCTAATAATGGAAAAAATAAATGTGGTTTGTTGTTTAGAGTTGTGGTATTAGTAGAGCTTTTAGCTTTTTAAGTTTTGATATTTTTATAAATAAATGTAATTAACAACACAAGTTGAACTAACATAATTTGTTTTCAATGTTTGAGACTCACGTGTTTTATTTTTAGTCATTCTTAGGTTGTTCCGAATTAGTCTAGTTGATTCCAGCATTGCACACGCGTGGAGTCGTGTCCATCATGTTTGGTCGGTGTATCTAGTTGATTCTAGCATTACACCCCTTTGGGGAATCGTGTCCCTTCTTGTTTGGTCGGTGTATCTATTGGATTCTATACATTACACACCTTGGGATCTGTCCATTTTGTTTGTCGGTTATCTAGTTGTTTCCCAGCTTTACACACGGCTTAAATCGTGTCCTTTCTTGTTTGTCCGGTGTATCTAGTTGATTCTAGCATTACAACCCCTTTTGGTTTGGTTCCTCTTTTTTGGGTTCGGTGTATCTAGTTGATTCTAGCTTTTACACCGCGTGGAATCGTGTCCATCTTTTTTTGGTCGGTGTATCTAGTTGATCATTGTTCGCTGTCAAGGTTAACTTTGTCCGCTTTATATTTAGTTCACTACTTAGGCCCAAGTGACTTTCTGAGTGAGTTTGAGTGATAAGTTGACTATAATACGGATATTATTTTGTATTTATTTTTTATTCCTGGTCATTTCAAATCGGATATTTCCAGTATCGCGCATCTCAAATTAGCATCAAATATCCATATCTGATAATACCAGATAATTGATTAATAATATACGTTTTCTGAGGATTCAGCAAGGAAACTGGTATAATGGTCACGCGATGTTTTTACACTTTACAGATTCACTAATGATCAGTTTAACGTTAAATAATTATTGCCTATTATCGCTCGTTGATTACGTAATTAAGCAAATACGGTTTAATTATAAGATTCCTTGATTAGTGGTGCTATTATTTAATTAGCTTGTTTTGATATGAACATAGCATTAACATAATTCCATTACAATCACAAACAATAAAGCCATCATCGACTATACGGAAAATTAAAAAAGCTCCACGAACACGAATTTCTGTTTTAGAAATTAAGTTCTTAGGTTGAACCAGATAAGCTGGCGGCGTCAAAGGGCAAGCGAGGCACGGACGCCAACGTTGACAATTTACACACAACTGGGATTAGGTAGGCCTACCGTATTTGGGCCCTGTTATCGTGATATGTTTTTCACATAAATCAACATTTTATAAGCTGTGAATAAAGTAGTTCGTCCCACAGAGTCAGTATTTTAGCGAAATAATAGTAATCACGATAACGAAAGTGTTTTTTTGCCTTGTTGGTAATGGTGTGTCCAAAGTTCCAGCTGTTTATAATGCCAACCTCGCCAGATGTGATGTCAATGTTTAGGAGCATCAAAATGTCTTGATTTTATTTGTACACTTCATAAATACTTTATTTTTAGGATATATTGGGCAAGGCTTGGCTTTAAAATAGTCGTGTTTTTCTCCGAAAGCAGTTTTAGAGACCGTTTTATTTACTTTTTGCTGATCCTGTGGCCATAGTGCGTGGTCGACAGTGCTGCGATCCCTCGGCGACCGCCACCTTATCTGGTCCACACTATACTTGTGGAATTCCTTATATATTTGAAGCAATATCCTGAAATATTTGTTTGGCATTTTGTGTTTGCGTTAGAAATGCCGAGCTTGTGAATGTTGTCAATGCGTCGGAGGTTTTGTGTCAGCATATTATGTAAAATGACAAAAGACGTTTTTATACACTAGGAAAACGCCAAGGTCGTTGTAAGACGAGTGACCGACTCATGTGTTTAGTAACCGGGAACATTTGCATTTAAAGTTTATTGATATAAGGTATAAATGATAGGGTTTTGAGTAAAGTTTGTATAAGGGCGCGTCAACAGTAAGGCCATAATGCGCCACTCTAGCCTATGGTAGGCTAGGGAGGAAAGACCCATGCTGGATCTAGCCTTAGGTAGGGGGAGGAATGTTACCGGGTATTCAACACATGGCTCGCTCACTTGTCTAACAACGAAACTTCGTCGTTTTCCTGTTTATGTATAATTATTTAAACAAATTTAGGATAAAGACTTAAGATAAGTTAAAAAATAAACTAAATCGTGTAGTTTTTACCATAAGAATAAATTATATAGACATTGGACATGAATGAGCCACGAGAGTGTTTTTTACCACTTGAATATCACATGCAGCAGTTTCTTTCTGCGTTTAGTCTTTTTATGAATTAGCTAGCTTCTATATCGGCCTACATTAATTTAACATGCATTTCACTTTTTAAACTTGTAACGGTCATAAGTATTAACTAAAAGGGTGGGGGCGAATTAGCCGATTAATCTACAATCACCCTTATATAATGCTTATGACCGTTAAAAGTTTCAAAAAGTAAAATGCACATTTTATTAATGTAGGCCGATATAGTAACTAACTAATAAATAAATCGACTAAACGCAGAAAGAAACTGCTGCATGTGATATTCAAGTGGTAAAAAACACTCCCATATGGCTCATTCATGTCAAAAGCTAATAATATCAATAGTAATGTAAATAATTTTGATGTAGGCTTATTATGGATTTAATTAGGAATAGGATATACGTTAAAGAAAAAAATCAAGAAAAAAATTTAAAGCCAATCCTTGCAGGCTGTAGCCTCTGTAGCTATAGAGAAAGTATGGGCTGTACGGCTGTACCTAAACAAGCGTTTCTGTCACCACAGCCTGTTACGCTTGTAATGAAAATACGAAATTCTTTCTCCCAACGATATGCTTTACACTGTGAGTATAGTTTGTACTAGAATATACCACTGGTGTGCGGGTACCCGAAGTTTCGGCGGTTGGGTATTTGGGGGCAGACCTGAACGTCAAAAAAGGTACCTTCATCATTTTTATCTGTATCATGTTTGGAGTTCTGGATTAGGCTCTGCAAAACTTACAGAAGAAGACAAAAAGAAGAAAAAAATCGACGTTTCGCTGTATTTGAACCGTCTTGTTAAAAAATGGGGTTTGTACTAGGAAAACGCCAAAGTCGATGTCCGACGAGTGAGCGAGACAAGTGTTGTCATGTTGTTGCTTGTTTTACTTTATATTATTAAAAAACTGATATCAAATTTATCGATTATCGATGGATTCCAAAAACCACATTATTATACATCGATAGTTTTCTATGCGATCTCGACTCGATATCTCGATATCGGTCGTTACTAATCAGACTCGATCGTGTCATCTCTCAGGCGATCAAGGCTACCAAGGTTACAGAGCAGCGCGCCCATGCAAACACTGATCAAATAAATGAAATAAATTGTATTTAGAGTCTACCCACTCAGTTATATAACTGATTGTCAGTGGAAGACAGTAAACCAAAGCGACCAAGCAAACCCTGTAGGCCCCGACGCAATCGATGAGTGAGCGATAACCAACTAAAGATCGATATTTTTAATAGGAAATAAAGCAATCAGTGGTATGGACAGTGCGAACACCCGCGGATCAACGCCAGAATCAACAAGGCCGATTCAGAACAACCTTGAATTTATTATGTGGCTCGTTGCTAGGACGGCTCCAAAGTCACCGTTTACAAACTCCTAAGACAAGAACTGATGGACTTAAGTCCAAATCAGAAGTTAAAAAACTTCTGACCTTGGCGGGAATCGAACCCTGGACCGTCTGCATTGGAAGCAGTGACGCTAACCACAAGACCAACGAGCCACACAAAGCTAGTATTTACTGTTGGGAAACTTCGTCTTGCTGTCGTAGGTTAGGGTCGCCATCAGAAAACAATGAAACTGTTAAGACTATTACGTCAAAACGCGTTTACACAAAGCTACTTTTTATTCATTATAACAATGCTATCGAGATCATGATTTTTAGGACTTTACACTACTCAAAATAAAACAAAGATTATGATAATTCAAAGGTAAATCAACCTCCTTCATCAGGGTTTTAATGAAAATTTAAAAAACATTAAAACAGAATGGGCTTTAAAACAAATAATGTCATCAAAACAAAACAAAATGCACATAAGAAACATAATAATAAATGTGGTTGTAGTTGTTATTAAAAAAACAAGTAAAATAAATTATTAAATTAACAAAACAAAAAAAGAAAAAGAAACATAATTGTTCATCAGATATCTTGTAGACCAAAAACTTTCCTACCTACCTCAACGATGCATTTGTGAAAAATGGTTATCCAATTAAAGTATTCCAGAAAGTGATGAAATCTGTTTCAACAGCTGTTGTGTTGCAAGATAACAATCAAGCTCCCGTTCCGCCGCAAATTCTGAAAACAGGAGTTCTTGATTATTGTCAGAATTTGTCCGAAAAAATCAGACGTCTTCCATCTCCTTTTGGGATTCGTACTATTTTCAATCATCTACTACCCTTAGAAGTATATTAACAGTTACTTAACCCAAGAACGAGTCTCAATTGTCCAAGACTGCTGTGTACTCAATACCTTGTCAATGTGGTGCCGCGTACATTGGAGAGACCAAGAGACCTTTTGAGGAGCATAAGAGCAACGTTTCGCAGCATAAAGTACATTCCTCTAGATTAGCAGAGCATGATTATGAGAGTTACCATTATGTGGGCTGGAACACCTCATCCATCATGAAACCAATGCACATAAACGTAAACTTAGTGGCTGCATTGATATATGTTACTAATAATGTAATAAGTGCGCCTTGCATTGATTTTCCTGGAATTTGGGAAGTTTTTGTAACTAATCAGCCATATAATGTTTACTTCTTATTTTTTGATTTGTGAATTTTATAATTTCTTTTTCTGTTTTTTGGATGAGCGTAGTGAGCGAAGCGAAGATTCCATTTCACTACACTGGTGAAAAAAATCCGGAATGTTTTTTTTTTCTTTTTTTTTTGAATTTTTGTCTGTTTGTCCGCACGATTCCGGCTAAACCGATACTCCAATTGCGATGAAATTTTATGGAGGCCTTCGAAATTTCTGAACTTAGAACTGCCACGTTTTTGAGCGCAATCAAAAAATTATTTCTCATTAAAATCGCAATTTTACGATTTTTTTCGATTTTTGAAAAACTTCTTCTACTTATAACACCTACATGCTTTATTCGATTGTTATGATTTTTGCTCAGAACCTTTATTTTATGAATTAAGATATTCGTGTGAAATTTGAGCGCAATCGAAAAATTATTTCTCATGAAAATCGAAATTTTATGGGTTTTTTCTTTTTTAAAACAATTCTTTGACTTATAACACCTACATGCTTTATCCGATTGTAATGATTTTTTCACAGAACCTTAATTTTATGAATAAATAGATAAGTGTTAAATTTGAGCGCAATCGAGAAATTATTTCTTATAAATTCAATTAAATTAATTTTAAAAAAAAAAATTAAAGTTATTTTTTTATTTTATTTAATTTAATTTAAAAAAATTCATTAAAGTAATGATTTTTCCACAGAACAACAGAAAATCTGCATAACACATGGCAGCTCAATGCACCAATTACGCTCATACAACAACGCGGCGGGACTTAAGCGTTTTTGAGCGAGCGTAGCGAGCGTCTCCACTTGACTCTTATGGCTCGAATGTCTGTTTTTTTTTTCTGTTACTGCTTCGGTACAGGTCGCACCGTTTCTCTGATCGACCTGAAATTTTGCACACATGTACATATCATCTACGCGGGTTGCTGTATAGTTTTGTGGCAAAATCGTTAAAAAAGTTAAAAAGTTACATTAAAGTCAATCGAAAGTTTTTTTTTCAAACTAAACGGCGACAAAATCCGAGGTGGCCAAATCATTTAGAATGTCCGTCCGGTCACGAATATGTTAATTTTATTTTGATCCGATGAGTAGTGTGATGGAAATTACATTATAACAAAGTACCGTTACCATGGCAACGGAAAGTCGCGCAGCTTTTTTGGCTCATGATAGCGGTCGAACGGAGGCTCGGATCGAGTTGAAATTTTGACCATCCGCAAGCTTCGTTCCCGATTGAATGCCATGAGTTTTGTGGCAAAATCGTTCAAAAAGTGTAAAGTTACATTAAAGTTAATCGAAAGTTTTTTTAAAAAACTAAACGGTGACAAAATCTGAGGTAGCCAAATCATTTAGAATGTCCGTCCGGTCACGAATATGTTAATTTTATTTTGATCCGATAAGTAGTGTAGATAGAAATTACATTTTAACAAAAGTAACGTTACCATGGCAACGAAAAGTCGCACGAGAATTCTGGTCACAATTCACTGCCACCTAGAAATAATCAAGAGTTAAAATAGTTTTCCTAAAGAAATGATGTCAAGGTCCTCTAGATGGCGGTGGATTTTATCCATTCTCTCCTATTTTACAAATTTTCAGCAAAATCGGTCAAGACCTTAAAGACTTATTGGTATGTAACATTATGGGAATGTCGTACTCGGGTCGTGTTGCACGTACCGGTGCTCGCTCAACAACGCGTCCAACTGAGCGTTTTCCTAGTCCTAGTTATAACTACGATCACATTTATTATTATGTTTCTTAGGTGCATTTTGTTTTGTTTAGATGGCATTGTTGGTTTGTTTAATTTTAAAACCCATTCTGTTGTTATGTTTTTTTCAACTTTCATTAACAACCTGATGAAGGAGGTTGATAAACCTTTGAAATATCGTAATCTTTGTTTTATTTTGAGTAGTGTATAGTCCTAAAAATCATGATCTTAAACCTGACCTACTCTAAAATTGTTTCATCATTGCAATAATGCTATCGAGCATTAGTTGTCAGTAGAGTTACGTGAAAATAGCGTTTTGTGTAAGGTTGCTACGAAGCGCTATTTTTTCACTTAAAACAACGTACCTGTAATAATTTCGAAACAAATTTGAATTCAGCTAATATTCAAAATTATTGATGACATTATTTCAAACTAAAATTATGAGAAACTTCATGACAAGCAGGGTGTGTGATTTTTTAGATTTTTATAAACAAATCAAATATGATGCATTTGATTTAAATCAACTTTTTGTTTTTATAAGATTTTTTCGATTTTTCCCGATTTAAATAAGATGTTTATTGATTTAAATCAACAATATCGGTGTTTCAAAACTTGTCAAGTTGGTGAGCGGATCAAATACTTTCACAAGCGTTTCAGAAAATCCTCTTTTTTATTTTTTATTTCATAAATTTCTTCGGTGCATGCTGCAGCCTACTCGCGGGTTTTGTGGAATCATTCCTGGGATTACTGTATATGCATATTTTTCATTTTGTTGTCAGTGATTCAGTGATTTTATTCCTAATTACCACAAAATACTTATGTTAATTCGTTCAATGGTAGATTATAATAATTACGGTAAGAAAACATTACGCAAATATAATTACGTTTATAAATATTTAAATAGTAATTAGTTTTATAAAGGGGAAATGACGTATGAGAGGAAATTCACAATAACTTAAGGCCACCCGGACTCGGCTATGCTGGCCATGTTAAATTTGTCAACTTCATGTACCTTTTTCTCAGCAATGGCTCAACCAATCACATCAATTTTTTTTGTGTGCTTAGTTTGAACCCTTGTACACAAATAGACAAGAGCTTTTTTGAAAAAAATTAAAATTATTCTAGTTTCAATTTTTTTGTAGATGTGCTTTTTTTTGTTACTTTTCTCAGACATAACAAGTGATAAAATTGTAATTATTTTGAAAATCGAAATTCCCCCTTGTCTATTTGTGTAAAACAGTGATATAAGTATTCTGTGAAATTTTTGTGAAGTTTTATTGAGCCAATCCTGAGAAAAAGGAACATGAACATGAAAAAAATAGTTATTGAGATATTTGACTTTAAAGTTTAAACATATTCTGACTTTGAAAATGTTAATAATAAAGTGATCTTTTCCAAAGTTACTTCAGCAATCATGATTTTTCTACATATAGGGTTACTTCTACAAACTTATTTACAAAAACATTTCTTGTAGGCCTTAGGTACAACACCCATAATACAATATTTAGCTGTGCCGTAAGTGAAATTTAAATGAATTCCGTTGTTCATCGGTGGGACTAGGCCTAGGTAGCGTTTGCTGGTCAGGGCTACAAACGCTTATGTTTGTCAATATTTGGTACAGTATTTGTATTTAGTTGGCCAAAACCTAAATATAACCCTGTTTGGTTTCCGTATTCCCTCTAAGTGACACTCTTTTGTAGGCCAGAATCTACGGCTAACGCGCGAGAACATATTTCTTCGAGCGGTCCTTGTAGGCCTAGGCTAGGGCCCTAGCCTACCATAGATTGTTATTTTTCTCAATTAAAACCTTGTAAGCCTATAAGAACTTGAACAGTTTTGCCTTATTGCCTTAGTAGTACAGGCCAGTTAGACAATTTTTGGGCAAAACCCAGACATTTAATGTTCCTCAAATATTATTGCTGGAATATGTTTAGGGGATGTCCCTGATCAAAAAACTCAAGTTCCCAAAAAATCCCACTTGGGGAAAATCCGCCATCTTGAAAATACTCCGCCATGTTGTATTTCGCAGATTGTTTGCTCTAACAGGTGATCTAAGTGACCAAATGACTTGATTTTTTTCCATTGTTATTATTTGCAACCCCTATTGATAGAAATAATTAATTGTCATGGGAAAAAATCCGCCATCTTGAAAAAATTCAACCATTTGGAATTTTTGGTTTTTCTGCTATAGCAGGCGATTCAAGTGACCTAAAGACATAACATAATTTCCTCTGTTATTATTTACAACCCCATTGATAGAAATAATTTAATTTCATCTGCCTTCCTTCATAATAACCAGAATTAATACTATATTGCAAATCATTGCCACAAAAATAGCAACCAGCAAGTTCAATGTTATTTTTGCAGTTAAAAGTTTCCAACCAAGAAATGTACTCAAGTAGTTTCAATTAAAAGTTTCATAGCACATTACTTTCTTAGTGGTTTCCCCTGAATTCACCATCATTCAGCAGTCACCGTTGTTCCATCGAAATGTCGTACTGAGAGTTTTACAGAAAAATAAATATCTGCTGTTCCTTATATTTTTATCGCGTTCCTTGTAGTATTAAGTAAATTATTACCCTTCCCCCCCCCCCATTTGTCCTTGAAATTAATTTAGCCGACGACGCATTTTAACTGGGGTGACATAAGACTCTTGCCATCATTATCATTTTCACTGTCACACTTGATTACGATTGGCTCCTGGCGGCTTTACCCATGGCCGGGGACTTTCTGAAGCGACACTAGCCAAATGGGTGCATTCAATTTGCCAGCATCGACAAAGGTTATAGATCTTTTGGAAGAGTTCTGTGGAGTCATCCTAGCCACATCCGAACAGCACGTCGAGATGCGCATGTCCCGTCAAAGACGAGACACCCAAGACACCACAAAGATGCAAGAGTGGCTAGATCTCCACAGCCCCTTCCAGCGCGTCTCACCTCTGCTTGTGTCTCCTTAAAACAATGTGGTGGCAACAGACAAGTGTCAATTGCGACTGTGCTAGAGATGTGGAATTAAAGTCCATGAAGGCAATGGTTGGGAAACCGTTCAGTCAAATTTACCTGAAAATGCAAGCGAAGGTTAAATTTATGGCAACCGTCTTAAATGGTATCCAGGTCCGCAATGATGTAGTCCACATCAATCATACGCAGCTCTTCCACCAATGTTGTGCATCGTCCGGACTGACGAGGAGCTTGCAGAGTATCTCACCTACGAACTGGCAGCAAGACTACCTACACTGATTGATGAATTCTCTTTAAACAACGGGACGAAGTCCACCCTCTTCAGGCCTCTGTAAGAAATTGCTCCAGCTGAACAAGACCTTCCCCCAAATGTAGCCGCATTCGCCATCGACACGGGTTAATTGTTGCGCCGCGTTGTGTGGATACGACACTCTACGTACAGGCAGATATGTCAACTGTATATGTCGTATGTAAAACGTCACTATAGCTATTTTTTTTTTAAATAAACTTAACTAAAGCTCAAACCATGGTGGTATTTGACGGCTACCAGAAGCGTCGTTAAATGTCGTTAAATGTCGTTGTTAAATGGAAAGGGGTTCCCCTCAATCCTGCTGATTGGGAGTGGAAACTTGAGAATGGACAACTGACGCCAATCCCAACACTTAAGGCTCCAGCACCAGATAAACTGCACAGACAGACGACGTGATGTCGCAAAATTAGTTTGACAGTGAAATTGATAATGATAGTGATGGTCATGGCGAGAGTCTTATGTAACCAGTTAGGAGGCGTCGCTGGCTAAATTTATTTCAAGAACAAATGTGTAGGGGGGGGGGGGGGTTAGTAACTTACGTAACAGTACAAGAAATGCAATAAAAGTGTTTAAGGAACAGCAGTTATTTCTTTTTTTGTAAAACTCTCAGTACGACATTTCGATGGAACAACGGTGACTGCTGAATGATGGTGAATTCAAGGGAAACCACTAAGTAAGTGATGTTCTATGAAACTTTTAATTGTAACGAATTGATACTCGCAATACATTTTTAATTAATGTAATGATTTATTTGGTCAAATGTCATTATACCCATTGAAGACGACTGGATAATAGTCGAAATATTGTTTCACATAGTTTTCTTTATTTACAAGTGCAGTGTACAGTCCAAATAAATCAAAACCTTATTAACCTTTAGGCTTTACTGCTCTAAAAGTTTCTTTATTATATTAACGTTTTTAATTGGTACATTAATTTCTTGGTTGGCAACGTTTAACTGCAAAACTAACATTGCTGGTTGCTATTTTTGTGGCATTGATTTGCAATATAGTGAAAATTCTGGTTGTTATTAAGGAGGGCAGATGAAATTAAATTATTTCTATCAATAGGGGTTGTAAATAATAACAGAGGAAATTATGTTATGTCTTAATTAAGACCTGCTATAGCAGAAAAAACAAAAATTCAAAATGGTTGAATTTTTTCAAGATGGCGGATTTTTTTCCATGACAATTAATTATTTCTATCAATAGGGGTTGCAAATAATAACAATCGAAAAAAATCAAGTCATTTGGTCACTTGGATCACTTGTTAGAGCAAACAATCTGCAAAATACAACATGGCGGAGTTTTTTTAAGATAGCGGATTTTCCCCAAGTGGGATTTTTTGGGAACTTAAGTTTTTTGTTCAGGGACATCCCCTGAACGTATTCCCGCAATAATATTTTAGGAACATTAAATGTCCGGGTCAAAGTCTAATTTGCCTGTACTATAGGCCTAGCCCTACAATCACGAAAGAGCACATCAGCATTGGCACAAAATAAAATAACCATATTAGCCTAGCCCTAGGCCTAGGCTAGGCCCTACTCACATTAATTTAGTGTTTGCATGGTCCAAATACCGTGTGAAAAATAATGTAGGCCTACGCGAGTGAAGTTGGTTTACCAGAAACAAGACGAAACACATAGTAATCATAGGTTAATGTGTCAAAAACCATGGCCAAACATAACCTGGCAGACAGTTTATTGTTACAAATTCATAACAACACATAACAACCAATAAGAAATAACCTACCATGATACCAAACTTATGAAAGAAAAAATCACTGCACATTAGCATGTTAGCCAACGCTGAAACTTGAATGGCGGGACATTCAATCTAAATTTGATTGCTTACACTACTTTGAAGAGAATCTTTCTGCATAGAAGACATATTTTACAGACGATTAGAAGTATTCTTACGCATTCAACTGTGTTATTACTCTTAAGAAGTACTAAATTACGTCGGATTTACATGTATATACATTTAAATAAAGGGGAAAAGAATGTTATAATTTAAAAAAAAATAAAAAGTGGTAAAGTTGATTTTTCAAAAAATCTTGGGTCCGGGTGGCCTTAAGTTTAATATTATTCTAATCTACCCTTTTCAATCGAGTTTGCATTAGATCACATAAATAAATAAATGTTTTTAAATAAAAGTCATATTTTTAGTGGGTTAAAAAAGGACTGAGAGTTAGCACTGTCGGCGCATCAAGCAACAAACTTCAAGTCAATCTGAGGAAGTGTCACACAGGGAAGAAAGTGATACATAGGGAAGACTCGTTCCCTTAAATATCTTATAATATAATAAACACACAATGAGGAATTATTTGAATGCACCTACATAAAAACTGGGTAATGAGCTATTAGCGATGAAAACATATACAAAGAAAACATTATCTCAACAACTCATTAACCCGGAAATTAATGTTATAAAACCACTCAACTGAACTTTAACCTGGGTTACTTACTTTTATTCGCGATATTTCGGAGACGGAGTCTCCGAAATATCGCGAATAAAAGTAAGTAACCCAGGTTAAAGATCAGTTGAGTGGTTTTATAATATACAAGTTAATTTTAAATTAAATGCTATTTACAATAATCAGTAAAGCTTTGCTGTTTGCAAAAGGTCTGGAACTTACTATCGTTGGTAAAACACCATATATTACTGTTCGTAATTAAGCCAACAATAATTGTTTTTCTTTACCATAATATTACGTCTGTTTCATCATCTACGACAAGTTTCCCTCTGACTTCTTATAATCTAATTGTTCGTAATCTAATCAAGTATTTTAATTATAGACCTATTACACAATACGCGTCCGAACAATGATTTCTTCCCACGGTATACGTGTTTCTAATTATTTTCTGTGAAATATTGTTTATGTTTATTTTTTTCGTTTTTGTCGGATTTCCCAGTGTACGGTGCGTATGGCTTACACACACAGTGTAGACTGTTACTAACTGGGTTAGACGTCAACGCCGTTTAAAGTTTTAACCCCAGCCAATCACAAATAAGCAATCATCTATCGTCCAGCATCAGCACGTTTTCCTGTCAGGCTATACCAGAGCACTCTCTCTTACCGATATTTTGAAAATCAAAGGAAAATGTCTGAAAGTTGGCTAAATGAAAGAGGATCTTAAACAATTAGCTATGATTTGTGTAAATAATCTATCCACTGAACTGTATTTCTTGTCGGCGGATTCTCCCAAAGTCTACAGCCTTGTCGACTAGTGTTCATTCATTATTTGTCTCGTGTATTTCCTATTATTTTAATTACAATAATTTAATTGCCAAATTGTGTTAAAACCGTAATGTTTAATTAGTATACTCTTTCCAAGCCCTACTTTCATAACTGTCTCACGTAGTGCAATCAAAGTGCAGTTCTTACAATTATGACACACAATGTAGAGACAAATTAAAAATGCATTTAAAAACTGTGTAAATTGGGTTCAAGGTTGCTATACAAGTTTCTCCTAATACCTGTGTTTCAGCCGTTGTGTGCCAATGTCAGTAAGACACAGGAGCTAAAGGTGGCGACTGTGGTTGGAATAAATCAGAAAGTATGAGGCGACAGGACAACCGATCTAACTAACATTCAAGGGAATGCGGTTTTGTGACATCATTGTGTGTCCGAAGTTTTAACAGATGCGTTATTAATTACGAAGGTTATTAATGTATCGTTTTGACATTTACAATACTTTCACAAGTGTGATATATTATTGTCTGTGCTTTTACTTGTGAACATCTTTAAGGGTTGTCACTTCATACATGACAAACGAGAATATATTATAATGTTGTTTTACACAGGATTGAAAAAGTGCCTCCACCGGGGAATGAACCCTAGACCTCCAAAACCAACTAAAGTATGTTCAACATAATGGTTAGGCAGATTCTATTTGAAATATTTCTTCGATTGTCCCCAAAAACTTGGCAGTTTTAGAGATTTCGAAGGTGTCCTCAAATTACTACATCAACATCGCGTATGCCGTTTTCCCGGTAGAGAGCGAACAAACACACAAAAAAATACCCAAGCTATTTTTCTCAGGCTCGTCTTCGCTTCGCTTATCCAATGATTGACTTCCCGTTAGTCTATATTTTTACATCTTCTTATTGATGCCATAATCGTCTTTGTTTGACCTTTCTTTACTGATAACTGTTTATTTTTAGAAGGGAGAATTATTTGTTTTTAGACTCTTTGACCAATTAAATGCAAATTTAACTCAAACTGCTAATTATTTACACTAGGAAGCTTCGCAAACGCTTTTTTTAGTCGCGTTGATGGATGAGCTTTTTTTAGTTTTTAGTTTGCGTGGGATATCTTTACTTTTGCAAGTGCTTTGCTTTGCTGCCTACGCATTGTAGGTGATTGTTGTCAAGTGTCTATTGTTACTTGTCAATTGGTATTATTTACCTT
The DNA here is from genome assembly GCA_024449915.1 of Sweltsa coloradensis. Classification (NCBI taxonomy): domain Eukaryota; kingdom Metazoa; phylum Arthropoda; class Insecta; order Plecoptera; family Chloroperlidae; genus Sweltsa; species Sweltsa coloradensis. The sequence goes on along the minus strand of JAMZAV010000154.1, from coordinate 247,954 downwards.
AAAAAACTTATGTTAAAAGCTTTATTTCTATGGATTCTGGCTAACTTTTTCAACTTTTCCTTTCAAAAGGTACTACATCACCATAAACTCAATGTCCATGTATAATATGAACGTTGTAGCCCCACCCGTTTGGTCAGAATCGGCCCAAATGGCACGAAAATATCGCACAAAAAATCAAAAAAGTTATATTAAAAGCTTTATTTCTATGGATTCTGCCAAACTTTTACAACTTTTTCTTTCAAAAGGTACTACATCACCATAACCTTAATGTCCATGTATAATATGAACATTGTAGCCCCACCTGTTTGGTCAGAATCGGCCCAAATGTCACGAAAATATCGCACTAAAAATCGAAAAAAATCATAAAAGTACGATATTCAAGAGAAATATTTCTTCGATTCTACCCAAAAACAATACACCTCTAAGTTCAGAGATTTCGAAGGTCCCCTCCAATTTTCATCAAGATCGGATATGCCGTTTGCCTGGTAGAGAGTTAACAAACAGACAGAAAAACAAACCAAAAAAAAAAAAAAAAAACACCCGAGCTAAATTTTTTGGGGGTCAGTGAAATTGAAGCCTTCGCTTCGTCACACCAAAACTACGATTTCATATTGGGCAAAACTGCTTGATTTTATGCTTTTGTTATCCAATTTTTTATTTTATCTTCACAATAATAGAATGAAAGTTTATTTCCTTATCTTATTCTTAGCACACCACGTCTCGTTCTTGACAATGTCAAGGTCACGAGGTCAAGGTCACGAGGTCAAGTCTGAGGCAATGTTGCCCTAGGCTAGGCCGTGGTTCATAACATGCGTACGTGCATCATTACAACCAATTAGGCCGACTGACTCTTAAGATTCCATAGATACATTCGCAAGAAAATCTATTCGTAGAGCTGGAGGATTTGATTCGAGCCCCATGGGTAAAAACACTCCAATTATTTGCTTGATGTTATGAACAAATTGTATAATTTTTAAGCTTTCTACTTATAACCTCATTACAACTTGATAGTCAATGGTAATAAAATATATATATCTTACCATAATTATTTAAGCCTTAATTATACAAAATATAAGTTTGTTTATGTGTGTTTACATAATCGAGCGTTTAGCGCGCGACTCTGATTCTGGAGGTCCCGGGTTCAAATCCCGTCGAGACCGGCAATCCTGACTGAAGTTTTTTTCCGAGGTTTTCCTCAGTCGTTAATGCGAATGCAAGGGATAGAGTCTTATTAAACAGCCCTCGGACATCCCTTAACAATTGTCCTATCCGCAATATACCTATAGTTCACCTGAAGAGGGGGCATATTGCAGCCTATATCATATTTAATTCCCACGATTTTTTTTGCAATGGTTATAAAATATCTATTATTAACCATAATTAATTTTAGTCTTAAATTAGTCAACATATATGTTTGTTGATATCTGTCAACGTGGATTAAGACGATAACTCTGCAAACTTGTCCAGTTATATCTGGTTAATAAGAAAGGTGGATGCGTAAACACTTAGGAAGCATTATATCATTAATACTGATAAAAACCTTGACAAAAAACCTTCATTCTTGACTTCCGATACCATGAATTGCACCAGCGATCTTCCGAGTAGGCTTGCCCGTGCTGCAGGCTGTGGTTTAGCTACTAAGTGGTGGCGTGAGGTTTTGTCAGTTGATACGTGTGACCATAGGACAAACAAGTTTTTAGAGGATAGTTTTTTTAGGCATCCTCCCAGTGTAGCGTGAACGCAGCCATACTATAGTAGAGTATCAGATGACGTCACACCGACTGTCATGGCCGACTGGTGGACAAAAATATAATTGGCGCCATCTAAACACTTGTAACTTAAAAAGGTGAATTTTATAGAATATTTCTCAAAGCTGAATAACATTTAGCAGTTCAAACCAATCGAATATGAATATGTATTCTAATATCCGTTTTTAACGCTCTAGCCATTAAAAAAAACAATAGAAATTGAAGCTCTATTTTTTCAAAAACAATTCAGAGCTGCGATCTTGTAAAAGCAGGTCTACTAAGGGCTATGTCAGCTGGCTACTTTAGACGCTTTAGAAATAGACCTACCGTTTCTTGGCTGACAAAATTCAATGTTACTGGAAGAACCTTAGCTATCCGATATACTAACATTTTTTATACACACTATACTTAATCAGTGTAGGCGATTAAAAAATACGTGATTTCCTCCTATCCGCCAATCGTAGCCATGTTAAGATTGCATTCGTGGCCCATTATTCGCTCAAAGTTAGTAGGTAGACCTACTGCGCCGCCAGAGCCTCCCTGAAACTGGCCTTCCAGGTCCTGGGGGTTGCATGGTTTACTTCCGCTCAATGAGGGTATATGGAAAACATGGAAGACTAGGACACTAGGAAAACTCTGAAATTTATAAATTGTATCGAAGCCAAGAAATAAAATGTCTTCTGGGGTAGATGACATTCCAGTCGCGTTAATTGGATGAGCGAAGCGAGCGAAGCGAAGATTTCATTTCACTACACTGGAGAAAAAAATCCGGAATGTTTTTTTTTTTTTTTTTCTGAAAATTTGTCTGTTTGTCCACACGATTCCGGCTAAACCAATACTCCAATTGCGATGAAATTTTATGGGGGTCTTCGAAATCTCTGAACTTAGAACTTATTAAAAATTATTTCTAATGAAAATCGCAAATTTACAATTTTTTTCGATTTTTTTAAAATTTCTTCGACTTTTAACGTCTACATGCTTAATCCGATTTTAATGATTTTTTTACAGAACCTTAATTTTATGAATTAAGATATTCGTGTGAAATTTGAGAACAATCGAAAAATTATTTCTCATGAAAATCGAAATTTTACGGGTTTTTTCTTTTTTTAACAATTCTTTCACTTATAACACCTACATGCTTTATCCTATTGTAATGATTTTTTTTACAGAACCTTAATTTTATGAATTATTATATTCGTGTAAAATTTGAGCGCAATCGAATAATTATTTGTTATGAAAATAGCAATTTTACGATTTTTTTCTTAAATTACGATTAAGAAAAAATAAAAGAATAAAGTAATTTTTTTTATTTAATTTAATTTAATTTAAAAAAAATCGACTTAGTAATAAATTTTTCACAAAACAACAGAAAATCTGCATAACACATGGCAGGTCAATGCACCAATTACGCTCATCCAACAACGCGGCGGGACTTAAGCGTTTTCCTAGTTAATAAATGCACCACACACACATTGCTCTTCCGCTTACACACATATCAATGAGTGTCTAGAAAAAGGTGTATTCCCTAAAAAAAACTTGATTTTAAATCTATTTTTAAATGGAAATAAAACTATCTATCTATCTTACCTAGACCCATCACTTTTCTGTCCGTCCGTCTGTGCGTGTGTCCCGTCTCACGATACAAACCTATGATTGACATGAGTTGACATCGCCCTTCAACAAGGATGATACAGAATGTTTTGGTGACCCTGGGTTAGGACGGGGTTTAACCCGGCGCCTCCACCAACACTGATCATTGTTAGTCGAAAAGGTATAAATAAATAAATTCGTATTTTTAGAGACTACCCACCCAGTCACATAACTGATTTCCAATGGGAGGCGTTTTGTAAGTCGAACAAGCCAACCATGTAGGCGCCGACACCGTCGACGAGCGAACAATGTCTAATTAGAGATCGCTTGGTTTCCATTGTGCATTATATAGAGTAAAATTATATCAATTCAATAGAAGCATGAACTTTTAACTACTTAAATCTCAATTACTCCCATAATGAGGACGCAGGCATACTCATTTTACGCCCATACTAATTAATCAGCGAATTTTAGTTGCATCTATTTGTAATTTTACATAATTGTGTAAAAACGAATTATGAAAACATCTATGAAAGCACTTTTTCATTAATTCAGTACAGAAGATAAATAAAAATAAATTCAATTTTCTAGAATTTAGAATCTGTCAAAATTGTAAAAAAAAAATAACTTGCATTTTCTGATTGATCTATGATAAATATTACAAATTTGATATGATAGAAGAGTAGGCCTACAGATGTCCTTCATTATCAAGGATGCCAAGTTGTATAACGATGTTATGAGTTATGGCTTAATGGCAAGGAACGCGCCGTACATCAAATCACGCCTGCTTCCTTTTACTCCTTCCCTCTTCTTCTTTTTTCATATTTTTCTTGTTGATTGTGAATTAATGATTGTATCCGGAAAGAACTATGTAAAAATGTGTATTCAGTATAAGACTAGGTTTGATAGAAGAAAATGCATAGCTGACCTTAATCCCGCCCAGACAATAAAGACGATTATCTATCTATCTCTTGAAACTCACACTTATATTGTGATCCTTATCTTTGACAACAAATGTCCGTCTGAAAGTAAAGTGTTTGTCCTCGACCCCGTCATCTGCGCACTGTACAGTGTGCATCACAACTAACAAAGTCACCGCCTTCTTCTTCTTATTGTTGTTGTTGTTGTTGTTGTTGTTGTTGTTGTTGTTATTGTTGTTGTACACGCACAGACAATAACTCACCCAGATTCATGCCACGGTCGCTTCCAACACAGTAACTAACAAGTAACAGAGATGTAATCTGTGATAACGATGAACATTGAAGCATTTCTTGTGTCAGATTAAGGCCAAGGAGCATGGGAGCGTTTTTAAAAGCTCCAATCCACAACAGAGCAAGCTCTACAAATGCGATGTAGGCATATTAAATACATTCTAAGGAATACACATTTTTAATAAATAAATAAATCCGTTTAGAGTCTACCCACTCAGTCACAACTGATTATCAGTGGGGGAGAGTAAACCAAAGCAACCAAGCCAACCCTGTAGAAAATAACAAGCAATATAGCAAGATAATCATTTGAATTCTATTCTTGTGAGTGAAAAGGTCTCATCGGAAGCAGCGAACGTTTTCTTTTGATGAACGACGAAGAAAAACAAACCCTAGCGAAGACCAAGGACGATAGAATTTCACGATCATCTGATGTTTATGAATAAAACGCAGTGACTCTGCCAATGTATTGTTACATGTTTCGGGCCTAGGTTGGGCCTAGGTCTAGTTCAAGCGTAAAATAAATTCATTTTTTATGATGCCCGCTGTAGGGTATGTACACCTGATTCAATTGTGAAGAAATGTCCGATGGCTATTTAAGAGGACTCAATTCCTTGAAAGAATGAGAAAGAAGAATTTCGTATTTTCATTACAAGCGTAACAGGCTATGGTGACAGAAACGCTTGCTTAGGTACAGCCGTACAGCCCATACTTTCTCTGTATCTACAGTCGCTACAGCCTGCAAGGATCGGCTACATTCTTTCTTTCTTTCTTTCTTTCTTTCTTTCTTTTTTAACATTTATCCAATACCTAGTTAAAGCCATAATATGCTTACATCTAAATGTTTTACAATTCTATTGATATATGATTAGCTTTTTGACATGAATGAGCAATATGGGAGTGTTTTTTACCACTTGAATATCACATTCAGCATTCTCTTTCTGCGTTTAGTCGATTTATTTATTAGTTAGTTACTATATCGGCCAATCCACCCTTACCCTTTGAGTAAATACTTATGGCCATTACAAGGTTCAAAATGTGAAATGCATGTTAAATTAATGTAGGCCGATATAGTAGCTAACTAATAAATAAATTGACTAAACGCAGAAAGAAACTGCTGCATGTGATATTCAAGTGGTAAAAAACACTCTCGTGGCTCATTCATGTCCAATGTCTATATATTTTATTCTTATGTTAACAACTATGTGTTTTGTTTATTTTTCAACTGATCTTAAGCCTTAATCCTAAATAATTATACATGATTATTAATTCTACATCAATATGAAATCGTCAAAGTCGTTGTTAGACGAGTGAGCGAGCCATGGGTTGAGTACCCGGTAACATTCCATTTCCTCCCCTTATCTAAGGCTGGATCAAGTCAGAATGGTTATTTCCTCCCTAGCCTATCATCGGGCAGAGTGGCGCATTATGGCTTTACAGTTGACGCGCCCTTGTACCAAATGAACTCCAACCCTTATCATTTATTCCTATGTATCAATCAACTTAAATGCATTGGAAGCAGAGATGCTAACCACAAGACCAACGAATCACACAATACATGCATAAGCATAGATATCTTAACACCTGTAGTAGACTAGATACGCAGTCTCCAATACCTCCGCACAGGCGCGAGCGTACCAAATTGAAGCGTCAATCTCACCCATTCAAGATGGCGGTTTGGCGTTTTAATTTATGCTTTTTTCATGCAATGAAGTTTTACTGGATTGTTTGATAATATGGTTTTATCTTGTGCAGCATGGTATTGAACAAACAGAAACAATGCAAATTTATTGCATAAGGGAATTTAGTAATCATTTGGTGTTAAAGTCTGATACGCTCACCTGCCAAACTGCCGGCCATCTTTAAAAATATTTTTTCGATTACTCGCTCCCATCTAATTAACATGCAAACTCACCCATTCAAGAAATGGTTTCCCATTGTCCCGGAAGTGGACCGCTGACTGCTTGTCTAGCCAATTATATGGGATGTCTATGTGCATAAGTCACCAATCGCCGATAAACAATACGAATATAAAATACTTTGCGCAGTGCGTTGATCTGTGAGGTCAACATGTGGTGTAGAATGGATGTGAAAATAAGATGGATTTGTCGATTAACCATTTCAGTCATGGCGTACATGATCATGGACATGAAATTCATAATTTAAATCGGGGTAAATTATTAAAGGTTTTTCAGTTTGACCACATAAAAAAAAAATGGGGTGAATTAAAAAAAACCATTTCAATGGGATGAATTGTACCTTTATAAGAAAAGATTGTAAATACACATTCGCAAAAATTTGGAAAATTGTGAATGTTTTGTTTTGTCCTTGAAATGTAATATCATTGTAGTATTGCTGTTTTTTTTTTAAAGATAAACAAATCTAAAATATACCAATAATTCAATAAAAAATCTTCTTTTAGAAATGCACTTTAAATGCAATTTAAATTTGAACTTTCATTGTAGCTTTAGTTTAAAATCCTAAATTTGTCCCAAATTCCTTAAAAATCATGCTAAAAAATATTTAAAAATATCAAAATTCTCAGAAAAAATGAGAAAATTGAATTGTTTGCTGAAAATTACCTTATGAAGACCAATGTAATTCGTGACTTAGAGGGTTTTTAAGCAATTTTTAAAATGGACATCTTACATTGTAAAAAGTTGGCCCGAGCTCACCAAACACGATTTCGTTTGCACTATTCGTGCGTCATGGATATTTATTATATTGGGCTCTGTTAGTCATATTCTCAGAAGTGAGGTTATTGTTTGTGTTCATACGTGTGCATGGGCCTAACTTTGCCCGTGAGGACGAGGAAAAGCTGAAGCTTCAGACTGACAATATCCCCGTCTAGACAATCACAACACAGCCGTCTCTGTTGACTCAAACAGTTCACACATTTGTGACAAGGGTATTGTTGTGTGTTCGCAGTGTTAATGTGGCGGCATTCCTTGTTCGTGTTTGTTCGTGTAAGAAAGAGCCGAGCAAGGCTCAACAGAGGTGTCTCATGCGCGACTCTGATTCGGGAGGTCCCGGGTTCGAATCTATTCGAGAACGGCGATCTATCGGAGAATCTATGGAGAGAAAAAAACATATTATTCGATAGACAAGTACTTTGATGATTTCAATTTTGTATAATTGAATTTTCTATACAATCAAGCAATTCAATTTCAGTTCGCTTTATTCAACTTCATAATTCATTTTTTTACTCCATGAAATAAATGAAATTTAATACACTTTGTTAAACTTCATAAAATAATTTATATTTAAATGTTTACCTATTGTTAAGTATTATGCTATTCGTTAAATCTATATTTCGAATTTGCTTGATTTGATGTGTGCTGTTGATGGGAGAAAAACGGATGAAGTTAAACCATTTAATGCAGTTGTCTGTAACGTATGTTTGCAATCCTAAATCCTATCTAGCCAAGTTTGTTCCTAGTTTTTCCTCACTTGTAAGTACGAATGTAACTTAAGTCACCATCTGGACTATACTTCAGCTGGTATCTCGTAGCTAAGTAGCCAGTGGAGACATAGTTTAATTAAAAAGCTTGAGTTTTCTTTAAATCACAAATTTACCCAACTCCAATAACTAGCTACAGGGTTGACAGTCCGCTTGAAACTAAAAGTCCCCAGCTAAAAATCAGTTCTGTGACTCTAGATACGTATTTATTTATTAATCAACTAGCTTACTCGCCGCGCGTTGCTGTGACGTATGCCAGAACCCTTACGATGTCGAAGTCAATTCATTGGTGAGTCCTCTTTGCAGGCACCGATCACCACGTGGAGGAGTTACAGCAGAATGGATAGCATAGAAACATACCTCGTGAAAAAATACATATATATGTGCCAAGTTTTATGGAGATCGGATGAATGGTGTAGTGATAAAAACGAATGTATCCTCTTTGCAGGCACCGATCACCACGTGGAGGAGTTACAACAAAATGGATAGCATAGAAACCTTCCCCGTGAAAAAAAAATACATATATGTGCCAAGTTTCATGGAGATCGGATGAATGTTGTAGTAATGCATAAAGGATAAACAGACATACAGACAGACATACATTCGTTTTTATGTATATTGATAGATAGACACCTGAAGAGAAACATGCATTGCACCCTTGGCAAGATGTCCACAAGTAATTTAAATTTGAGTTCAATATTACAATTTTGGGGTACATAAATGTAGTATTTGATTTTTATTGTTTTATTTTCGTTTAATATTGGAAGAACCGCCGCATTCCGGCTGTGTTTGCCAAGGGAAGAGGGTTCAGTATCTCGCTCAGTTAACGACCAGTGTGACCCTAGATTGTTGACCGAAGACGTTCCCGAGGACGCGATCAGCTGTTGCGGAGATGACATTCGTAACTACGAACTAATTTATTTTATAAACATTATTCGTCAAGTGTGAAGGTCACAGGACAATACACGAGCGTTTCTTTATGTGTTTATTAAAGTATAGCGCGCGTCTCTGATTCGGGAGGTCTTGGGTTCGAATCCCGTCGAGACCGACAATTATGACTGAAGGTTATTTACGAGGTTTTCCTCAGTCGTTAATGCGAACGCAAGGGATTGAGTCCTCTTAAACAGTCCTCGGACATTCCTTTCACAATTGTCCTATCCGCAATGAAGAGGGTCACACCGGTTAAGTCTGATGTGTATACCCTACAGCGGGCATCCCACATAAATATTTATTTTAATTTATAATTGGATGAGCGAAGCGAAGACTTCAATTCACTGACCCCCCGAAAAAATTTAGCTCTGGTGTTTTTTGTTTGTTTTTTTTTTTTATTTTTTTCTGTTTGTTTGCTCTCTACCGGGCAAATGGCATATGCCATCATGATGAAAATTGGAGGGACCTTCGAAATCTCTAAACTTAGACTTGCTACGTTTTTGGGAACAATCGAAGAAATATTTCTCATGAATATTGTACTTTTACGATTTTTTTCGATTTTTAGTGCGATATTTTCGTGACATTTGGGCCGATTCTGACCAAACGGGTGGGGCTACAACATTCATATTTCACATGGACATTAAGGTAATGGTGATGTATTGCCTTTTGAAAGAAAAAGTTAAAAAGTTGTTAGCCAGAATCCATAGAATAAAGGTTTCAATATGAGTTTTTTAGTTATATAATAACAATTAACAATTAACAATAGAAACTTGACAAATATCACCTACAATGCGTTCAAAAAGACCTTGCAAAAGAAAGTGGTCCTACGCAAACTAAAAACTTACTAGGAAAACGCTAAAGTCCCGCCGCGTTGATGGATGAGCTTTTTAAAGTTTTTGGATGAGCGAAGCGAAGACTTCAATTTCACTGACCCCCAAAAAATTTAGCTCGGGTGTTTTTTTTTTTTGTTTTTTTTTTTTTGTTTGTTTGTTTTTCTGTCTGTTTGTTAACTCTCTATCAGGCAAACGGTATATCCGATCTTGATGAAAATTTGAGGGGAACTTCGAAATCTCTGAACTTAGAGGTGTATTGTTTTTGGGTACAATCGAAGAAATATTTCTCATGAATAGCGTACTTTTACGATTTTTTCGATTTTTAGTGCGATATTTTCGTGACATTTGGGCCGATTCTGACCAAACGGGTGGGGCTACAATGTTCATATTTTACATGGACATTAAGGTTATGGTGATGTAGTACCTTTTAAAGAAAATGTTGAAAAAGTTAGCCAGAATCTATAGAAATAAAGCTTTTAATATAAGTTTTTTTGATTTTTATGCGATTTTTCGTGCCATTTGGGCCAATTCTGACCAAACGGGTGGGGCTTCAACGTTCATATTATACATGGACATTAAGGTTATGGTGATGAAGTACCTTTTGAAAGAAAAAGTGACAAAGTTAGCCAGAATCCATAGAAATAAAGCTTTCAATATAAGTTTTTAACGGTAAATAAAACAAATTGACAAGAAACAATAGAAACTTGACAACAATCACCTACAATGCGTGGGCAGCAAAACAAAGCAACAAAGCACTTGCAAAAGTAAAGATATCCCACGCAGACTAAAAATTTAAAAAAAGCTCATCCATCAACGCGGCGGGACTTTAGCGTTTTCCTAGTTAGTATGCATGGGATATCTTTACTTTTGCAAGTTCTTTGTTTTGCTGCCTACGCATTGTAGGTGATTGTTGTCAAGTTTATTTTGTTACCTGTCAATTGGTATTATTTACCGTAAAAAACTTATATTAAAAGCTTTATTTCTATGGATTCTGGCTAACTATTTAAACTTTTTCTTTTTAAAGGTACTACATCACCATAACCTTAATGTCCATGTATAATATGAACGTTGTAGCCCCACCCGTTTGGTCAGAATTGGCCCACATGGCACGAAAATATCGCACAAAAAATCAAAAAACTTATATTAAACGCTTTATTTCTATAGATTCTGGCTAACTTTTTCAACTTTTTTTTCAAAAGGTACTATATCACCATAACCTCAATGTCCATGTATAATATGAACGTTGTAGCCCCTCTCGTTTGGTCAGAATTGGCCCAAATGGCACGAAAATATCGCACTAAAAATCGAAAAAAAATCGTAAAAGTACGATATTCATGAGAAATATTTCTTCGATTTTACCCAAAAACAATACACCTCTAAGTTCAGAGATTTCGAAGGTCCTGTCAAATTTTCATCAAGATCGGATATGCCGTTTGCCTGGTAGAGAGTTAACAAACAGACAGAAAAAAAAAAAAAAAAAAACACCCGAGCTAAATTTTTTGGGGGTCAGTGAAATTGAAGTCTTCGCTTCGCTCATCCAAATATGCTCATCCATCAATGCGGCGGGACTTTAGCGTTTTCCTAGTACAATAATGTTTATTGCCTCTTTTAGCCTTCAACCAAGAGTTACTTCATAACAATATAACAACAGACTTATGCGTAACAAGCAGGACTCTCATTCAGGAGATCCTGAGATCGAATCCTCTTAGACAGCCCTCGGACATCATTGTACAGAATTCCTGAATAACGTTGCAACCAACATGTTACAAATTGTTCAGTAGTGATGAAAGTGTCTAACAACTCTATGCAAATGATGTGCAGCATATTATATATTAATTTATCATAACCAATGAACATTTTGCGTAGTTATATTAAACTAGGGAAACGCCAAAGTCGTTGTTAGACGAGTGAGAGAGTCATGTGTTGAGTACGCGGGAACATTTACATTTAAGTTTGATTATAATATTCGTATAAATAATAGGGTATTTAAGTTTAGGTCATAGTTTAGGCCATAATGCTCCACTGTAGCCTATGCTAGGCTAGGGAGGCCTTTAAGGTTTGGGGGAAGAAGTAGAAACCGGGTATGTGTTGAGTACTTGGGAACATTCCTTTTCTTCCCCCTACCTTAGGCCTCCCTAGCCTATCATGGGCTACAGTGGAGCATTATGGCCTAAACTATGACCTAAACTTAAATACCCTATTATTTATACGAATATTATAATCAAACTTAAATGCAAATGTTCCCGCGTACTCAACACATGACTCTCTCACTCGTCTAACAACGACTTTGGCGTTTCCCTAGTCGAGTTGGCTAAAGCGCCCTTATAGCCGAAATGTGGCAGACGTGGGTTCAATGGTCGGGAAAGATTTTGTAATTTCTGGATTGTATTTTTTAAATTATTCAACATGTTTTGAAATGCATATAACGCAGTGTAGTCCATCATCTGTGGCAATACTATGGAAAACATAGCCAGTACGAAATACGTGAAAATATTGCAAGGTTTACTCAATCTACGAGTTGAATTTGGGGGTACCTTGACGTCCAACATTCGATTAACCTTGGACACGGCATTTCACAGCCAGGTAAATAACAAACAAAAGATATTATTTCAAAATGAAAACCATTGTCGTTAAAATAATTCCTATACATTTCAACGTATTTTTCAGTTTTTTTATTTCTTGCAGGTTTAAATCGCAACAGATTGTGCTCATTTTGTTAGCAGTTCTCAGTTACCTGGTCACGGATGTCTGTTTAAAATTTCAGCTCAGTCTATTTGGGCGTTCAGCCGTATGGGACTGGACAGACAGACATTTAACATACATTTAACACACAGAAATTATCACGACCAAGGACCGATCGAGTAGCGTTGTAGACTACGTTCGCTGCGCTCACTCGTCTAATAAATGTATAATATTATATTGTACGTTATTTGTTCATTTGTTGAACACTTTCATCAATCCCCTGAACAATTTTTAAAATGTGGTTGCAACGTTGAGGCGTTCGATTATTCCAATCCGTGGTTCACTGTTTTCTATATCAATATTCGCTCGTCTTTGGTGTCTGGCCGACAGGGTTGGCTTGGGCCTCTTTAAATATAAATCTCCTTCTGAAAGTCAGCTGTGAGTGTGGGAAGACTAATAACATTATTGTTGTGTTCAAATTAGAATAACGTATTTACTCTCAGTTGCCTTTGTCGGGCGGATTAAACTATTCATGTCACACTCACAGGATGGAAACCCTAGAAAAAATTGCCAATATTTTATCGTATATGTTGCTTAGAAAGAAGCAAAATCAATAATCATTCACATTGAAAATAGATGCCAATTTATTATTGCGACCTTCGCTAAAGCAGTTGAAAAAGTTTCTATTCATGATGGATAGCCTAATTTATCAACGACAATCGTTTGGATCGTAAACAATAATAACTATTGACTTCTTGTCTTCCTTGTTAAAACATGCGATGTAGATGATTTGCAAAACTATTGTCGCAAAGTTTTTACGTCTACTTAGATCAACACTTTTGATTTTGTCGGATTTCTTCACTCGCTATTTTCGCATTAGTTCCAAGTTACGCAACTGTCGGTCGTGACCTCAGCGGTTTCCCAAGTTCAAGTTCAAGGTCAAGTCGACAGTTAGCGAATCTTGCGTTTGTTGTTTTTTGAGCGTGAAAGTTTGGAATCTCAAAGGCAGCAATTTGTCGTCTCAGTTGAATATTTACGTTTGAAAAACTGTGCGATACAGAAAGATATTCTGTTTTTTAGACAATGATGAAATTGTTAGGAGTAATGTTGAGTGGCTATCATCGACGGAGTTGTCTTGTCATACGTAATAGGCAGAATTCCTCTACATATTTTATCTTGTTATTTTTATTTTTTCTTTATTTAACGTCTATCCTATTCAGTTAAAAAAACTGATTTACAAAGGAGGACAACTAAATAAAGCTAATTACATTGCAGACACAATCAAGAACTTAAGTATAGAAAAATTCGAAATAGTTTTATTGCAACAATGAATAATAAGGCAATAATTTTGGTAACAAATTCAAATTGGATATTGAATGAGATTAATAATAATTAAATATAAAATAAAATATCTTGAAAGCTCAATGTCTACGGTGGTATTTCATTAATCATGTGAAAGAAACAAAACACATGTTCAGGCTTCCGTCATAGGTCACGGGTTCGAATCCAGCCACCTGCAACTCTGACTGAACTTTTTCCGAGGGTTTCTTAAGTCGTTAATGTAAATGCAAAGGATTGAGTCATCTTAAACATCACTTGGGAATTCCCTTCATAAAACTATTCCTATTTGATCACCACCTGTTGACTGACGTGGGACCCTCAGCAGGTTTTATACGGATTTGAGGATTTGAATATGTTAAAGCAAAACAAAGCTTCTTACATAAGTTTTTCTACCATTGTTTTAATAAAATTATGTACAAAATATATATATACTTCTGAGTCGACACAATAATCATGACACTAACTAGAGTAATTCAGGGTATTATAACAACACACACATATTATTTCAACATCAGGCAGAACTTTTGACATTTTCTCTCTCTTCTTTAAACACGTTTTGAAACAAGTAATATTACATAAAATCTGAAGTGTATTTAATAAATATGAAATCATTCATAATAATATCCTTATATTTATTTTGAAACTATTTTGAAATCTAGCTTCACATTGCAATTTTAAAAAAAAACATTCTTTAAAAACGATTTGTTTAAGATTGGTTTCTTCTTTCCTACTGCACAATTAAGTGAATAATAATAATAATAATTAAATAATTATTGATTAAAAAATAAGTTTTGTAAGATACTATAAAAAATTACATAATATATTGTTTCTTACAATTCTTAAAAATACTCGAAAGAAGTTTGAGCAAATTTTTTATATCTATTCAATAGAATTTAATTTTTGTGGTATTACTCAATTTAAATTTTATCAACATTATTCATTTTGAGTATTGCTATACATTTAATTATAATATCCATATCTTCATTTTTGTACATATTATTTATTTAAAATGCCCTTTTAGATTTGCAATAATTTATCTTTTTGTGGAACATAAGGTTGTTGTGAGTTTATGTCCACCTACAAAGATTACCCTCTCTTGATATTCACAAAAAACTTTTTACAACTTTAAAAAGTATTCAAACACTATATTTTTATTTCCACTAAAACACACAGCTAACATAACCTCTCTTCTAAATTAACTTTCTAACTAATATAAAACTAACTGGCGAACAATATGCACACTTGACTCATTCTTATTCACAATTTAAAACTATTTATTGTAAAAACACTTCACATACCTTATAACTAATCCCAAATACAGTCATCTTAATTATTATCATGACTAGCCCAGTTGTACTAACTAATATCAAAATTATCCTAATATTACAATCAACAACGTAAATGATAATAACAATTAATAACAGATTCAGTTTGTTGGAGGTAACATTGATCAACGTGAATCACAATTGGTGTAACTTTATTTAGATATTTATTTAACGTCTATCCTTATCAGTTATGATGTCTGATTTACAACTAAATAAACTTTGTGTTTTACTTTGTATTACAATGCAGATCGCATGGTCTTAGGTCTTAACAGCTTCTCACCCCTTCTCATATAAAATCGGATTTTAAAGCATTTCGATTTATTGTTTTTATTTTTGTACTAAGAAAATTGTCTGTGATTGTTTAATCTCATTTTTTTGTGCATTTATATATTAATTAATTTATTACTTGTTTGTGTATTTATTTATTATTTTAGTCATTATTGCTTAAATTATTGCTTTATGTATTTATATGTTATTTTATGTATTTATTTATCTTACACTTT
The DNA here is from genome assembly GCA_024449915.1 of Sweltsa coloradensis. NCBI lineage: Eukaryota > Metazoa > Arthropoda > Insecta > Plecoptera > Chloroperlidae > Sweltsa > Sweltsa coloradensis. The sequence goes on along the minus strand of JAMZAV010000154.1, from coordinate 232,334 downwards.
ATTTGTGAAAGCATTTAGTGATAACATTATTTTATTTCTTTGTACGAGATTTTTAAATGTTCAAACATAACCCGCACAGACTAAATGACACCTCCATGTTAATCCTGCGGTCTACTCTTGAACGAGACCAACATTATCGCCGATATTGATTTCTCTTGGAAATATTAATAGGAATGAGACGTTTACCGTATTATTATTATCTTGAATTAAGAAATATAAATTATTTACATTGATTTATTTCTACATTTAACCCTCTCTATAATAACCCACCCAAGTGTGATTTTCTTAACGTAATGTAATGAAATGTGTGTGAAATGAATGAATTGATGCAATCTATGGATGTAGTTACGACAGTTAATGTTTGTCATTGTGAGTATTGTGAAGCCAACGCCATCTTTGTTGTGACTTAACACGTGCGTCATTATCCAACAATACACCAATCAAAAACAACATTCCTATTTCTTTGGCTTATTTCCTATTATCTTTGGTAAAAACACAGTTTCTCGTCTTTAGTTATGAATCATCTTGAAAGGATTCAAACGTACAATGAACAACAGATTACGGTATAAAGTATTCATCTGTCAATACACTCGTCATTAGGAATGCCTCACTTTTAAGATGTATAAAGATTATTAACCTCATAGTGTACAGTTTACTTCTAGTATACCCACATTAAGGGGCCTCGGCCCATAACAAGCTTGCTCTAATATTTCTTCGAACGACAAAATATAATTTTAAAATACGTTTCAACTCTTTCTGCTAAAAAAAATAAAAAAATAAATCATTTCATTTGAGATTCGTGTCACTTGCAAACTATTGTAGAAAATATACTTTTGCAAACTATACATTACTGAAGATGTTATCCCTATCAACGTGACTACCCATCATTGGTTTCTTTATATGGTTTCTGATGCGTAATTTCAATATATTTTTTTCTATCATATAATATGTTTCTTATAAAATTTAGTGGCCTAAATTTAAGGCTAAACCTATTTGTTTTGCCAAATCTTGAAATACGTCAGATAAGGCCATATTAAAGCATCACATATACTGTTTCTGACCCTGACTGCTCATAAAGTAGCTACCTGAATGTACACTACTCATTGTTCTTCAGTCATTCCATCATGTGCATCCGTACGTTGTTTGGGTGAGGTAGGGTGTAAGATGCCGTGGAGTGTAATCGTTGAGCGTCTCCACCAGCCAATCACGAGCCCGGAAGCTAGTTCTCATCTCACGCGTCACTCTCTAGACTAGCTGTGGTCTTGTTTGCTGAAGTCTAACTTCTCTTGTGTGGGAGGGGCCTCCAAGATGGCCGGGGTTCTGAACACGTCAGCTACTCGTCGCGCCCTCTGGGCGGAGCAAGTGGTCACCATATACCTAAAAGGAAAAAGGAAAATATGTTTCGTGGGGAATCTCGTGACTTATTTTCTAAATCAAATCCAACTTGTTGATCTACTGTGTCAACTGCGACAATAAATCCGAGCTAACATTTGCTTCGGTTGGACACAAACATGCTAGACTTTCGATGTACTCTATTAAATCCAGCTGACTTGGGTTAAACTGGGGTTAAACTGAACCACTGAAGTTTATGAAGAGATAGAAATGTAAAGAGACAGAGGACCAAATGGGTGATAGCTGTGAAAATAATTGGGAGAAAATGCTTAAGTCAATGGTTGTTAAAGTCGTCATAATCTTTAAGAATGCACCATCTAAAAAGATAAAGTTTAATTACTAACAACTCTGTCAATTGAATTGAAAACATAATATCTAATGGCGTTTTCTATTGGCATGCACTTGGCGAGTGCAGAGATGTCATTGTTGTCAGCCTCCACTTGAATAACATCACAAAACTGAACAAATGTAAAGACAGGTGGCAATCTAAGTGCGCACTAGGGCGCACTAGTGCGACCTGAGTGCGGCCAATGGTAAACGCCATAAACAAAAAATGTTGCTGCTCTCACCTGAATAAGATGACGCCCAGAATGAGACCAGTGATTATCATTGTAAACATGAGACCAATCTCGATGTTTTGTTTGGTGAAGTACATGTGATATAGGAGACTTGTGACGTCAGGGGGGAGATCCAGCAAACCCTGAAACATGAACAAAAGTTAGAGATTGCAAGAGTAGCCGCAAGATGGCAGCACATGGCTGCTTCCTCTCGATGACGCAACACTTGCAAAGATTGGGAGACTATACAGGATTAATGTTGATATATGTAGGAAGATCAATAGATTGGTTGAAGAGACGTTGAAGAGCGAGGTGAATTTCGGGAGCAAGTGACATATTATTGAAGCTGTGGGAAGCCAGGAAAGAGTCGAGTAAATTGTTTGAGAGACGGATGCAGGAAGAAAATGAAGAAACGCTGAGCCCGGCAACCTAGTTTTGCCCTAGATATTGATGTACACTGTAGAGAACACCATTCAACTCGTTAACGGGCAGTTAGTAATTGACATGTAGTTGCCCTTTGCTCTTTGCAATGCTGAATAGCTTCGTGGATGTATTATATTAAATGTAATGAATGTAATTAGCACTGTATAACATAATGTTATAATAAAAATCATTTTCGGAGGGGGACCTTAATTCAAGCGGGCCCAAGGCAATATGTTGGCACGACCGATATTCTAACCACAGAGAGGACGGGTCATACGAATAATTAACTGTTTCACTTACCGCATCGAACCAAGCGATGGGTAGGATAGATCTCTCTTTGAAGTTCTCAAGATCGGCAATCTTTGACTTCCTGACCATAAAGTTCAGCTGGAATCTGGAAACTCCGGCCATCGGGAAGCCGTATTTCTGTGGAGGAAAGAACAATCTGGTCTTGGTTGTGCCCAGTTGACGTCCATTGCAGTGAAATGTGCTCATTTTTACCCTTGGCAGATCGAATAAGTGCTAAGATTGACTGATTTTGAGCCCTTGAGAGGTACTGATATTCAATATCTAATCTCTGAAAAGTCATCAAATGAATGCTTCAACTGTTTTGTTCGAGAAAAAGTGAGCCTGCCAACTTACCGGATGGATATCGAAGTACATGTCGTGTTTGTCTTCTCGGGGGTCGAGCCCGTCCACGGTCTCCTGGAGTGCTGGATCTCCGAGGTAGAAGTGAGGGAAAGAGATCATGATGGGCGTGCCCAGAGCGCATGGACTCGCGTTGAAGACTCCGGCTGGAGGACATGTGTCGGTGTCGCAGAAACATGCGTTCTCGGGGTTGGTGGAGGAGTGGCCAAATACGTCACGAGGGGCGTGGAATCTCATGGCAGGGATTCCGCCGTGGACCTGTTGATGTGAGGTGTGCCACAGGGACAAGTAGTGGGACCTTTACTATTTATAAAATTAAGTGAGTGGCCAAACACGTCACGAGGGGCGTGGAATCTCATAGCCGGGATTCCGCCATGGACCTGTAGGTGTAAGGTGTTCCATAGGGATTAGTCATTAGACCTTTGCTGTATAAATAATTTTGTTTATGATGTGTTACTTGACAAATAATACTCTAATTGATTCGAGTCATATTATGGATATGACCAAAAAGATTATTGCAGCGACTTTTTATGTTTTAATTTTATTTTTATTATCTAGCAAAAGACATTTGCAATAGTATGACGATTGACAATGAGTTTTTCTATGCACGGAATACTGCATGTATTGGTCAAGGGTCTTTCTTTGTATTTTATTGGTGACAGGTATGGAAAAGCAAACCCCGGATTGAGAGTATGTGTTGCATCCAGACTCACCTCAACGTATTTCTTAAAGACGAGCGGGAACTTCCTGCACATGTCGGGCATATAGATGTTGAGCGTCTGATGCTCCCCTATCCAGTGAGGGGGGAAGAAGGAGCCGTCAGTGCCGTCGATCCGGTTGCATTGATCTGAAGACCAGAGATCGTGTCTGTCGTTTCCCCTTGTAGCGGTCGACTATCCCGAGCCGTGAGATATCCTGGGCGCCGGTGTTGATTGTGAGACGGTGAGGGCTGGTACCGTTGCGCTGGGGACAGGACATACTTTGTAAGAAACCATAATATTCCTAGAGTATTATCCCTTTCGGGTCCTTTTTATTATTTAGAAGGCGGTGGAACTGCTTACTACATGAATATTTTTTTAACATTTAAATGATTGGGCAATATATGAAGAAAAAAATAGGTTGTTTTTATCACTGCCTCCTAGATGTTGCTCGTGGCTCCTCGTTCCCTGCCTGCCCACGCCACAAGTTTTGATTATTGACCAGTAATTCGTACTTTTTCCCACATAGGCATTCTAGTGCTAGTTACCGCCCCCAATAGCTCAGTTTTGTTATTGTTGTCAAGAGACGGTTAACAGTGTTTTGTTTTCAGACTTTAATAAGGAGTCACGAGCAACATCTAGGAGGCAGTGGTTTTTATCATCATCTTGCCCGACAAAGGACCTATTAGGTTTTTATGCAAAGATGCCAAGGTAGGATATAAATATTACTTGTAACACAATATTATAAAGCCATAGCTGAGCATGTCTTGAGTCATATTAACAATTTATCTATATTTTCAGCAGGAAACTGAAATACGTCGCATGACCACGGTAGACGAAAGTGCCGGTTGACCGTTAGAACTCAGTGAGTGTGACTGAAAGAGTAAGATACTTACAACCACCATGAGGCCGATCTTGTCGTATGGGATCTTGATCATGAGGGTCTTGGACACCTGGAGAATGGGGTCGTTGTATCCCCAGAGAAAGTCCTGGACCCTCACCCTGATGAAGGGCTGCACTTTGAGGGACATGAAGGCCATGGAGACAGAGTACTGCAGGAAGAAGTGGGCGTCCCTGAAGAGGGAAGACGCTCCCTGGAACAGACACGGGAGGAAACGAGGTCATTATTGGGACAGGCAACGAGTCTCTGATTGTAGTTTTGAGATAAGTGAGATCAGGGTTTCATAAATCTGGAAGACGGTTGCAACACTTTTTAAGTATGTGACTTCTATGCTTCGTCTGGTTCAGACACACTACATAGGCAACTGCCTCCTAGATGATACTCGGTTGTTAACGAGGAGCAACCGAGTAGCATCTAGGAGGCAGTGATATAGCCTATAGCTCGTCCAAATCAGACAATTTACACAGAAATATCAACCACCAAGTACTCATTTGATTGATACTAACTACTGAAATCAGATTTGTAATTGATACATCTATTAGTAAGCGATTATTTATTTAACAATTTTTTCAAAAAATATGTATTGCTTTATAAAGACAGTAAGTTTTGCAGAGGTGATACTTTCAATAAATGAGTATATCCAAAATTAGCAATTGCGTAGTAGAGTTGATTCTGTGTACTCATTGGACTCATTATCCATGAGACGGAATGCCTATGTCGGCCTCTGATGGCCATATAAGGCGGCATGATTGGTGAAGCCTGTGGGGGACAACTCGTAATCTGGGGTGTCTTCAGATAGCCTGGGGTCAGAGGCGGGGTGTTGTTTGGGGGATGGCAGACTTTTTTAAGTCGCATACATATTCATAATCGATTATCAGTGGACCATACAAACAACCCTTTGGTTTTAATTCCATTTCGGAAACATATTATTAATTTCAATTATGGTCAATGAAATACATCGTAGTGCTTCTGACTTACCAAGCAAGGCCATGTTCGGCACTATTATGAAGTCCGAGAGACTCCCGCTAGATAGCGCTGGCATGTACTCGTAGCTTCTCCGTTCCTGATACGTCACTGTGCCGTTTGCGTTGAAGACCACGTTGATTCTTTCCATTGTTTCACTAAAAAATAACATAACAATTAGTTAAATTTACAATCTAATATTTTATCCAATACTACACAAGGAAGATTGTATCTCTACTCATTTTCAAAAGCTGGTATTTGAATACATCAATATTATTCTTTTGATTAAGCCGTTTTTAACTTGGTGAACCCAACTGCTAACTTCCTCCTCGGAATGGTGTTTACATAGTCATGAATACCATTATGTAATTAGATGTGCATGAAATAATTAATTTTGATCCATAGTTAATGGCCAAAATAATTTAACAATCTACCCCTAAAGATCCCAACTTCACAATTCATCTACAGTTATGTATTTTTTCTTTCTTTCTTTCTTCTTTTTATTTATGGGTTTTCTATAAAGCATAACATTTATAAACAAAAATATTGTACAGTTAACATGTACAATGCTTGATGCTGAAATAAAACTTATCTTGAACTAGAATATACTATCTAAAAGCACATCAAACAATCCAATGAATGTAACATAAGGAATGTTTATACATAAATAGCTTCTGATTATAAAATATTAAGCAGAATTAGTACACGTTTCAAGGGTTGAATGACCGACCTGTAGACGAAGGGGCCGATCTCCTCCACCCTGAGTTTCTCCGTCCCCTCCATGAACTCGTCCACGTTGGTGTAGTTGAATATCCTGAGGGCGAGGTTGGGTTTGATCGGGGACTTGACCCACCAGTCGTACTTGACGGTGTCCTTCCTCAGAATCATGCTCTGGAAGAACAGGGAAGACAAGTTTGTATTGTACTGACAACACCACGACCAAGTTATCCTCCAGAAGTTAACAGTCTCGGTAGCTTTATCCGCCGTGTAGTGTAGTGTGGTGTAGTATAGTGTAGTGTGGTGTAGTGTAGTGCAGTGTAGTGTAGTGTAGTGTAGTGTAGTGTAGTGTAGTGTAGTGTAGTGTAGTGTAGTGTAGTGTAGTGTAGTGTAGTGTAGTGTAGTGTAGTGCAGTGCAGTGCAGTGAAGTGTAGTGCAGTGTAGTGTAGTGTAGCTAGACCCACCTGTAGCACGGTCTCGTCCCAGAGTTCAGTGCCCCAAGTGATGATGGTTCCCAGGGAGGCGACCAGGAACACGAAGGACAAGAACACGAGCGCTGTAACGGGAAGAACAACCTGGATTAGACGAGAGTACGAACTACTAGATTCATCACCATGTTTACCAATAAAGATCCAAGCGCCAAATTAGCAAACTGAGATATGATAACTTTAGCATACACCTACATTATCCAATCTGGGTTGGATTAATGTCGGGCAATTTAGGGCAACAATACACCAGTACATTTTACATATTATTTTATTAAATAAACGTTTTGGGAAAATGTTATTATGTAATGTCACAAATTGGGAAAATGGTGCTTGGTTCCTTATTGATAAACTCATAAACTCATAAACACAGGAATTACAATCAGCAACCTTAGGCCTATAAGGCTCTTGGATCCTTTTTGTTAAATCGCAAGGGCGCTTGGATCTTTCTTGAGTCACCAGAATCTTTCATTGGATGAGCGAAGCGAAGACTTCAATTTCACCGCCCCCCCAAAAAATTTAGCTCGGGTGTTTTTTTTTTTTTTTTTTTTTTTTTTTTGTTTGTTTGTTTTTTTGTCTGTTTGTTAACTCTCTACCAGACAAACGGCTTATCCGATCTTGATGAAAATTTGACAGGACCTTCGAAATCTCTGAACTTAGAGGTGTTTTGTTTTTGGGTACAATCGAAGAAATATTTCTCATGAATATCGTACTTTTACGATTTTTTTCGATTTTTAGTGCGATATTTTCGTGACATTTGGGCCAATTCTGACCAAACGGGTGGGGCTACAACGTTCATATTATACATGGACATTAAGGTTATGGTGATGTAGTACGTTTTGAAAAAAATAAATAAAAAAGTTAGCCAGAATCCATAGAAATAAAGCTTTTAATATAAGTTTTTGATTTTTTGTGCGATATTTTCGTGCCATTTGGGCCAATTCTGACCAAACGGGTGGGGCAACAACGTTCATATTATACATGGACATTAAGGTTATGGTGATGTAGTACCTTTTGAAAGAAAAAGTTGAAAAAGTTAGCCAGAATCCATAGAAATAAGCTTTTAATATAAGTTTTTTACGGTAAATAATACCAATTGACAAGAAACAAAAGAAACTTGACAACATTCACCTACAATGCGTAGGCAGCAAAACAAAGCACTTGCAAAAGTAAAGATATCCCAAGCAAACTTTAAACTTTAAAAAGCTCATCCATCAACGCGGCGGGACTTTAGCGTTTTCCTAGTGCTAAACTTGAAATGGCTCGATTGCCAGCTGGCGCGTGAAACTTTTACTCACAGAGAGCAGCACAATGCAGATGGCACTTCAATCTTTATCTCTTAGCTAGATTACACTTTTGTGATGGGTGGTTATGTCACTAGCCCGATTCTTGAAATCTGGTGCTTGGATCCCTATTACTAAACATGGTCCCATTCGACCCGGCAGTTGTTGAGGACCTAGTTACTTGAGGTTAGGACGTACTAGAGAGAGAGCCTATAAGCTTACACCAGAGAGTGGCCATACAGTGCTTCCGGCCGCCGTTTTTTTTTTGCCAAATTCATATTTTAGTTTCGTCAACTGCCGTAAAGTAAACAAATTTGGCGTGTAAAACAGACGTAAAAAAGTTGGTCTGTTGTAGACCACATTTGTTTTTCAAGTCTGTTTCTAGCCACATTGGTTTACTTTACGACAGCTGACGAAACTAAAAAATTGTTTGGCAAAAACTTGGCGGCCGGAAGTATACTGTATGGCCATTGGCCACTCTCTGTTCTTAGCTTGTCTAGGCTCTCTAGGACGTTCTTAAGACAATTTTAAAATTAAATAGGATGCGGGAATACTCAAAATAGTCAACAGATTCTCGAAGAAGCTCGACTTTAAAGCCTTTAAATATAAAGTCTTTTGCATGTCACCAAGTGTAACGAAGCGACATTTAAAGTTTACTAAAATGATTCGACAGGTCAGGTTTGAATCCCGCCAGCGGCAATTCTGACTGAAAAGTGTCGTCCTAAGATTTCTTAAAATGAAAATCTTAAATATGCATATTACAATAGTTATAGAGTATGATCATTAATCAGAGGTACACATATTATAAAAGTTCCGGAAAATGTAAAACACTGTAAAATGTATAAAATTTTAAAATGTGTGTGTATAAAATGTGTAAATATTGTGGTTTTTCCAAAAGACTGATTAATGATCATACTCTTTAACTATTGTTATAATATGAAGATTTAGATTTAGATTTTTGGTGAACACACAGCCTTAGGGCGAATGCAAGGTTCAAGCCCTCTTAAGTAGAGAAAGTGAAGAAACAATATACAAAACACCGCTGCTTAAAATTCAATTTGAACTTGAACAACTGATTCCAGTAATTTGAATATAATTGTTGATAATGAGGTTATGTCCTGTCAAAAAAATTCAAAAAATAATCCTCTATTTCATTAAGCCCCCCTTACATTCTACTTACTTTTCAGACGTTCTTTACTGCATTCTTTAGAAATAATATTTGGGTCTAGGGATTCCCCTTAAGTTCGTGTCATTCCTAGAGCGCGAAGAAAATACATAATACAAGATCCTTCATCCTCCGTCTCAAATAGCATAACTTCATTCATATTGACGAAAACTTGACACAACAACAGCATCAAGCAAAGTGTGTGAAAGCTTCGGGTCAACGAGTCTTATAAGATAGCGAATCAAGTCTTGTCAGCGAATATATCTAGTAATGGTTGGTTTCAATGTGGGTGTGATTGCAGCGTCATGTTGAAAAACATCTCGAGTCGGCTGAATTAGTGGTACTAATAATATTGTGATGACCCTACACAAGAGTTTCGGTTGACGTCACAACCTCCACTATGGACTTTGGTGTACATTTGGATGCAGCTTAATCAAAATTCCTCAAAGCTGCATTGCTTTCAGATGTGCAAATCTATTAAATATGGATTCTGACATTGTTGGTTGTGGCACGATCAAGATTAAACGTTTTTGGATGAGCGAAGCGAAGACTTCAATTTCACTGACCCCAAAAAATTTAGCTCGGGTGTTTTTTTTTTTTTTTTTTTTTTTTTTTTTTTTTCTGTCTGTTTGTTAACTCTCTACCAGGCAAACGGCATATCCGATCTTGATGAAAATTTGAGGGGACCTTCGAAATCTCTGAACTTAGAGGTGTATTGTTTTTGGGTACAATCGAAGAAATATTTCTCATGAATATCGTACTTTTACGATTTTTTTCGATTTTAGTGCGATATTTTCGTGACATTTGGGTCGATTCTGACCAAACGGGTGGGGTTACAACGTTCATATTATACATGGACATTAAGGTTATGGTGATGTAGTACCTTTTGAAAGAAAAAGTTGAAAAAGTTAGCCGGAATTCATAGAAATAAAGCTTTTAATATAAGTTTTTTTGATTTGTATGCGATATTTTCGTGCCATTTGGGCCAATTCTGACCAAACGGGTGGGGCTACAACGTTCATATTATACATGGACATTAAGGTTATGGTGATAAAGTACCTTTGAAAGAAAAAGTTGACAAAGTTACCCAGAATCCATAGAAATAAAGCTTTTAATATAAGTTTTTAACGGTAAATAATAACAAATTGACAAGTAACAATAGAAACTTGACAACAATCACCTACAATGCGTGGGAAGCAAAACAAAGCAACAAAGCACTCGCAAAAGTAAAGATATCCCACGCAGACTAAAAACTTTAAAAAAAAAAGCTCATCCATCAACGCGGCGGGACTTGAGCGTTTTCCTATTAGAAATGAAACAACAAAATTTGTACCGTGTAAAGCCAATTCTATGGCCAATACCAGCTGACCAGTAACAATGTTGACCTACCATTTCGTAGTAAGCAAAATATATTTCGGTGTTGTTAAAAGAAATTAAATATTGGTATTTTCTTCATTTTTGTATCGGTGAAGGCGATGAGAAATACGGGTGCCCCCCAAGTCTTGTAGATTCTGCGCCGCGAAGCTTGGTTAGCCTTGTGCCGCCACCAGCCGCACATCCGTGTACTGCGAGTTGCCTACCTCGCAGGCAGCACACTTGACACTCCACTCTTCCACCAGATTATTAGTACTCTGAACCAAGGTCCTCTACATCCCCGCCACCTGGCGTAGGCTAGGCGGAGACCAGCAGACCTTGCTCTGAACTAGGCACTGGTGCTTCAAGGGATGCATATTATACTGCATGCAAAACCCCCACCAAGATGACTCTGCACCACTTTATGTTCAGCATTCTTTTACCATCCAACAAATAGTGGTGGTTTTATGGCTTTTATTTTTTGTGTGTTGGTAACTTAACGGTGGATCCGGTTTTAAATCCCGTCTAGACCGGCAATCCTGACTAAAGATTTTCCCCTAGGTTTTCCTCAGTCGTTAATGCGAATGCAAGGGATTGAGTTCTCTTAAACAGCCCTCGGACATCCCTTCACAATTGTCCTATCTCCAACATACCTAGATAGACACCTGAAGAGGGGCATGCACTACATTCCCACGATTAATATACAAAACTTGCATTTTAACCATCAACAAAAACAAACTTTCAACATTACAATTCGCATCTTTCTGGATCACGAACATCGCTATCTTCTCCTCCAGCTAGACTCATAAATCTCTCAATGCCAGCTCTGGCAACCAGGGGTCAGATGCCACCTTATCACACAGTGACCTCTTATCAGCGCGGATGACCTTGGACGTATCAACGAATGTCACGCGATGTTCAACAGTTATTTATTAGAGACGATTTCTCTGAAAAGTCGGAAAGAAAGATGATTTTTTTGTGAAGTAAAAATATGATAATGATTTATTATTGTTACCTAATGTTATTTACTGTGGCTTTTATTTCTTTATTTTATTTCTTTGTTTAACGTCTATCATTTTCAGTTATAAACACGGATTTACAAAGGACACCTAAATAAATCTAATTACACAAATGCAGAGTTGAGTTAAGTTTGAAATGGTTAAGTTAAGGCTATTCCAGAGCACTCTTACCGATATTTTGAAAGTCAAAGGAAAATGGCTTAAAGTTGGTTGGATGAAAGATGAACTTTAATAAAAAAGAAGAAAAAAATAACTTTTTTTTGGACGGGACAAAAGCTCCATTTTGGCCATTATATGCAAATTTTGAGTCAGTAAGGAAACACCTGTTCTAGGTGCAATACTTAATTTAAAGCTTTGATTTTTTTTTTGTTTTTTTCAACACACCTTTGTCTCGGCTTTGAGTATAAGGGAAAATAATTTTCTGAAATAACGTTTGATGTACGATTTGTTTCGTCTTCCGGTTCAAAACTCTTATTTGTGCCATGTGACAAAAATATCGTACATCAAACGTTATTTCAGAAAATTATTTTTCCTTATACTCAAAGCCGAGACAAAGGTGTGTTGAAAAAAACAAAAAAAAATCAAAGCTTTAAATTAAGTATTGCACCTAGAACAGGTGTTTCCTTATTGACTCAAAATTTGCATATAATGGCCAAAATGGAGCTTTTGTCCCGTCCAAAAAAAAAGTTATTTTTTTCTTCTTTTTTATTAAAGTTCATCTTTCATCCAACCAACTTTAAGCCATTTTCCTTTGACTTTCAAAATATCGGTAAGAGTGCTCTGGAATAGCCTTAAGTATGCATTAGCTTGAATAATAATATGCTTGAACTCGAGGTAACTCAACTGGGAATCGAACCCGGGTCTTCTACTTCCCGGGCGTGATTAAAAAAGGTGACTTTGGACTAGAACATCTTTTTTTTTTTTAATTTTAACTTTTTTTTTATCATTTTCATCTACAACGGAACATACAAATATTTGAATATTTTATCTTAAATATATGTTCTGTTATATTATGAAAACTAAGCAAAATAGCATTTAAAACTGCAATAAAAATAGAAACTCTAGGATTAATTAGTTCATTAATTTATAAGCAATTGGTAACAGTTTTAAGTGAACAACGCAAAACATTAAAAAAAGAAAATATCTTTATCAGTAAAACCTTTGAGTGAAAAAATAGATTATGACGTTTATTTTCTCTTAATGAGAATATTTTTTTAATGATATAATTATTGTTAAGTCAATCATTGGTTTCAATATACATAATTAATATGTAAAAAGCAATCACACCATTGGATAACTAATTGTGAAAAATCGCTTCCAATCAATTATGAGCTACTAATATACAATCGATTTTATCTTGTCTGTGGCAGGATTCCCTGAGTCACGTTGAACAACCAATTATAAGAATTTGATGTTTCAACTTGGCAGGATGCTCAGATAACCATAGGTTAAAATAATGTGATAGTAAGTGAAAAACATAATAATTACAAAATCATTTTTTCTTATAATCGAAGTCATTACTCTTGACTTAACAATAATTAATTACCTTGTTTGCTTATAATGTTAATGTTTAAATTTATACGTTGCATCTGTAGTCGTCGTATGGCGTATAAACAGTTATTTAACAAACCTACAAAAATAACAGTATCTATGATAACATTTTAAACTAAATATCTTTGAAATTTTAAATGTAATTAATCAAAACTTTTGAGATTTTGAACTAAGTATGTTATGTTACTACCTAGCCATATCAATTACACGAGTAAACTGTCTTTTATAACTTAAAATAAGTCGTTTTTTTTATTGGGCTTGTTCGACAGTTGGTAGGTTTTGCCAAACCATGGTTTTGTTCAACAAGTGTGAATTTATGCTAGAAAACTTTACGATCTTTAAACCAACGGTTTAGCCGAGGTCGTTTAACCGGTTCCCACTCTAACACTGAAGTACAGCAACCTGCGGGCGTGGTTAGGGGGAGAGTGGGTGAACGCTCTGTCCTGAAACTCACGTATACCGCTAGTTAGAGCAGATGGAGGGTTCGAGAGCTAGTGTAACAGCTTCGTTCTCCTCGACGTCTGCTCGGCAGTCCGGGTTAGTGGAGGAACGTATATGACTGTCAAGGTTATACCGTCCTTTCGTATGGGACGTTAAACCGTTGGTGCCCTTGGTATTTTTCGAAAGGAATAGGCTACGTGCCGGTACCGGGTTTCCCCTACTCCCTTCCGTTATGTGGTGTTCTATCGTCGTTTATCACCACTCATCGTCTCGAATAGCCTTAGTGCAATAATATTACAAGTCAATCAATCTTTCGATCTTTAATTTTAAGCTTCTACATAAGATCTTTAGCAGGTTGTATCTATAGGAAGACATTTTCATACTCTTGTTTAGTTCTTTAGTATCTCTCGCCGGGATTCGAACATGTACGGCAGGACATCGTAGTTTGCAGCCACTATTAAACGCGTAGAGATAACGCTTTACACACGAGAAGCTGTAATAAAGTAATAACGAACATAAAAAGCATCAATACTAGAGTTTTATGTGAGTCTGAGGGCAATAAAGATTAGGATTAATAGTGTTTACTAGTTGTTATCTGCTAACGTGGCCACGGAGGCTACACTGAAGACACGTCCACTATCTCTGGCCCTGGTCTTTGCTCTGGGGGACGATTACATTTCATTGCATTTAGATAGGTTGTTTTATTACTTATGTGCTTAGCGGTAATCGCGCGACTATGATTCGGGAGGTCCCGGGTTCAAATCCCGTCGAGACCGACGATCCTGACTGAAGGTTTTTACGAGGTTTTCCTCAGTCGTTAATGCGAATGCAAGGGAATGATCCCTAAAACAGCCCACGACATCCCTTTACAAGTACTACCATGACATGTCGTGCGTCGGGGCCTGCAGGGTTGGCTATGTCGCTTTGATTTAAAGTGCCCCACTGAAATCAGTTATATAACTGAGTGGCAGACTCTAAATAAAATTTATTTATTTATTTTTAAACATATACCTAGTTAGAGGGGCATGAATTTCCCACGAAAAATTATTAAATTACTTGTGTGGAATTGTGGCCAAGGAAAAAAGTGGGGATAGTTTAAATGTTAGCATAGAAGGCCCCGATTAAGATGGACACCGGTTGAATTAAAAAAGAAGGCAATTAAGGAATAGTTTATAGATTTTCAAATTTCTAGATTGATTTCCATATGATTTAATAGTTGCAATTTTCTAAAGCAAGATATTGTAGCCAATCAGCGGGCCCTATTCAAAATACTGATCGCTGACTGGCTTGCCGCGATACTGCCAGCATCATCAGACTTGCTCCATACCAACTGTAGTTGAAAAATTAAATATTTGGAAATGGAGAAGTATGCGATTTTGCGAGAGATGAAATCAATTTATTGGCTGTTGACCAACTGTTGTTGGGTGACCACAAAGATCCGGCTTAATAAACTAGGAAACTCCAAAGTTGTTAGACGAGTGAGCGAGTCATGTGTTGGGTACCCGGAAACATTTGCATTTAAGTTGATTGATATATAAGGTATAAATGATAGGGTTTTGAGTTTAGTCGGTATAAGGGCGCGTCAACTGTACGGCCATAGTTCACCACTCTAGCCTATGATAGGCTAGGGAGGAAAGAACCGTGCTGGATCCAGCCCTAGGTAGGGGGAGGAAAGGGGATGTTACCGGGTACTCAACACATGGCTCGCTCACTCGTCTAGCAACGACTTTGGCGTTCTCCTATTTAGGATGAAGACTTGAGATCAGTTGAAAAATAAACAAAACGTATAGTTGTTACCATAAGAATAAATTATATAGACATTGGACATGAATGAGCCACGAGAGTGTTTTTTACCACTTGAATATCACATGCAGCAGTTTCTTTCTGCGTTTAGTCCATTTATAATTAGTTAGCTACTATATCGGCCTACGTTTATTTCAATATGCATTTCACTTTTTGAATCTTGTAACGGCCATAAGTATTAACTAAAAGGGTGGGGGTGGATTGGCCGAATTATCTACAATCACCATTATAATTAATGCTTATGACCGTTTTAAATTTCAAAAAGTAAAATGTATATTTAAATTAATGTAGGCCGAAAAAGTGACTAACTAATAAATAAATCAACTAAATGCAGAAATAAAATGCTGCATGTGATATTCAAGTGGTAAAAAAGACTCTCATAAATTGCTTATTCATGTCAAAATCTAATAATATCTATAGGCCCTATAAATATCAATCATTTAGATAAATGCTTATTATGAGTTTAGCTAGGAAAAGGATAGACGTTTAAGAAGGAAAGAAAGAAAGAAAGAAATTCTAAAGCCGATCCTTGCAGATACAGAGAAAGTAAGGGCTGTACGGCTGTATAAGCAAGCGTTTCTGTCACCATAGCTTGTTACGCGTGTAATTAAAATACGAAATTAAGAGTTTGAGGTGTTGTAGAGTGAGAAAAAAGTGAAGGAGAGAGAGATAGTGACAGAGAGAGAGAGAGAGAGAGAGAGAGAGAGAGAGAGAGAGAGAGTGACTGTGATAATATTTACAAGGCGGCTTACATCAGCCTCACAAAGCCCGACCGTCTTATGAAGGAAACTAAACACGATGCTACGTTGTTATCTTATCAGCTCCGCGTTATTATTATTATTGGTTTCCTCGTCATTCATGGAAACTACTTCCTTCACTAACGAACAACTCAGGTTGTCAATGAAACTAAGTTTTCCTCTCACATTCATTCATAAGTTCTGAAGTCATAGTTTTCTACGCGAGGGTTGCGTTATCTGGCTCGTTGACCCCTGGGTGTTAAGGGGGGGGGGGGGGGGGGGCGGACTTAACCCTTGTTACCGTCTGTGTTAGTTATACAGTTATGCGTTGAAATATTATTTTAATTTTGAATATTAAGCTACTTTATATTAATTTTAAACCAAGCATTCTGCAGCATGGATTGTTTTTGTTTTTGTTTTTATTAAACGTGTATCCTACTGTTATAAAAACATATTTACAAAGGAGAACAACTAAATAAACTAATATTGAACTGTAGTTAGGTATAAAGTTAAAAAAAAATGTAAAATGTAAGCAATAAATAAAGATAAATATAGTAAGGAAATAAATGCAATTACCAGCTTATATATTTTGTTACTGTATATTTTTATTTTATTTTAAAATTATGTAAATGTTTAATCAAAAACACCAAATTGATATATTGATACCTGAAGTAAAACTTCTATTTTAAACCAATAAAAAATTGGCATGCACAATTCTTGGATTCTGTATCGCACTTTTTACGTTTTCAAAAATGTTTTGGTGATATTATATATAATTCAATATCTAAGTTATTCATGTTTTTTCCATGTAATTAGTTTCCCTAGCTGTACTGTGTGCAATGCTAATGTTATTAATGTTGTGAGGAATGAGAAGGATGTTTCTCGTGGCTGTAAAGTTTGTATCTTGCGCTGGAATTAATCAGATTTTCACGGTTCACCGCCAGAGTGTTTTACTTGATAATGTTATAATTAGTTGGCGACTGGCGCTGACTTCACTGGCGCGTCCTGATTGGCTGTCACCTCGGGTCACCTCGGCCGACCTCGGCTGATAACGAAGCCCTGAACCCGAGCGAGAGCGTAGAGTCCGAGGACTCGGGTTCTAACCCCGGGCGAGGGAATAATCATGTCACATTTCAAGTTTTACTTTGTTAGTTCGCAAACCAGGACCACGTTTTAAAAAGGATAAAAAATAAAAATCTAATATACTTATGACTTTCGTGATTTTATAGTATTATTTTAAGGTTTATTTTTATGTTGTTCGTTGGTCGTGTGGTTAGCGTCTCTGCTTAAATACAGAAGGTCCAGGGTTCGATTCCCGCTATAGGCAGAAATTTGTTTACTTCTGATTTGAACTTAAATCCATCAGTTCTTGACTAAGGAATTTGTGAACGGTACTTTAAAGCCGTCCTAGCAACGAGGCACATAACAAATTCTAAGTTTGTTCCGAATAAGTCATGTTGATTTTGGTTCTGTCTGCGGGTGGAATCGTGTCCAGCTTGATGGATCGGTGTTTCCTACTGAAATATGCCGGTCTCTAGTTGGTCATTGTTCGCTCTTCGATGGTGTCGGCTCCTACAGGGTTGGCTTGGTCGGCTTTAAAAACTGTTCTGTTACACCTACTGAAAATCAGTGATGTCTTAGGTGACTGAGTGAGCAGACTCTAAATACGAATGTATTTATCTATTATTATTTAAACCTTAACCCTACAACGGGCATCCTTACGACTTAGTTTTACGACCTAGTTCTGGAGAAGTCTATTAAATCTTGATCCTATCACGATCGCTTCGTTTTGTTCTCGTTCCCTCGGCCGGCTGAAGATCACGTGACAACTGATACCGTGTTATCTTATGTCACGCTCGGAGATTCCCATTCAACTGTTTCATCCTTTACAAGTCCATCACTCTTATCATTGATGTTTCCTGTGTCCAGAGCGGTTCAGATGTCTTTATAGAAGGCGGTGAGATTAGTTGATTTATTCCCTTCAAATTCCATTTTTTTTTTTAGTTTTTTAATTTTTTTATCACGTTTTTTCATGAATTTTGGGAATTTCTTTATTCTGAATTTAAGTTTAAATATAAATTTAAGACCATTTCTAAAACGATTAATTTTTAATTTTTAGCACATTGTGCATGATTTGTGTGTTAAATAATAACAATACTGCTAGAAATATATTACTTTTCTGGGACAAACCCCATTTTTCCATTTTTATCCTTTTTTGCACATGATTCTAGAGCCGCCTATAGTGTACATTAGCGCGAAAAAGTTCTGGGCAAGATTTTTTGTTTTGTTGCTAGTTGGTCATTGGTCTCATCTTCAATATGGTCGGTGCATACATATTGTCTAGGTTGTCTTTAAAATTAATGCACCCCAACCGAAAATCAGCTACGTGACTGAATGGGTAGACTAAATTCGGATGTATTTAATTTATGTTTTATTCGATCGAGCCCCTATGAGCAATATTAGTTTGACTTCCGTACTCTTAAGATTACTGCACATTCAGTCTCATCTTATCTGAAACAAGACACTTTTATTTATTACTCAGCTCCTTATCATCGTCACGTCTTCCACTTGTCAGTCTTAAGATAACCAGCTATGCCAATAACCTCTTGTTCAATTACTTAACTCGCAATCCACGGCTGGTGCCAAGAATCCTGGGTTAAAACTGCCAACTTATTGAAAAAATAAAGATTATTAATTTGGCAAGATTGTGAAGAAATCGCAACAAGTGTTCATGAACCCTGGTCCAAGATTGAAACCGGATGAAGATATTGGTTGTGTGTATATTTCAATAAGTCTTGTTTTCAACGTGATTCTTGTCAAGGGTGGCTAGCCAGTGAGCCACCTTTCTCTAGGCACACAGAGTTTATTAACATCGGCTGCCGGGCCTGTCATATCTTCTTCTCTTCCATATCTTCTTCTCTTCCATATTCTTCTTCTACTTCTTCCATTATTTCTTCTTCTGTTACATTTCTTTCTCCTTCCATAATATCTTCAACTTTCTTCTACCCACCAGTTCACAATATTTCCTTCTGTCCTCCCATAGTCTTCCTGCTTCTATTTCCCTACCACACACTCCTCTCTCTCTCTCTCTCTTCTACATCATTTCTTATTTGTCTTATCCTACCACTTCTCACTTAGGCCACCAACCAGGTCTTTTATTTTTCTCTTTTGAAGTTCTGCCCTTGATATTTTTTGCTTGTTCATTCTTCTAACATCCTTCCTTAGTTATATTATAATGTCATATTTTATAACCATCGTATCACCGTCATAAACAATTCTTAACAGATTGCCAATAAACAATTATAAATAATACTTTATCATCGCGTATCGCATATTTACATTGCAACACGCTCTAACAGCTATTTCCCCTGCTCAAATCTAAACAGTGATTTGAAATCACATCAATTCGAAACTTCTACATCTCTGTGAAGTCTTCAAAGTTTCGTCATGGCTTTCATATCTCAGTCAGAGTCAGTAGGAAGATATTTCCTCACTCTCAGCCAACAATGATGCTGTTCAAGAGTCTGTGGCTGTTTCTTGGCCTCGCGATGTTGGCCTTGGTTGTGGACGGCTACTTAAAGATTGGTGAATATTTACAGCACACATTAGACTTTAGACTTAAACTTAAGACGAAGGGACAGTCGCGAAATTAAAACCACGCGAAATCACAGTTTTTTCGTGATATCTCGAGAACGATGCAAAATATCTAAAAACTGATTGCAGACAGCCATGTGGTTCTGGGAGAACTATAGCCTGTTCGAAAAAATATTTTAATGTGATGGTAATTAACTTTTTTTATTTGATATATTAAATTTATTAAATGCATACCTGATACAAACCGCACTGATTATTATATTCGAATATTTGTTCTTGCATGATATTGTTCTAACAAAATCACAGAGCTGTCTGCAATCAGTTTTTAGATATTTTGCATCGTTCTCGAGATATCACGAAAAACCTGTAACTTCACGCGGTTTTAATTTCGCGACTGTCCCTCCCTCTTAAGAGTATTCGTCACACAGTCAACTAACTCGAGCACTTGGTGCGGGTTATTGGATGAGCGTAGCGAGCGTAGCGAGCGAAGCGAAGATTCCATTTCACTACACTGGAGAAAAAAATCCGGAATGTTTTTTTTTTCTTCTTCTTTCTTTCTGTATTTTTGTGTGTTTGTTAACACGATTCCGGCTAAACCGATACTCCGATTGCAATGAAATTTTATGGAGACCTTCGAAATCTCTGAACTTAGAACTGCCACGTTTTTGAGCGCAATCGGGAAATTTTTTTCACATAAAAAACGCAATTTTACGATTTTTTTCGATTTTTAAAAAATTTCTTCGACTTATACACCTACATGCTTTATCCTATTGTAATGATTTTTTTACAGAACCTTAATTTTATGAATTAATATATTCGTGTTAAATTTGAGCGCAATCGAATAATTATTTCTTATGCAAATTGCAATTTTACGATTTTTTCTTTAAAAAAAATTACGATTAATTAAAACAATTAAGTTAATTTTTTATTTTATTTAATTTAATTATAAAAATTAAGTTAATTTTTTATTTTATTTAATTTGAATTTGATGATTTTTTCACAGAACAACAGAAAATCCGCGTAACACATGGCATCTCAATGCACCATATACGCTCATCCAACAACGCGGCGGGACTTAAGCGTTTTCCTAGTTAAGATTTCCTCACTTCACATAGCAATGAAAATATGTTAATGTTGTAACATTGTTCATTCCACGTTGAATGTTGTTGTTAATTTCCAACGGTCGAACTAATATGTAAACATCTTCTGCAACCGAAATACAAGGAAAATTCATTTTTGAAGTTCCGAAAGATGTTTTTATGTTTTGAAAATTATCAACAACCTTCAACGTGGATTGAACAATGTTACAACATTAACACATTTTTCATAATTGTTATGTGAACTGAGGAAATATAAATAACACTCCCCAAGCGCTCGAGTTTCGTTGAATGTGTGACGAATACTCTTAGAGTTTCAACGACTGATGATGTCCATGATCCGACACGACAAACTAATACAATATAATATAAATAAATAAATATTATTTATGTTTCTAGAGCCAGAGGCTAAGGATGTCTGTGATGGTGAAAAGAGGGAAGCTGAATGCAGAAGAGATCCGGACAGTGCTTGCTGTGAATTCTGCTGCGAATCCTTTGAACCATAAACAAAGTACAAAATAAGCTTCTTCTTTTTAAATGTACAATATTAACTGAACTACAATTTATCATTTTGTACGCTGAGTTTTATTTACTACAAATGCAACTAATAATAAGTTTTTTTTTCTAAATTTCAAAGCGTATGAAAATTATTATTGAAAATGAAAATATATAGAATTGGTAGATGATTAAATATAAAAATTCAATTTTGGGCACGTCCCCTCATAAAATAAGTTTTGAAGCTTTCCTGTTTCATTCTGTAATTTTTGTATCATGTGTACAAATTACAGAGAAAAATAATAAATAATAAACAAATAAATAAAAATTTACTCCTGCCGAAAAAGAAAAGGAGCTGACCCGTTCTTCAAAACGTTCCTTTAAAAATCACACATTTAAATAATAACAAATTTTATACGAGTTAATTTATCATAACTTTAATTTTTTGGTAGGCCTAAAGTGATTTAAAAAAAATACCAATACCGAAAATTTTCTCATTGAACCCGTCCGCTTCCCCCACTCGTGACAGAAGGGGTGGAGCCATTCTCAAAAACACGTGAAGTCTTAAGATATTTTTTATATTGTAGTTTACGATGTCAGCTATAGTGGAATTTGACTACATTACGACGGCGAAAGAAACTTATAAAAGAACGTTAAATTCGTTCCATGTACCCACGAAATAACTGGATGAGCGAACCGATGACTTCAATTTTACTGACCCCCAAAATACTTAGCTCAGGTGTTTTTTTTTCTCTCTGTTCGCGCTCTACTGGGCAAACGGCGTATGCGATCTTGATTAAAATTGGAGGGGACCTTCGAAATCTCTAACTTAGACTTGCCACGTCTTTGGGTACAATCGAAGAAATATTTCTCATGAATATAGTATACTTTTCAAAGTTTTTTCGATTGTTAATGCGATATTTTCGTGATATTTGGGCCGATTGTGACCAAACTGTTGAGACTACTACGTTCATATTTTACATGGACATTAAGCTAATGGTGATGAATTGCCTTTTGAAAAAAAAAGTTAGCCTGAATCCATAGAAGAAAGGTTTTCATATGAATTTTTTTAGGTATATATAATAACAATTAACAAGTAACAATAGAAACTTGACAACAATCACCTACAATACGTTCAAAAAGCACTTTCAAAAGTAAAGAGATCCCACGCAAACTCAAAACTTACAAAAAAACTCGTCCATCAACGCGACTAAAAAAGCGTTCGCAAAGCGGCCTTGTTACTTTTCACGTTACAAGTTCCTGATTGGATGAGCGAAGCGAAGACTTCAATTTCACTGACCCCCAAAAAATTTAGCTCGGGTGTTTTTTTTTTTTTTTTTTTTTTGTTTTTCCGTCTGTTTGTTCGCTCGATTCCGGGCAAACGGCTTATGCGATCTTGATGAAAATTGTAGGGGACCTTCGTTTTCTCTGAACTTAGAGGTGTATTGTTTTTGGGTACAATCGTAGAAATATTTCTCAGAATATCGTACTTTTACGATTTTTTTCGATTTTTAGTGCGATATTTTCGTGACATTTTGGCCGATTCTGACCAAACGGGTAGGGCTACAACGTTCACATGTCACATTGACATTAAGGTTATTTATGGTGATGTAGTACATTTTGAAAGAAAAAGTTGAAATAGTTGGCCAGAATCCATAGAAATAAAGGTTATAATATAAGTTTTTCAATTTTTAGTGCGATATTTTCGTCACACTTGGGCCGATTCTGACCAAACGGGGATGGGCTACAACGTTCAGATTTCATATGGACATTAAGATTATGGTGATGTAGTACCTTTTGAAAGAAAAAGTTGAAAAAGTTAGCCAGAATCCACAGAAATAAAGGTTTAAATATGAGGGTTTTTTGGGTTCATAATACCAATTAACAAGTGTAACAATAGAAACTTGACAACAATCACCTTCAATGCATTCAAAAAGCACTTGCAAAGGAAAAGTGCAAACAAACGCAAAACACGTAAACAAAAACTTACAAAAAACGCTCATCCATCAACGCGGCGGAACTTTAGCGTTTTCCTAGTATTAGAAAATGAACGCGTTCCTCCCCAAGAGTGTGTAAAATGTTCTTATATATTCCAATACTATCGTATGCGTCAGTGACATGGACAGAAAGAGAGCTGGCCTTGGAGGAGGAGAAACCTTGTACCGACCGGCACGTAGCCTACTCCTTTATAAAAGTACCAAGGTGGACCAACGGCTTTACGTCCCATCCGAAAGGACGGTGTAACCTTAACAGCCATTTAGGTTCGTCATACGGGATTCGAACCCGAGACCTTCCGAATCATGCAGAGTCGCGCGCTTAACGCTCGAGCCAACACTGTAGGTTCCACAAATCATATTGTCTTTATCATATTTTATAACCATCGTATTTCAACCATAACAATTCTTAACCTATTGCAGATTATCAGTGACACGATCATAAAGATAAATAAAACACTACCCAAAGTTTGCAAATTGCAACACGCGATTTTACTTCTTTTTCTTCTGCTCAAATAGAGATTTAATTCAAACGAGTGATCGCAAATCATTATTTATTTATTTATTTATTTTTTTCTCTGTAATTTGTACACATGATACCAAAATTACAGAATGAAACAGAAAAGCAGGCTTATTGTGGCCCATCCACCACAGTGATCTGGTAATAATAAAATAATATAAATCCTCTTATAAAAGGATGATTATGAATGTTGAAATAGATGATATGATATAAATAAATAAATAACATTCCCGATGCTTCTGTGTGTTGTGGCTTCTCTGAGTAGTTTGCAAAGTTTCGTCGGTGTTTTAAGACCCCCTCAGATCGTATTAAGTCACAGTCAGTAGGAAGATATTTCCTCCGCCTCAACCTGCAAAGATGACGTTCAAGATTCTGTGGCTGTTTCTAGTCCTTGTGATGTTGGTCCGTGTGGTGGACGCGGAGTTTAACAAGCTACGCATTGGTAAATATTTCCTGCACACATTTCTTCCTTTACTTCATGTTTCAACATTTGCAAACAAATATTTTGCAGAATTCACATGATGTCCATGATGCGAGTCTTGTTGTGTGGCTCGTTGGTCTTGTGGTTAGCGTCTCTGCTTCCAATGCTGAAGGTCCAGGGTTCGATTCCCGATTAAGTCAAAAGTTGTTTTCCTTTTAAATTGGACTTATGGTCTTGCATAAAAATTTGTAAACGTTGATTTTGGAGCCGTTCTCGCAACGAGGTACATTTTAAATTCCGAGTTGTTCTGAATCAGCCTTGTAGATTCTGGCGTTGATCCGCGGGTGTTCGCACTGTCCACACCACTGATTGCTATATTTTCCTATTAAAAATATCGATCTTTGGTTGGTTATCGCTCACTCGTCGATTGTATCGGGACCTACAGGGTTGGCTTAGTCTCTTTAGTTTAGTGTCCCCATTAAAAATCAGTTGTGTGACTGAGTGGGTATAAAACTCTAAAATACGAATTTATTTATTTATTCAGCATCAGATTCAGAGGACGAGGATGACTGCGAACCACGTGACGAGATAACTATTGCCGAGTGCAGAAAAGAGACGGGTTTCAACATGTGCTGTGTTATTTGCTGCTCTTCTTCTTTCAGAACTGGGAATTCAAGAAAAAGAAGCAACTACGATAAAATTAATGTAGAAAATAAAAAATAAGCTTAGGTTATTTATTTATAAAACAAATAAATGTACAATTTACAACTACAAATTTATTGTTTTGTATGTTTAGTTTCATGTTCTATTAATTCTAATAACATATTTTTTGGAAACCTGCCTCTTTTCGGGGTGTCTTACTAGGAATATTGAGGCTAGGACAATTTGTGAAGAGATGTCCGAGGGCTGTTAAGGGGCTTTTACCCCCAAAAGTTATTTTTTACCACATAATCTATAGCATAAACTAAACCCAAATAACCATTTAAAAAATTATATCTTGTAACTGTGATTTTACATGAAATTTGTAAGTTTTTTGATCCTGCAATAAAATTGACGAAAATTGGCGTTTTGAGGAATTTCTTAAATCGGCTTTAACTTGATAATTTTTTGTTCCACATAGATACTAGTGCATCGTACCAATCTAAAATGGCCCTTTACAACAGCGTGTCTTTAAACTGTGCACAAATCTACACTCGCAAAAATATACCTTCCAAAATCACACCCACTCTTGGTAATCAGCATTTGATCGACTTGCCCAAATTACAAAGCAAAACATACCAGATTTACAGAAAAGGCTGCCGAGTACGTCAATAAAGGACAATTATTTTTAGGGTCTAAATCCTTCAAGGTCACGGGGCATAAAGATCGTCCTCGTGTTATTTCTTATTGGTGATTTTTGCCGATGGGACCTAGCTCGAAAAATATCAAGTTCAACATTTTTTCCCGGGTCAAGGTGGACCCAATATTTTTTCTGTTAATTTCTAAATTCATTCCTAGTTAGCCTGAATGAAATATATTTTTTGAGTTTATCGGGTGAATACCCCTTTAAGAGGACTCAATCACCTGAGGAAAACCACGGACAAAACCTTCAGTCCCATATTTAATCTCCGTAAAATGTATCTTCATAATATCTTTCTATCGTCTTTACTTCGTTGGTAATTATTATTAGCTATATTAATATGTATACATTACTATTATTTACGAGTTTTATCGTCTGTACGTTGGCTGTGCTTTTCACACTGGCATTTCATTAATTACTTTGACATTTATCACGTGCCGTTATTTTGTGTGTGAATACGTTTGTTTACATGAAATTATGTAGTTTAGATCGTCTAAAAGTTGACCACACAATATTATAAATCGCCACAGATTATCGTAAATACACCAAATTTAGTGAGTGTTACAGTATCAGATAGAAATGTGATAATCAGTGCCAGATTTTACAGGTGAGCGTCGAACATCCTAACCTAAACAATAATTGATTAGTCTCATTCGTCCGGGACCTTGCCCCCACCCTTGACGACCTCTCCGACGACGACGACAATGACAACACGAACGATGACAAAGACGATGACTACCACAACGTGAGAACCCCCTTTCCTCTCACTATACCCGTGTATGGGCCCTTCCTCCCCATATCCCCTAGGCTAGAGTGGCGCATTATGACCTAAGGGTTGAAGCGCCCTTAACCCAAATAAACTAAAACTAAAACTATGTTTCTAAGCGGGAAATGTATCCAGTATTTTTCAAGCTTGTTATTTCACATAATATGTCAAATAAGGCTTTCAAGGTACATTTACTTAATTTGCAAACTTTTATAAGTACCTGTATAAATGCATTATGTGGATAATTATAGTTTTTGTTACATAAATGCTGTTTTAAAATCAAATGTGTACTACAAAATGATATTTTTAAAACCTGTTATGCTATTTAGAGTTTTAGACTGTGCTGGGAATGAATGCTATAAATCATTGCTCCTAGTTATTATTAGTAAGTAGGCCTGTGAGATAAAACTTGTCTGGTGAACGAACAGGCCGACATCGATTAGTACCGGATATTGCGCCACCCGAGTTGACCCCTCACACTTTTTACAAGTTGTTAGGCTTCAGTTATAGATCTCCCTTATAATCCCTGTATCACTGCACGTATCATCGGTCCTAGTGACTCGTATTGTTTTTTAATTGAAGTGTAGTAGAAGAACTTTTTACATGTCTTCACACACATTGTTTTCTTAATGTATTTTTAATTAATTTAATTGCAATGTATTAGTATAAGTATTGAGTAGGTTGCTAGACACTAAATTGTGAATGGGGCTATGCCCTCTTTTAGCAACCTATAACACATCAATGTGTTAAAACAATAAATAAATAAAATACTGAAGTTTTTACGTTTATACAACTATCTTGGACACGAGGAAATATGTCCATGAATTAACGACAGGAGGATTCTGTAAGGATCGTTACAGAGATTTCAATCGCTATCAAGTTAGCGTCAATGTTACGTGCGTATATGAAATATCGATTAAATCGCGGTATGCCTGAGATTCCTCGAAATACGTTTATTTATTTTTTATGTAAACCCATGGAAAACGAGTGATACGTCGTCGAAATATTGTTTAAAATCTTGTTATTAATTTATTTAAGTGCAGTGTCTTGTCCAATAGAGTAATTACAACAAAACTTCACCTGCTCTAAAAGTTTCATCAAATTTATACCAGATTCAGATTTTAGATATTATTTATTCTCTAATACATAAAATTATGGTTTGCATAAACAGTGGTTGGAACATAATACCATATTTCACATAATGTTTGAGAAGCCCGCAAAGTCATAAAGACTTATGTGTGTGGAGAGGTTGGGGGGGGGGGGGCTTGTGCTTAATTAAAGTAAGATAAATTATCAGATGGCGAGACAAAAGTATGGGAAACGGAATTTCTTATGTTATATTGTCAATGTAAAATTGAAGTGTAGTAGAAGGAAAGTTAAAGTTAATAATAAGAATAAATAAAAATAATTTATGGTTGTGGGTATGTCTATAGGTAGAAATACAAATCTTTAGACTTTCGGCACTAGGCCCTATTGCGTGAATATCTTCGAGAATCTCGTATGTTGACCCTAGATAAAAGGTTTATGGTTTATTAGTTGACAACCCGGCTTGGCCCTGCACTCGGTCCCCACGTGTTTCTCACGCCTCAAGATTCGGTCGCAGCGACTTATCAATCTTAGATGTCCAAGTGCAAATTCCGAGCGTCAACCTTATTGATTATCCTTCCTCATTCAAAAGTCCACTTACTTCTTCTTACGCGCACTTTACTTTAATATTCACTTGACCCGGATTTAAGCCTTGGTCTACAAGGTTTCTGTCACGTAATCTTTAATCTGCACATTTACAATTATCCGTTTTAATACCGGTGTCTGATATGTGTAATGTAGTTAATTTGGTTATAGGGCACGTCAACCGTTAGGACATCATGAGCCACTCTGGAAAGCACAGGCCCGTGCTAGACAGATTCAGCCACAGGCAAAGGGTGGACGGGGGAGAGTGGAGAATAGGGTAGCTTCGTTTGCCTGAATGACATTTAGGATATTTAACTTCAATGAAATATTTACCTTTTTAAACCATTATAGCAGGTGACTATGAGGCAAGAGGAAAGAACTGAGAAGATGTGGAAGAGATACGATTGTGGGAGGATATAAAGAAGTGGAAAAAATAAGTTTAAAATACAAAATAAAATAATTTTAGTGGGAAGCCTGCCCAGGGTGCAATTCATGCCCCTCTTCAGGTGTCTAACTAGGTATATTGCGGATAGGACAATTGTGAAGAGATGTCCGAGGGCTGTTTAAGAGGACTCAATCCCTTGCATTCGCATTAACGACTGAGGAAAACCTCGGGAAAAACTTTACCCTAGCAGACCTTGTCAAAAGCGGGAAATGAGATTGATGGATTATGATGTTGATGATTTAAACATGCTTAGCTTCTGGTGGGTTGTTATAAATGATATGCGTTTTGTGCTCAACATTTGAATAGGATATATCTTTGTTTGATTAGTCACATAAATGCATAATCGTGAATGTTATCTGATGAGGAAAGCTGAGAATTCACTCATAAATATCGAGCTTTGCGAGATATGAAACGCAAACTGTGTTACAATGTTAGTCACTATTTAATATGTGAACGGGAGATAAGATAGGGGAAATAATTAACGTTTAAATCACTTGGGCCGTAGTTAATTCATTTTGGAAACCAAGTGTTGTAATCTCGATGTTATCAACGCATGGATTTCAAACAGATCAGTCCAAGTACAGTTTCTGCGAACTTGTAGGCGAGATGATCATGTGGTTATACATAACTGTCCATTACTCAGTGGTGTACACTGGATAATATTCCGGGGGGGGGGAGCTGCCTATTAGATATCAGATTAGGGGGGAAGACCCCAACAAATATTTTAAAACCACGCGAAATTACAAGTTTTATTGAAATGTGACTTGATCCATTTCTTGTCAAAGTAACAATTTCTTTTTAGGGTGAACTTGGACAGACCCAACATTGGTAATTTCTGTACACCATTCATAACTCCAGGATTCATTGATGTATAGGAGTTCTATACGTACTCAATGGTAGTAGTAAAGCGATTGTAGATATTCGAAGTACGAATATTCTCAGTAGTTAAAAACAGTTTTGTCAAGGTCCGTAGAATACGATCTTGAATGAACTCTGACATAACAGCTGATAATTCAACAAGTGCGCACGTCTGCAGTGATGCTTCTATGAGCGTCATACAACTAGCTAGACCACGTGGGGTAGTCACTAAGTGGCGCCTGGGTGCGAGGCTACAGTTTTAATTTTAGTTGGTATAAGGGCGCGTCAACGGTAAGGCCATAAGGCGCCACTCTAGTCTATGACAGGCTAGGAAGGAAAGAGAAAGAACAATGCTGTAACCAGCCCTAGGTAGGGGAAGGAAATGAAATAATGTTACCGGGTACTCAACACATGACTCGCTCACTCGTCTAACAACGACATAGGCGCTTTCCTAGTACATACCCCACACTTAAACAAAAATGTTCAATTCCAGCGAAACGTCGATTATTTGTCTCTACTTTTTATCTATTTTTGTAAGTTTTGCAGAGTCTAATCCAGACCCCTAAACATGATACAGATACGATGATGCGGGTACCTTTTTTGACGTTCAGGTCTGCCCCCAAATACCCGACCCTAAACTTCTGGTACCCGCACACCAGTGGTGTATTCTAGTACAAAGCATACTCACAGTGTAAAACATATCGTTGGGGGACATGAACAAAGAATTTCGTATTTTCATTACAAGCGTAACAGGCTATGGTGACAGAAACGCTTGCTTAGGTACAGCCGTACAGCCCATGCTCCCTCTGTATCTACAGAGGCTACAGCCTGCAAGGATCGGCTACATTCTTTCTTTCTTTCTTTCTTTCTTTTTTTCTTTCTTTTTTTAACATTTATCCAATACCTAGTTAAAGCCATAATATGCCTACATCTAAATGTTTACAATTCTATTGATATGATTAGCTTTTTGACATGAATGAGCAATATGGGAGTGTTTTTTACCACTTGAATATCACATGTAGCAATTTATTTCTGCGTTAAGACGATTTATTTATTAGTTAGGTACTATATCGGCCTACATTAATTTAAATGTGCATTTTACTTTCTGAAACTTGTAACGGTCATAAGCATTAATCATAAGGGTGATTGTAGATAAATCGGCCAATCCACCCTCACCCATTTAGTAAATACTAATGACCGTTACAAGGTTCAAAATGTGAAATGCATATTTAAATTAATGTAGGCCGATATAGAAACTAACTAATACATAAATGGACTAAACGCAGAAAGAAACTGCTGCATGTGATATTCAAGTGGTAAAAAACACTCTCGTGGCTCATTCATGTCCAATGTCTATATATTTTATTCTTATGGAAACAACTACAAGTTTTGTTTATTTTTCAATTGATCTTAAGTCTTCATCCTAAATTATTATAAGTTACTATGAAAACGACAAAGTCGTTGTTAGACGAGTGAGCGAGCCATGTGTTTAGTACCCGGTAACATTCCCTTTCCTCTCCCTACCTAAGGCTGGATCCAGCATGGTTCTTTCCTTCCTAGCCTATCATTGGCTAGAGTGGTGCATTATGGCCTTTACAGTTGACGCGCCCTCATACCAACTACACTCAAAACCATATCGTTTATACCTATAAATTTATCAATCAACTAAAATGCATATGTTCCCGGGTACTCAACACATGACTCGCTCACTCGTCTTACAACGACTTTGACGTTTTCCTAGTTTATAGTCATGTGGAAATATTCTACGATAGGTGTATTCATGAATTAAATCTACACTTTACAAGCATGGGCCGGAAGAACGTTCAAAAAACAATGTCTCCATTAAAAATAAAAGTAAAAAACATTGAAACACTTCCTTAGGTGTTTTTAATTAATGAAATTGAGAAATAAAACCTCGCTCAAAACTGCGTAAGGTAATGACATTATGAATCATGTTTAAAAGATGGTCAGATCAAAGGCAGCAGAATCGTTGCAGTACTGTTCCAATCATCTACAATGCACCAACAATCCAGATGTTATGTAGTTAACCGTCTCAGTAGCTCAGGGGTAAAGCTCCCGACCGGCTTGTGGGAGACCGGGGTTCGATACCCCGCTGAGATGGATTTTCAATTCTGGATTGATTTCCAAAAATGTGTCTGAAATCGACTGATATTTTGAAACCTGTTAAATAATTAATTATTTAAAGGATTGGATTGTTCTCACTCACCCCAGGAGTAGACGGTGGTCGGCCAGCACCCTCCCCTGCACCCCCTCCCCTCCAACGAGCACTTCTTGTTGCTCATCCTAAGCTTACCATCCAGTTCTTCTTGTACAGGAGTCTGGTACTTAAGGTTGTTGTTTCTCGCACTTGACCCCAGGTAACTTCGTCGCCATCCCTCCGTTGCACCCTCCCTCTCACCTTCTTTTGCTCATCCTCAAATTAGTATGCCCGTCTCCTCTTGATCTGTATCTAATGGTATTCCGAGAAAGTGTTGAGAACTCCCCGTGATCGTAAGACCTTCTTGTTTATTTTAAACTTACACAATCTCTTAAGGAGTCTTTATTTCGAATGGTGTTGTTTTTTTAGTCTAATAATAATCTTGGGGGCAAGACTTTGCCCCTCCCTCGACCTTCTTGTTTTTAGAAACAGCATGCCACCTCTTGACTCTTGATATCGTTGTTTTCTGAATCACCCAGATGCGTGTCGGCACTGTAACTCCTCCAACAGCCTTCTTGTTGCTCATACTCCTGTAACTACATCCAGTTCTCTGAGTTTGTATCTTACGAGGTTGTTCTACTCACCCATGGTAGACAGGGTCGGCAGCACCCTCCCCTGCACCCCCTCCCCTCCAGCGAGCACTTCTTGTTGCTCATCTCCAGCTCCACGAAGTTCTTCTTGTACATGATCGGGCTGTAGTTGTTGTATTCACCGCTCTTGTCCATCACAATCTTCGTCACCTCCGTTGTCAGCCCTATCTTCACCTTGGTCTCCGTCATCCTCACTCAATCCCTCCCTCTCTCTCTTTCTATGTATCCGAGAAAGTTTGAGGAACGCGTTAGATGTAAGACTTTATTTTTTAATTAAAAAAATTACACTAAATTATCAAATCGTATATTAATGCATTTATTCGAATGCATTCAATTTTTTTTTAAAGTTATAAAATAATTTGTGAAAGTTTTTCCCTCACTCTTTAGAAACAGTCAATGTCCGACCTAATTCGACACTGAAATCGTTTTCAATAAATGTAACACACTTCAATTTTTGGCAATGTAATTTTTTTTTTTTATGAAAATAAACCTTTTAAAAACTTGTTAGTAACGAAATACTTGATAAACACGCTCCTTCTAAGAAAACACCAACTTGTTTATGAAGTTAATGTATTTATAACTTCGTATGTCTAAGGCTTGGTGGTAGAACCGTGTGGTTATACCATGTGGTTACACCGGCTACTTCAGAGATGGTGCCGCTGCGGCCAGACGGAGCAAATGACATTAAAACATAGATCACCAGTGTATTTATCTTATCTAGGGTTATTAGTTGTTGTGTTTTAGGAGGGCGCAGCTGATAAACTCTTTGATATCTCACAGGCGGTGGAATCCAGTTAGTTCTTGATGAAGGCGGGAAACTTGAAACGAGGGGACATCGTAGAAAATTTATTTACTATAATGTATCATTAATTGGAAAACTATATGTATTTTACTGATCCCTTGGTTGAACCAAAATTATACCACATTTAATTTACTGATTATTTAATTGATTGAATCGTGGTGATTTATTGTTTAAATGTTTTGATTTTTATTAGGGGTATACGAATCCTGAATTTTGAGTCGAAATACTTCGTCTTTTTTTTAAATTTCACTGTTACTCTTTGACTATACTTACAATGTGTACAATTTTAATTTTATTTGTTGATGTAAGTCTAAATGTAGGCTCCAAACGTGAAGACAGAGAAAGCATCTAATTGATTTAAAAATGTTACCTCTAAAAATGATTAAGCACAAAATGTTATTAGGACTAAAGGCTATGACATAATTCATTAATAAGTGATATTACATGAACATGTTGATACAAACGTTACAGTGACATATTTTTATTATTTGTGCAAAAAAAGTTCAAAACTTCCAAAAAGAATACAAATTTGTATCAAAAGACTGAGGTTACTATTGTGCCTAATCAGGGTTGGTAAGGTAGGCAGCGCCGAAAATAAGTAACGATTTTCACGTTTTCCCACTCGCGCGGCACCACCAAAACCTTTAATTTTTGTCATTCTCTATTTCGAGTAACAAATACTCGACTCGAAATTTCGGATACTCGCACACCCCTAATTTTATATATTTGATTGATTGATTGTTTGTTTGATTGCGCCGTGAGAATCCCTCCTTCCCTCCCACTACCCATGGCTGGATCTCTCAAGCACGGGTCTTTCCTCTCTAAATCCCCTAATCTAGAGTGGTGCATTATGATCTAACGGTTGACGCACCCTCGAACCTAATTAACCACACAAATACTTGTTAGTGTTATCAGTTATTATTGAACGAATCTATGTTCACAGGGTTGTTCTGCGACTGTGGTATTTTCATTGATCACCGGGCAGCGAATTCGGAGAGAAAATGTCGACAATATAATTTACCGACGTCAACTAAAGTGGTTTCAGAGTCTCTAGTCTCAACAACCTAGCATCGGTTTGATTATGTGTTGACTTTGCTCGATTTGCATAATATTTCAGGTCGATGGTATTTTATAAATTGTAACGTTTTATTTTACTAAAGAAGATGTTTTACCAAGTATACTGGTAGATCTTGCATATTATATGGCAAACAAAAATATAACAATGATGAAATAAATAATATTTAAATTACAATTCAACAAAAACAATTGGTGTTATTAGGTTTAGTAATTTTCTGACGAAAGTCAAGAAAACGAGGAAAATTTAAATGATGTGAAGACAACAATGATCGTCAATAAATTCTCTTAAGGAGTGTTTGTTATTATTTTAGTCTGAATTTTCTGATCGAAAATGTGTTGATACCTTTTTTAAATAACAAGTTGAGAATAATAACTTAGAATTGACAGACTCACAAAATATAGTAACCACCAAGATCTACGTAATTCTTTACGCAGCTTTCCTTGTATTTCATCACTTTCCTCTCCCCTTATCAAATTTATTGAACCCAAGTTGCTAATTTTTTCACACCATCACTGGTCGCACTCTGTCGCAGTGTTACGTATTATCTCGCATGTAAGTGTCGGGGGCTAGGAGTCAAGGCTGGTCTTATGTAGCTCTGACGCGCGGCTAGCTTCACACCACTCACACGAAGACGTCAGAGTTGTTGCTACTGGCTGCACGGATACCACACTGCCGTTACACAACACATGGTAATTAGTTATCGCTGATAACATTATCGATAGTTTGGAAGACAAGTGTTTGGATGGAATACATTAAAAAAATCATGTCGTGTTTTGCAAAAATCGACTTGTAAGTAGAGGAGTTTATAACTTCCCGAAACTAGAAGGATGCTCTGACATTCGTTGTCCAGTGAAACTCCCCTCCCCCAGCGACGACAACGACACTCCTAGCCTGTGGCTGGATATGTCCAGCACGGGTCTGTCCTTCCCAGATCTCTGGGCTATCGGTTGGCGCCCCCTAAACCCAAGCAAAATAAATATACACAAAGTATCGAATACAAAATGGAGTTGGCTCCTCTATATCCATCACTGTTCTGTCCGTCCTCACCTCTGTCTGTGCGTGTGTCACGTCTCGTTATAAAACACAGTGTTGGCTCGAGCGTTAATAGCGCGACTCTGATCTGGAAGGTCTCGGGTTCGAATCCCGTCGAGACCGGAAATCTTGACTGAAGATTTTTTCCGAAGTTTCTTTCCGAAGTCTTCTACTGTTCAGATGGAATATACACCCGGCGTCAGAAGGATATCAAGGTCTGTCGTTGTATCTACAATACCCAGCCCTTGATTTACTTCTGACGCCAGGTGCACAAGGGAGAAGACCTACAGTCAAATTGTGAGTGAGAGGCTGGTATCGTTCTTTTATATTTTCTTGTGGTGGTATTAAACCCTTCCGCTGGTTTGATTTCTTGATGCTACACGCATCTAATTAGAGAAGATTTGAATTTGTAGTGTGATGGACAAATATTAAAAAAGCCCATGCCTTGATTGGGACTCGATCCCAAGTCCCCTTGGTGTCGTATTCTTCGGACCCACGCCCTAATCGAATACGCCACCGCGGACGGCACTGGTTTCGAAACGACGACATCCCGCGCATAAGAGAAAGTGCTGCTATCTATCGTGCACACTCACAACTAGTTGCTAGCCTCCTGGTTTAGACCTGGCCACGAGATGGCAGACGCGTCGCGATATTTGTACGGTTCCCTCGACTGATAACAGTTAACTATACCATTGCTGGAAGAAACAACATCAACAACAACTGATAGGAAAACGTTCTTCTTTATGATGACGCTGATAGTAAGAGAGAGAGGGTTCTTTCAATACTCGCCGATAAGAAACAATACACAGATATATATTTTAAAATATACATTTATTAAATCATATAAATAGAACATTATTTTTAAAGAATAAAATACAGTTTTTTTCTAAGTGTTTTTCAATTCATGAATCAAAGAATATTTGTATTATTTTTCCACAACAAAGAATATAATTTATGTCTACATTCTCATAATATATTATTATTATTACTACTTGGTCAAGAATTTAAAGAAGGGACTACACGTTTTATTGATAATATTGAGGTTAGAAAGCTGTAATGGCAAAACAGAATGAAGGAATTGAAGGAATTAGTTATTGAATAAAAATTAATGTTTTGATTAATTAATTTAAATTAGTTAAATAAATATTAAAAAGTAAAATAATTAATTGAGTTGAAAGAAAAGGTTCCAAGATGGTTCTTACACTTCATCGCTCCCTCGCGGTCGTCTTCCCGTTCTCTCCCTGCTCCTCCAGGCCAAGATCCCTGAGGATGTACTGTATGTCCACCATCCCCACCTCATTGTTCACCCTGTAGGACATGAAGGAGTAGTCCTGCCTGATGACCACGGGCTCCGCGCAGTTCGCCGGGCACCTCTTGTAGTCGAGGAAGCGCAGTATGTCGCAGTAGCTGAGGTGACCGTCAGCGTTGACGCAGATCTTGTCCAGCATCACCTCGAGCAGGTCCTTGTCCACGGGGAGGTTGATCCCACGGAGGGTGGAGTAGACGGCCGCTCGGTCCAGGTAGCCGCTGCGGTGCGGGTCCTTGTGCGGAAGTTCTCCTCGAGACGCTCGAAGTCGTCGAACAACATCCGCTTGAGCTCGGTGTGGACCACGGCTCGCACCTGACAGGGGGGTGACAACGATTATGTTTAGGGATATACAGACTTGTGGATTGACCAAGGAAGAGATGGAAGGACACCATAGCAGGAGACTTTAAGGCAAGAGGAGAGAGCTGGGAAGATGTGGAAGAGCAAGCCATGGATTGACAAGAAGAACCGGTAGGAGAACAAGAAGAAACCACGACAACGATGGCAGAGTATAGTGTGAGGAAATACCTGGAATGACTAGGAGGAGACTGGAATGTGGTGGAAAGGGAAGAGTGGTGGGAGTTGGACGTGGCAACTGGTTATGAGGAAAAAGATTTAATGTTTATCCTACATCCTGATAATATGTTACAGTTGTTCCGAATCAAGAAAGTTGAAGCTGACGTCACCGGCGGTGGATTGCAGCCAAACAGCGGTCCCCAATTTAAAATACTTGCCGTTCATTGGCCCGCCGAAATCGCGCGCATCGGCATACTTGCTGCGGAACAACTATTGACATAGAATCTGATTAACAAATTAGTACAATGAGTGAATCTGTCTCCCTCTCACCTTCTCCCTGGGGTATCTCTCCTCTTCCTCCCTCGAGTTGTAGAACCTCCCGAGGGTGATGATCTCGTGCTCGGTGATGTTGTCCCCCAGGAGTTTCTTCAATGCGCATCTCAGTTTCTCCAGCGGCAGCGGTCGACACGGAACCTTGGGGAAGTGTTCGTCCACAAACTCTTTATAGATCGGTCTAATCGCCTCACGGATCTTCGACAGGATCAGTTTCGGATCGGACTTCGGAAACTCGTTGCAGTTAAGCTCCATGTAGCGTAGAGCGTACTCGTCGGCGCCGGTCAGACGGAACTTGAAGTCGTTGAGGGAGAGGATGTTGCCGACGTAGAAGTCTTGGGGGCCGTAATTCTCAGGGGGGTCGCTCACGAAGATCTCCTGACCGGGTTTCATCATCGGGGCACGGGAGAAGAAACATCCCTGAGTGAAGCCGGTGTTTCTCCGGGCAAGCTCGTTGACAGACACCGTATCATCGGCGAGGTAATACGCAATGATAAAATCCCTTAACGAATCGTCCTTATTCTTCGAGATCATCTCCGCGGAAAACCGTATAATATGACTGTCAATACCGTAACGATCTTTCTGTAAGAATTTTATAAAGTCACGTTCCGGCGCTTTCGGTTCTACGGTGATACAATTTTGTGCGGAGTCTTCGTAAGAGCCGTAACCATTCCAAGGGGGTAGTTTATACGGTGGGATCTTTTCCTCCTCACAATCCGCATAATTCTCGGGTTTCGGATACGGCGTGAAGTTATCTAGACCGTACTTCACTCGGTAATACTCTTGAGTAAACGGATCACAATCCGTTAAGACGACCTTTCTGCCGAAGATGTTTAAAATCCCCCCGATCGCCAAATCACAATCTTTGTAATATTCAACGTCTTCGCGTCCACAATTTATCGGATCGACCAAATAACGACCTTTCAAGAAACCAGTCGTGAATACGTTGAGTACGGTCGTGGGGACCTCCCAGCCGGGACCCGGCAAACCCTTGTAATACTTCGGCACCTTTCTCCGCGCCAGAAACATCAACCCCTCGTCGCGACCCGTGTTCGGTTCGACGTCGTCCTTGATCTCGATCGTGTCGTCGGCAAGGTAGTAGTGCACCTCAAGGTTATGAAACAACCCTGCCTCGCTCTCGCGGTCGTCCCAGTAAGCTCCGAAGCGCAACACCTGCCGGTCGTACTTCAAGAACTGGCCGAATGTGTCGATGTTACGGTTCGGCTTCTTCGGCTGCAAACTGTCCTTCTCGCGACTCCTCATCGAGCTGTACAGGTCCTCGGGGGTGTTGACCGGGTCAGGGACGGCGATACCACAACGGTTCAGAAAGTTCCGGGTGAACTTATCGCAGTCTGTGATCTTGAACACTCGGCCGAACAGTTCAACTTCTCGGCCGACATTAAAGTCGAGGACGTCGTAGAAGCCGTCGTCTCTCGGTGCCGGGAAACGAACCCTCTGTCGACTGAGCAATGTACCTTGAGGCATACCGCTGTTAGGAACCTTAGGCTCGGTCACTTGGATCGTTCCGTCTTCCAGGAAGAACAAGATCTTGCACCTTCGTATTTGATACGAGTAACCTTTCGTCTCTTGCACGGTCTCTTGGAAGTAGCAGTCGAAACATAGCACCTGCACAGAAATAAATTTGTATCAGAGGTACTTTACTGACTTTTGGGGTAAGGGAGGGTAGAAGACATGTGCTTGACAGAACCAAGGTCTACTTACATAGTCAGTTATACTTTTGGATAAAACATTCCTTGAAAGTCCGCCGAAAGATTTAGTTTGTCAATTAATTTGGCTTTCGGGCGCGTCAACCGCTAGGTAGTAATGTGCTAGGTATACTCTAGTATAGAGGATGGGAACATAGGCCTACCCGTGCTTAAAAAATCAAGCCAGAAGCAGAAGCCATGGTGAGAGAGTTTCTTATGTGGTGGTCGTCATCTTTATCTTTCTCAGTGTCGCTGGAGGGGTAAGGCTTCTCCGACGACGACAGCCAGAGCTCGCCTCTAAACTTCGGGGAGTTATAAACTACTCTACTCACTAGCATGTCTACCAGAAAGTCTTCGCCTTTAACGATCAGGAGAGCCATGCTCTGGGCCAATTCCTCCCCGAGGTCCAGACGGGATAGCTTATTTCAATAGCATTATTACATTGTTAGACTGCTGCAGTGTACGACTACTGCAATGTATGGCTACTGCAGTGTGCGACTATTACAGTATACGACTAGTGTAATGTGCGACTGCTCCAATTAGTGTCTTTGTTTAGAGAGTTTACCTGTTTGTCGAATGCGAGCCAGGCCGGCAGCTCCGACACCTCCCCCCTGGCGTAGGCCGAGGGAAACTTGCTGGCGGCTGAGTTGGGCAGAGGGACGCCTCCTATGCCCGGCTTGACGGACTCGCAGATGATCGGGATGCCCTTGAGCAGCTCAAAGTGCTGGGACTTGTGGAACCGAGTCTGTCCCACGTTGCGGTCGAACGAGTAGCCGGGGAGAAGCGGGAGCTTCGAACTGCGGATCATGATGAGAAGTATCAACAACGCGCGGGGAGAAACACAACGTTGACACTTGGACAAGACAAGATGACATTTCGAACAATGTCTTTGCAAACAAGTTAGAGAAGAGAGAAGAAGACTGTTTACAACTCTTTTGTTTCTAAAGAAGGCATTGAGATTCACTGTATTCTAGACACTTTCATATTGTAGTAACTGCAGGCGAGCTTTCAAGAACGCTCAACTATTGATGCAATTTAAGTCAATGCCAAGGGCTAATAAATCTTTCAGCGGACTTACTGACAAGTTTCCAGAAAGTCTGCTAAAAGATTGAATAAAGTTACAGCGACTGCTTGCAATAAGACAGAGAACTAAAGTTTTATCCTGGGAAGATGATTCATTAATAAATTGCATTTAATATCCTTTTTGAATTTGTTACCAAAATTGTTGTGTTTTAATGCATTGTTATTGTAATAGGCTATTACTTTTTAAAATATTTACTTAATTAACTGTAGTTCATTGTTGTGTTTGCATTTAATGTAATTAGATTGATTAAGTTGTCCTCCTTTGTAAATCAGTGTTTTTAACTGAATAGGATAGACGTTAAATAAATAAAATAAAATAAATATGGGTACATAGAGTTCAAACACTTTAAGTCTAGTTGTTTATTTCGGAGATTTGAATGAGTATACACGCGTGACTGATTTGGGAGGTTGCGTTCGATCCTCGCAGCTGGCAATCCTAGCTGAGAGATTGTTTTGGTCGTAAATACAAATGCAAGGGATTAAGTCCTCTGAATCAGTTCTCGGGCATTACCTGCACAAATGAATCGCAGATGCAAACTAGTCTTATCCACATTCTGAAATTGTTGAGGAACTGAATAAAACTGTTGTTTTGTTGCACGATACAGGTAGTGCAATAAACTATTTTGATATTATCAATATAAATATCAGGAATCATTTAAACTAGTACCCTTCAATCCAATCTTATTAATTAATCTTATTAAATAATATTTCTTCTTGGTCCTATAGTTCTATGTGCACAGACTTCGACCGCCAAAACTAAACCAATTAAAGACGTAGCTGATTGGCTGTTCGTGGATAGGGTGGTTGGCTGTGATTGAATGTTGTGGATATGACGCGTTGAAAGTGAATTGTGCTCATGGATAAGACAAGTTTAGGAAAAAGTCGACTTTTGACAAGATTTTACTATTGCATAAAGACAATTTTGTTGAAATTTCAAAATTCAAACTTGAGTTACATGCGTCACGAAAAGACGAAGAAAATTGTGTACCCAGCTCATTCAGAGCAAAGGTGGATAAGGCGAGTCATTTGCATGCGAATCAAATACCCAAATTCCCCGCCCGAAGACCAATGCGATTGCACCCTGGACAGGTTTCCAACGTGCCGACTATAATGTGTCAGTGTCGTATTAAGGCCTAGGGCGGCAAGTTTAGGGGGTTGGCATTTTGCCAGAGGTACTGAAGACAATGTATTTTAATATTTTATAACAGAACTACTGAAAATTACAAAATAAAGATTCTTTTGCAAGAAAATAGATAGCACTGGCAATTATGTAAATTAAATTATTTTTAAAAGCTTTTGGGTCTTTGCCCCGAACCACGCACTACTTTTGCTAGGGGTTCGTAAATTATTAAAAAAATACGTTTTTTTACCGATAACTATTGTGGTGTTAGGAGGAATAGGTTCTAGATTAAGATGAGACAGGAAACTTCGTTGCAAAGAAGGTGCCACGTTAATTTTTAAAGAAAAAACCGATACCTAATCTGAATTATTATTTATTTATTTTTTGTGTGTGTGGGGGGGGGGGGGCAAATTTGAATTGCCTGGGGCGTCTCACTGCCTAAACACGGCCCTGTAAATGCGTATTAATATAGATCTACTCGGATGTAAAACTTCTGCCCGTGATTACACCGCTCGCCCTTGAAGCGCCCATCATATCATGCACGTTACTCTCGCTGGTTCTGCAGCTCAGCCTGCAACTCTGCTGGAACTAATGACAGGGGATCAAAGCAGCAAGGTCTCCTCTACTCAGAGTCAGTGGCGTATCCAAGGGGGGGGGAGAGGGGGGACAAAACCCCCCCCTTTTGAAAAAAAAAGTGTAAAGGAGAAAATAAAATAACTACAAATTACCAT
The DNA here is from genome assembly GCA_024449915.1 of Sweltsa coloradensis. NCBI lineage: Eukaryota > Metazoa > Arthropoda > Insecta > Plecoptera > Chloroperlidae > Sweltsa > Sweltsa coloradensis. Next base: position 190,483 of record JAMZAV010000154.1, on the reverse strand, counting down.
CTGACTAAAAGAGGATTTTAGTAGATACAAATTTGGTTTTTTTGATGCTTAAAAACGCACAGATTTTCACCAAAATGATCGTGATAGAGAAAACTTTAAGATTAAAAAGCAAGATTTTAGATAAAAAGTTGCTGCGTTGCTTTAAAAAACGCACAGATTTTCACCAAAATGACCTTGAAGAAGAAAATTTTCCGGGGGGCAAGCCCCCGGGCCCCCCCACTTAGCCTTCGGCACATCTATGAAAAAATGATAAAACCCCCCCCTTTATGAATTCCTGGATACGCCACTGCCGAGAGTAATATATTATAACATTATTAATTGATACTATTACATTATACCGGGAAGAATGAGTTGCACTTTTCAAACCTGTCATTAGTTTATGCTGTAAAAAAATTTCCGTTTAAATGTTCATTGTAGGGTACATTAAAGTTTTTCATGGCTCGACCGAAGTATGAACAATTTGTAGCGCTTGAAGGGGGGGTATGCACCCGCAATTATAAAAAAAAATTCATTCAGGCTAACTAGTTATGAATTTTGAAATTATCAGAAAAGTTATTGGGTCCACCTTTTGAGCTGGAAAAAAAATGTCGAACATGGTATTTTTCGAGCTAAGTCCCATCGGCAAAAATCACCCATAAGAAATAACATGGGGACGATCTTTATGCCCCGTGACCTTGGAGGATTTTGATCTTAAAAAATATTGGCAATTATTGTCGTACTCGACAGCTTTTTCTGTAAATCCACTATATTTTGTTTTGTAATTTGGCCAAGTGGTTCAGTCAAAATATGATGATTACCAAGACGGGGTGTGATTTTGGAATGCATATTTTTGAGTGTTTTAGTGTATATCAAAACACATAACAAAAACTTGTAGAAATACAGCCAAACCTTACACACTCAAAAGAAATGAGATCTTAAAAAAGGGCCAAGCTCATCTGCCCTTCCACATTTGCGCATTCTTAATTCATAAACGTACAGTGTCCCATAACAGCATCCTCGAAAAGCTTGGCAAAATAGAATTTGCGATTATTAATTTAAACGTAATAGTTCAACCAAGTTCTTTTTTCTAATTAATTTAAACGTTTATATCATGCAAATTTTATTTTGCCAAGCTTTTCGAGGATGCTGTTATGGGACACTGTACGTTTATGAATTAAGAATGCGCAAATGTGGAAGGGCAGATGAGCTTGGCCCTTTTTTAAGATCTCATTTCTTTTGAGTGTGTAAGGTTTGGCTGTATTTCTACAAGTTTTTGTTATGTGTGTGATCTCATTACTTTTTCAAGTTCCATTGTAAAATTATTTGTTGAAATATAATAATTTTATCAAAGTTGATTTAATTTCTATGGTATTAGCAATAACAATAGACAATAGGATGTAAAATATCTAGACCGGATTCATGTACATCCTGCCCAGCAAACACAAATTCTTAATTTGGCATCCAAACGGCACCCACTTTTTATTAATGTGGGTGACGTATTGTCAACACAGCAAGTTACCGAAACGCTGAATTTATGGCCCCTTTGATGTTAACAATACAGTAGCAGAACATGGCAACAAACTGTCACCAAAATGCTATCCGATCAGCAGCCAAGTGGCACATGCAACGACATGCAATTCCCAATCTCGTCACTAGAACGGCACTCTTTCGGCAACGTATCATCCGTTAGCGCGATCCAGGAGCAAAATATGTAACTATAAAACAAACAAAAAAGATTGATTGATATAATATCGGTTTATATATATAGGTATTTCATAGTAATTTCTGACACCAGTCGATAGACTGTAGGTGGATACACATCACATATTAATTGCAAGTAATTATAAAGTTTCAAGTTACGTGTCTCGAACTCGATCCAGCAGGGACTCTCCCTCTGTAAGCCAAGCCTTTAACCGGGTTTCGCCACGACGAAGCTTGAACGTGAGTGGGCATAATCACCTATAGATACAACAGCAAATCGACTTGACTGAATTGTAGTTATTGTGCGCTTGCTCTGTGGCCTATCTGTATCGCCTTTTAACTATTTTGGATGTGTTATGTTCAGTATATTATTATACTAATGGTGTACAGTATATTTTTATTGTGGGTACAGTAAATAATATTATTCCATGTGAGTTCTGTTTTAAAGCGCATGTTCGAAATTTGTTCTTGTTGTTGATATAGGTCGGGGCGGGTGCATCTGCATAAATAAATTATGGGCTGTCCGATGCGATGCTGGATGATACGTATTAAAGACAACGGTACTAAGTCTATTGCCATATGCAACCAAAATTAAATGACTTCATGAGAGATCTTCATATCTTTTTGTCTCAGTTGGTAAAAAGTGAAACTTGTCTTCTCTCTACACGTTGTTGCAATTTTCAATTTAACTGCATTACAAGAGAAAATGTTAGCAGGCCAAAAAAGCTACAGAACTATCTGCTTAAACAATTCAATGGTGGTACGCTTGTGGCTCCGTGGCGGTAACCGAAAATTAATAATGTATTCATTATCATGGTGCTTGGATAATGGATATAATACATACAACTCGTGTTGAAAGATCTTTATGGTCTAGATTAAATTGATTTCAGTAATAATTCCAACATGCTTTTTTGTTTCACTGGCTAAAATTAGCAAATTATATTGCCTTACTGTATTGTACATGTATACAAGCATACACAATATAAATGGTTCCAATATACATATACTAAACAGCAATTAATAACAAAACGTGAACACCAAATGAGCATGAATATAATAAAACATCTCTCTTGTTTCTTTATATAATAAAAGTTATAGTATGCCATTTGAGTGCCGTATTAAGGTCCAAAGGGCAGACTGTACGGCAGTAAAAGGGTATCGGTTTGGTAGACAATTGACAGTGCCCGATCGGTAACAATCTGGTGCCGGTTATTAATACAAGAATTCATGCAACGCAAGGGGAAAAGCAGATAACGGAACGGTGACGAGACGGCAATCATGAAAACACGCGAAACGGCACACGGCAGTAAATTGACATGTGTGGTAACAAACCGGCACCGATTAGTTACAAAAGTGAATTTGTGTGTTTGCTGGGTGGGTATAGGTGATATAACCATGGTATAACGACGGTAAAAGGACTGGACCCAATTCTTGAGTTCGTGGGAGATGAGTTGAAAACGCAATTTGAAAACGAAGTCGTTTTCGTTTTCGAAGAAATTGGTATTCTTGAACGGTATCGTAGAAAACGTCATGGGTTGTGAGTTGAAAGAGTATTGCTGTTATTCACGTGGGGTACGGTTCACGAAATCCAGACACTTTAAAAAGATTTGCGTACCAAAGAGCTCGAAAACGTTCTATATTTATTCTAGATGGCAGTGCCTTCATAACGCGGGCCAATCGAAAGACGAGTTGCATGAAATGATTTGATTGTTGCAATTATGTAAACAAACAGATGAGCACGCTAATATTCGACACCTCGCTTTGACATTGTGTGTAGCAGCAAGCTGACTTTGATCATGACTATAAATATGGCTAAAAAGAAAAGAATATGTGTATTATTTCCGAACATTTTTGTAAATCCTAGGTGGACAATCATACTATTGGTTATCTGAATTAGGCTTTTAGTAATCAAAACTAGTTATTTGTGCGGGAAGTTTGTCAGAACAATTGGTTGTGCTGGTCTAGGGTTGGCTAGGCTTGTCAAACATGTAATGTAAGTATTTATTTATCTAGTCCTTTAGCCTAATGGAACTTTAGACCTACACTGTTGTATTATAAATAATTTTCTACATCTGGGCCTAGGCCAGGGACGGTTCCTGATTTGTTTTATGAGAGTATAATGACACCTTTTCTCGTTCCACACAAAGAAGAAAAATTTTTAATGTCCGCCATTTGTTTACGTATCGCACTTTCCCGCCTAACTCTGCTTGTACCGTCAACAAGTGTCAAGTAACTATGGTTACTTGTTGATTGTATGCCAAGTGTTTAAGGCTTATTTTAAAACCTTTATTTGGAAGCCTTCCAACAAACTTTTTCAACTTTTTTTTCAAAAGAGACTATATTTCTATAACCTTAATGTCCATGTAAAATATGAACATTGTAGTCCCACCCGTCTGGTCAGAATCGCGGGCCGACGTATTAGATGTTAGCAGTAGTAGGCAGTAGTAGGCAGTAGCTAACATCCTTAAAGTGATTTTGAGCATGTTTCAAGCCATTTTTTCACCAAGAAGGAATAATCGTACCCCAATAAAATTTGGCATGTGTTGTCAGGTACCTAAATCCCCTCGATTGTGATAGTTTTCAAGTTCACATCACGTTACATGACGCTGGGTAACACCTCGAAATCACCCCAACTCTGCTTGGTGTATAAGGTGCTTGAGTGTGTAGCGCACCGCGGCTTGGCTGCGGCGCCCTAACGGGCACCTAGATATACACAAATTTTGTGCACAGTTTCAAGACACGATGTTATAAAGGACTATTTTAGATTGGAATGATGCTTTGATATATATGTGGAACAAAAAATAAACCGGTTAAAGCCGATTTAAGACATTTCTCAAAATTCAAATTTTCGCAAATTCCATCATCAAAAAAATAGAAAAGTTCGTGTAAAATCACAGTTACAAAAAATTTTCTAAACTGTCATTTAAGTGTTAGCATTGTGCTATATATTATGTGGTAAAAAAAAACAATGGGGTAATAGTCTCTTTAAGACCCCATGGGTTACGTTTACATGGTGTAAGCCCCAGTCAATCCAAATCTTCATTACATTACAAACATCACACAAAGCTTACAGTGCCCATCGTAGTAATTGAGAGAACACCGAAAAGATTATATGTATTAAAAATTGGCTTCCATCGCTCTTGATTACATTAAAACGAATAGGCATATTTATTCGTTTATTTAACGTCTAGCCTGTTCAGTTGTAAAAACTGGTTTACAAAGGACAACTTATAAAATTAATTGCATAAATGTAGACCAATAAGTAGGCCTACCTTAACTATGCTTAACTCTTTTTAATCCATTGTTAAATTTAACGAGAATCTGGCTTGTTGCAATTTTAACATGGCTGACGATAGGCGGAAAGGAAGATATCTCGTATTTTTCATCGCCTACACTGATTAATAAGTTTGTGCGACGCAAAGTGTCAATAATCGGATAGCTAATGATATTCCAGTAATATTGAAATACTTTTTGTCAATCACAAAACGGTAGGTCCACTTCTTCAGCGTCGTAAGTGGCCAGCTGGCATAGATCTTGGACCTGGTTTTACAAAACCTCATTAATTGTTTTTGAGAAAACCAGAGCTTCAATTTACTTTGTTGCTTTGCTAAATTGTTATTAACAAATATAAGAATACATCTTTGATTGGTTTGAACTGCCGAATGTAAGGCAGCTTTGAGGAATCTTTAGTGAAATTCACCCTTTAAAACATGTGTTTAGATGGCGCCAACATAATTTTTGACCACCAGTCGGCCATGACAGTCGGTGTGACGTCATCTCATACTCTCGTATAGGGGACTTATTACGTAATTTGGGTGTTAGGAAAGGAAGGAAGAAATGCCCATGGGCTGCTAGCTAGAATCAATCTGACAGTATTATTTTAAAATTGCTTAGCTGCATCTCATTACGTTTGTATGCATTTCTGTGATAGCATTTGTATTGTGTTCCTTTGTAAATCAGTTTTAATCTCTGCACATGATAGACAATTAATTAATTACATAAATAAGGAATACCTTGCAGAAAACTTCTTGACTACGACTGCCTGTACCAATATCTAGCCACTGATCTCTCGATTTAGAATTCGATTTGACGTGTTACTACTAGAAGGGATGATGTCCACTACCCGGAGAGATCTGGCAACCCTACACTCGGGGTAGTTCTGCCTGTAGTACTAGGCGACTAAGTGGTTGACGCCGTTATGAAGAAAGATGTTGGGTATTGGGTCATTATGTCTATAGTTCCGCGCAGGTTTTATAATAGCTTGCCCTCTTCTACTACGGCACCACCGCAGAAAGGATTCTTCTATTGGTCAGTACTGGCGCCGGTTCTAGTGTAATTACTCCCTCCTTCCCGCGTAGGTCCTAAGACAACTCGCCGTCCTCTACTCCACGCGCAGGTTCTAGTGTGAATGCTCCTCCTCTACTTGTTAGCCAGGATCTACTAGCACCCTCTCCTTCTCCTAGTACTTGCGCAGGTTCTAGTGTAATTCATCCCTCCTACCAGTGTTAAACCTGCTCCACGCGCAGGTCCTACTACACCTCGCCCTCCTCTACTCCCCGCGCAGGTGCTGGTGTGAATGCCCCTCCTCTACTACTGCTTCTATGCTTCACTACGGCTCTCCTACTATCAGTCTGTGCTAGCCACTCCACTAGTGCGTCCACCTCAACGTCGTGGTCAGCTAGATCGGTGCTACCGCGTGGCCAACCTTCACATCCAGGTATTGCAATAATATCACTACTATATAAACTACTCTAACTCAACACTCACACAGCTCTACACTTATAGTACATCGAGTTATGATTGATGTCTGTATATTTAGATATCTTTCACGTCCAGTGTCACCCTCTTATTCTGAATCAGAGAATCACCATTCAATTCGCAGTGATGCACTTGTTTATTGGCCTCATTTCATTCTTTTCATTTAAATTCACGTTTTTTGTTATTCTTGTAATATTACCTGGCATTGTTGTACAATTGAAGACTGGACTAGGTTGTGATTAATGAGCTTGTTAATTGTAGGGGGAAGTTTGTATGATTAACATGCACCCTTCTTTATAGTGAAGTGACTAAAGTCAATCTTATGATCTTAATATAATATATCATTGTTACAACTTTATTTCAATATTCAGTTCAGTTTAGGAAGCCGGTTAGTGGTCATGGTTGATTGATTGATGGATTGATTGATTGTATAAAGTCGGTTAGTAGTCATGATTGTTTGTTTAATGGATGGATTGATTGCAAAGTCGGTTAGTGGTCATGGTTGGTTGGCTGATGAGTGGATTGATTGATTGATTGATCTAAAGTCTCTTCCTTCGTTCAGGGTTCGAATCCCGGAGTCAGTGGAGGTCATTTATTTGCGATGTTCTTTCAATGGAGTGATTTGGTTTTGCCGACGAATCTCTTATCTTTCAGAAGTCGTGAATATCTTTGCCATGTTCGTGCATTGATGTTCTCAAATAGGTTGTTTTCTGTAGTCGCTCATTTTAGACGTTTCACGGAAAAAACATTTTAATCCAGCCGCTTTGTCTATGATCGAACCTGGGAGTAGATGGTCAATCAAACATTTCTCACGATACTCTTGAGTTGGAGGTTGCCGGCTCGACACCAGTTACAGGTAAAACTAACTGAAAATATGTCACTGTTTACGTCAGATACGAATGCTGCTACTATTTGTCCTACACATCACTTGCTAACTACTAGAACACATGAAGAGAGAGAGAAAGAGGGTTTCTTACGAACAATATATTATTTAGATTCTTTGGAACGACAACTAAACGTCTGTTTGTTGTTGTAGAAACGTCCATAGTAGTTTATCGTACGAGATCAACGATAAAAAACGTTTTAAATTATGTTTTTATTTGTATATTTGAAATCAGAGGAATTGAAATGTATGGTATCGATTGCGTTTCTTTAAGATTACAGCGTCATACTGAAAACTGGTTGGTACACTACAAATACGTTTACTTTTCTTTTCTTTACAGTGTAATCGCGTATAATGTCCCCTGAGAGGACGTTAACACCCTAAAGGTCGCGACTTGTAAATTACCCTAAAGGTCGCGACTTGTAAATTGTAATCTCGTCCAGGACATGTAAACAGGTGTTCTTCAGCTACCTATGTATGTGATTGATCATGTCCTACAAACATTCCTAGGACAATGCCCATCAGTAATCTATTCTTATCAACCCACAACAGAATAGGGCAGTACCCCTAGAAGTAGTGTGGTGTAGTTATTGTAGGTAGTGTATTCCTAGGACATTGCCTCTCAGTAATCAGTTCGTATCATTAGGCCTACACAGAATAGGGCAGTACCCCTAGATGTCGTGTACTAGATTCTTACGCGGGAGGTCGTTGGTTCAATAACACCACCAGCCACTCTGACTAAAGAGTCAACTATACATATTTGAAACTTTTTGGGGAACTTTTCCTGCTTCCAGTTGTCATCCGATCGATATTCAATTTTGCGTAATTGTCAAGCAAGGATACGTTCACTCTTCTATAGTCAAAGATCACTAAACATAATTGCGCATGACGCACAAATAAATTCCGAAATTTATCAATTTTGATGATTTATGTAATATATGTTATTTATTTAGATTTTGTTTGTGATTGTTTTATTTTCAAATGTGATTCAAAATGTGGTCCAATCTGATTAAAACTGACTTCAGGAAGAGTTCCAGAAAATATCAATTCTATTGCACACAAGGCTTTTCTTAAGTGAATTACGTTGTGCGTATCCCCTCCCCCACTTACCCCCAATAATTATCTTGACACACCTTTGTGTGGCTAAATGATATATTTCCGATTTAGCCTTGTTGATTCCCTTGTCGCCTGCGGTTGGTATCGTGTCCAGCTTGTTTGGTTGGTGTTTCCGATGGAGTCGGCTCCAGCAGGGTTGGCTTGGTCTGTTTTAAATTAAAGAAAACTGGTCAGTCATGTGACTGACTTGGTAGACTCTTTTTTTTAACCATTCCTATTGACGGGATTTATTTGCATGTATGCATCTATTTGGCTTTGAAGATATTTACAATGTATCTTCAAACAATTCAATGCAATAAGTACATGTAAATTAACTTAATTTAAACTGGAATTGCAATTGACTTACAAATTGAATGGCAAAGTTGGAACATACAACGCCAAGTTACAAGATATTTTGTGTTCAGACAAAGTTGGGGAAAATCTAATAAATAAAATGTGAAAACGAGTTTATTTGGTGTTTATATTTTAAGTATCCATCGAACACACCAGAACTATGAAAGTAACGGTTGAAAGTTGGATGAAAGTAATAACGAATTATTGTTTTATTAGATTGTAACGTAAAATACACGAACATATTTTAAGGCGTGAGTTTTGATTGGTATTTTTAAACAATTACTTTCATTCTCCTGCAAAGTGGTTTGATTAATTGTGTTTATTTTAAAATTTTGTTTTAAATGTGTGCCAGACAATTAGTTGGCCAATTATATTTTTAAAAATCGCGTTGAAGATTGGTACATTGATCATGTTGGAATTATAATTGAAATTAAATATTGCTGTGTTTGTGTATCTCAAATCCATTGTCTACCTATCATTCTTAAATGTTGAATTAAACCACGTTTCTCAGATAAGTCACGCTATTAACGTTTCTAATACAAAACAATCAATTATGTAATTTGTAAACTAAAAATTGACGGATCACTTGAATTGCAAGAGGTAATAACTACGGAGAAAGAATATTTTGATTTAGGATGATATTTAAACAGTTTTAATTCAATAACAATGTTTCCCCCCTGCCACATTCTACACAACGACATAACTACTTTACTAGGATTTATAATCCACAATTCGATATTATTAATACACATGTGAAATTCCCCCCCGAAAAACGTTGCAAACAACATTTTAAACATTGATCAGAAGAATGTGAAAGTGTTCAACAAATCTACAAATGATGTGCAACATATTGCTAATTTGTTCATTATAAATAAGCAACATGTTGTTTAATTGTAAATAATTAATACAAATAAGTTGTACATCATTTGTTGATTTGTTGAACACTTTCTTCAATCCAGTGAACATGTTTTTAAAATGTTGGTTGCAACGTTATTCAAAGTATAATCAACCATTTGATAATTAACACGTTAGTTTCGAACTAGTCCACCTTAACCTTAAAATGAACCTAATGAGAACCAATGTATTACATAATAACTAGTAAAACTCTGGCACCGGTCATGCGCAACGTGTCACCTTGAGCCAGTGCAGGTATTCTAGATTGTCTCGCTGGTAAAGTTTATCCCGAGCAAGATGAAGTATTAAGGTCAAGACTAGGCTCTGTTTTTACAAAATACGCTTCGTGTTAAAGTTAATTCTCTGAAGTTTACCTTGTTTTGACCTAAGAATGTATAGCTACTACGTAAATATCTTCACGCGCATTCGGAATGTTTTACAAATAAAACGTATCGGGCTTATTAAATAGCGCTTGCATGTGGTTATAATACTAAAGTTTCTTACTTCTTCAAAAACAAAATTTATATTTATACATTTAAATGTGAATAGACGAGTGAGCGCAGCGAATGTGTATTACAGCGCAAGTCGCACGAGTCTTCGTTGTGATGTATGTTACTTTCTCTGTATCAACATTTCTGTATTTCTTTCTTTCTTTCTTTCTTTCTTTCTATAATGTCTATTCTATTCCTAGCTAAAGCAAGCCTTTATCTAAATTTTTTACATTGCTATTGATTAATATATAATACAATTCAGAAATTACAAAATCCATCCCGATCGGGGTGAAAATTACAATACAGAAGTTAAATAGTTACTATCTCGGTGGTCTAGTTGGCTAAGGCGCCTGCCCGGAATGTGGGAGACTTGGGTTCGAACCCCGATCGGGATGAATTTTGAAATTTCTGAATTGTATTCTTTATTAACAATTCCACCTACAAGAGTGTTTCCCGACTAACCAAATCGAGAAATATTACTATTGATATTTTTGGCTTTTGACATGAATGAGTCATGGAAGTGTTTTTTACCACTTGAATATCACATGCAGCATTTATTTTCTGCGTTTAGTAGATTCATTTATTAGTTAGTTACTATTTTTGGCCTACATTAATTTAAATGTGCATTTGACTTTTTGAAACTTTTAACGGTCATAAGCATTAATTATAAGGGTGATTGTAGATTAAATCGGCCAATCCACCCCCACCCTTTTAGTTAATACTTATGACCGTTACAAGGTTCAAAAAGTGAAATGCATATTAAATTAATGTAGGCCGATATAGTAACTAACTAATAAATAAATGGACTAAACGCAGAAAGAAACTGCTGCATGTGATATTCAAGTGGTAAAAAACACTCTCGTGGCTCATTCATGTCCAATGTCTATATAATTTATTCTTATGGTAACAACTACAGTTTCGTTTATTTTTCAACTGATCTTCAGTCTTCATCCTAAATAATTATACATAGCTCTACATAACTTAGAAAACGCCACAAAGTCTTTGTTTGTCGAGTGAGCGAGCCATGTGTTGAGTACCCGATAACATTTCCTTTCCTTCCCCTACCTAAGACTGGATACAACATGGTTCTTTCCTCCCTAGCTTTTCATAGGCTAGAGTGGCGCATTATGGCCTTACAGTTGACGCGCCCTTATACCAACTAAAATCAAAACCCTATCATTAATACTTATTATATCAATCAACTTAAATACAAATGTTCCCGGGTACTCTACACTTGACTCGCTCACTCTTCTTACGACTTCGGCGTTTTTCTAGTAAATGTTTTAATTAAAATATACATTGATGTATGTAGTTTATAATTTTTTTTAAAAACATTTTCTCAACAAAAATGTTTCTTTTTTAAATTTATTATTTTTAACATTGCAACAATAACTCGAGTTCTCTAAAAAATAAAATTCCGTGGAATTCGAAATGCATTTACGAGTCAAGTCTTGGATTTAATTTTTGGCAAACTTTCCCTTAATATGTAGAATTTTCTACACACACAATTAAATCATTTTTTATTTGATTTAATAATTTAAAATACAATTTAGAAATGAATCAATACAACTTAGAATTTTTGTTTTGAGTTGGATATTTTTTTATTTAATTACATGTGGTCACTATTGTTTGGCTGTATTTGGCTGTGCTTACGTGTATATTAACTCTAGTTTTATCATGGTCGCCTCAATATTCTTAGTTGCACAACCGTAAGACCAGATCCACATTGCTAAATCTACTTCTGTCAGGACCAACTTACAGTTATCTCCCAGAACGTGCATCACGCAATGCTAAGACGCCTACCTTGCTAATTACTCAGCTGCACAGGTGCCTAGATCATTCTACTGACCCCAGAGTAGCGTGTATAATTGCATGTCCAGGAGCCGTTAGCTCCGCGCGACATTGCAGCCATCATTCAGTCACATGAATGTATGATTACTTTATAACACTAATGTAACAATAGATAATCAATACTCAATTAATAATAAAAACAGTAAAATAGCTCAAAAACACCAAAATAAATCTGCATTTTCTGACTTATTTACTTCAGTCGTTTAAAAATCTGCTTTGAGTAAACTGTTGTAAAATCTACTTCTAAAGGGTAAACAGCATAGATACACACATACACCTAAGTTAAATTAAGATCTTCGTATTTTAATACATTTTATTAGATAGCCACTCTTTAATATCAAGAACAACGTTTCGGACATTAAAAACAACGGACTCTTCTTGATTTAAAACTAAAAGTAGAAGAACGTTAATGGTGTAAAATATTAGAAATATCATGAGTTGTTCGTGAAACATCTTTTGGACGAGAGTAGGTTCTCACATGGAAAACCAAGTGAAGCCTTCCTAATACATAATGGAACTTAATATTGATTTACCAAATGCGGCTAACAATACTTGACCTTGTAAAGGCGAAAACACATTCTCAGCTTGGCAAATACAACAGCAGAACGTTCTCCAGAACATTCCAGTAACCATTGAGTTGTTTCAGTTCTGTTCTAACCTGCTTCAAGTCCTACATCCCTGTTACACATGGCGAGTTATAACATACACGGTAGTATCAAACAATCACATGATCGCCATATATTATATTCTGCTCTACTAGTAACCTGCTTCAAGTCCTACATCCCTGTTACACATGGCGAGTTATAACATACACGGTAGTATCATACAATCACATCATCGCCATATATTATATTCTGCTCTATTAGTTTTAATAGCCGATTCGAAAGTGTTATAAACATATTTCAAATGTTTTCATTCAATTAATATCATTAGGTTTGAAACATATCTCGTATTTCCTATTTCCCACCAGAAGTTTCATTCCTCTATTAACTATCACATATCATAATATCCTGGATTCCACCTGGTCAACAATATTCCAATCTTGCAACTATTTTACATTTCACTAGCGGTAAATACATAATATTTACAAGGCATAATATTTATATTTGGGTATTTTTCGTATGACTTTTTCAAAATGTCTGCAATACATTAATATTTTATTAATGCATGAGAATTAATATGAAATGACAACAACAAATATGTGCGTTTTCTTTTGTGGTGTCAGGTCTGTGTATCGGCTACTAAGAAAGTCAAAATAGCCTGAGTAAATTAAGCATACGCTCCCCCCAACCTGAGCATTAGTTTGGAAAATGGGGACAGTATAAAACATCAACATTGCAGATGGTTTAGAAGGAAGATTTTGTTTTGTGTGTTCGGTTGATCATAACTTCAAATACCTTTTCAGAATAAGGCAGCCAACATCGAAACTTTAAATTTTATAGTTTCTTTTCAATACCTGTGGGTTATATTTTTATTTTCTGTTGGTGAACCCTGCCCTGGGATAATTTATGCCTCTCTTCAAGTCGTCCGCGGTGATCCGAAGCGTATGGCTTTACGTTACGAGGACGTGGGTTCGAATCCCGCATTAGGCATGTTTTTTTAGTAATCGTCCTTCACCACTCATCGTCTCGAATAGCCTCAGTGCATTAATATGAAACGTTAAGCAACAAATCATAATCAATTATCTTCAGTAACTGGGTTGTTTAGGTATTGGGGTAGTTATAAATGAAATGCCTAAGGGCTGATTAAGTGAAACAAACCCAGCCTTCGTATTCTCTTAATAAAACCTCTGTGCAAACTCTCAGTCAGGATAACCAGTGTCTGACATCGAACCGTGACCTCCCGAATCAGAGTCTCGCGCGCCACGCATGAGCCACTTCTCTAGGTGGATTATCTAACATCCTCGTAATCGTCTTGAAACGTCCAATTTTCCAATCAACGACCATAAACTTTCTAAAAGTCAATACATCACGTTGTTCTTGCTATGACACCGGCGCGCAGCCCTACACGCAACGCTGGCTGGTGCAACTGCAGCTCAATACTGCAGCGTCATCACGACATGCACAGTTGATGAGCCAGTAGGTGTACACTTTCACAAAACAACATTTAGGAAGGTTCAAAACTAGATACAAGTGAAACCTATAGCCGGAACTTTCTTTATAAAGTTGTTAATACTTCTTAAATATTTTCTTTGCCTCTCCACATATAAGCATTAAATACCAATTAGTTATACGAATTCCATTCTTATTTTCTTTTACCAATTTAAATGTACTGTAAATAATTGTATTGAATGCATAACTGAAAACCGCTGAAGAAAGTATTCGTTAAAATTAGATTTTGTTATATTCTGTTAATTTATTAGTGATATTAAAAAATAAAAGCAATGTTTAAAAATCTAATTTCCACCATTAAAATATATTATTATCTATATTGTGATATATTTGGCCCACTGTTTTATAAACATACGGACCTACAGTTAGTATTTCAACACAATTTAAGTTAGTAGCATTATGATTTGGTCATTATCTCAACGTATGTCGTGTAATATCATACAAGGTTGGGAAACTGTATTAATTTTCATAATATTATTCCTTTGTGTAGACGTACATTGATAATAAAATGTGTTTAAACCAGGTCATGCAACTTTAAATTTTAAATTGTCTCGGTTTTTAGTTGTTTCAGTGAGATTTCTGAAGATATCCCACCAAGGTTTCTAGAGAAATAAATAGGAAAATGTTAATCGTTCAACAATTAGGGCAGGACTGTTATTAATAACGTATTTGTTCAAGGTGACTCAGTTTTAATGTTGTTTGCACTTTAATTACACATAATTGCTGGAAGCTGCATTTTAAACCTTTTGTGTTTTTAATTAATGTATGAATTGGATGGCTTACCTTTTTTTTGAGAAATCTGATTCTGATACGATTAAATAAATAAATACATTCGTATTTAGTCTACTTACTCAAGTCATATAACTGATTTTCTGTGGGGTACACATTCAAATACTGTTGTAAACGTGTAGAACAACACATACAAATGTTAAAGCTTGGAGTGAAATATGACAGTAATTTTTATTAGTTTATGAATCATAAAACAAAATCGTTAAAGATCTTTAATTCTTAAGATGATTGATTAAAATCTGTTGCAATTCGATCGTGTAAAAACACTGTCAGATAGGCCCTATACCTTCAACCACGTATAACAGTGTCTATCATGAACAGTAAACGCACATTAGCTGTGAATGAAATATCTATGAATGACATACTATTTACATTGTTTGAGGCGAAACATTCAAATGTTCTAAAATAACTAGCTGACATTGCTAAATATATTCATTAATTTCGTTCCCACAGGTATAAAGTAAAAAATAAAAAGTTTGGCATGTTTATATTATTATTAATTCACCCAAATGTAGATTTCTTTTAGTGATTTTTAGTGTGATAGTTTTCCTAGTGATTGTTATAATGACTTAAATATTTATGTAGCGTTTAGCAGGTGAACACCCTTTTAGTTCGTTAAATAATATAAACATGCCAAACTTCACCTGCTAAACGCTACATAAATATTTAAGTCATTATAACAATCACTAGGAAAACTATCACACTTAAAATCACTATAAGAAATCTACATTTGGGTGAAGTAATAATAAAATAACATGCTGATTACCTGGGAGAATTATCTTTTAATGTAAAAAATGTGAGATTAGTGCAGATTTTAAAAGTGTCTAATGAGCGGATCCCCCTGAAGTCGTAAGGAAGAACATTCCATTATCTACAAGTCCTGTGGTAGTTACTCTTCTGGTAAGCTGTTGTTCTTCTCGAGAGAAAGATTCCGACAAATCTCTACTAAATTCTTGGAATTGAAGCTGGTGTATTTTTGCAAAGCGCATCTGCGACGCTGAACACGCACAGAACCGAGATTAATTATTTACCGAACTAGTTTGGTTTACATTCCTGACAACTCTGCACCTGATCTAGCACAGTTAGATAAACACGACCGCTCGGGGGTCACGAGATCTATTGTGTGTCACAAGGCTCGGGTTCGAATCCCGCCACTGGGAATAGTTAGTTTTCTTCTTCGGTTGGGACTGAGTCCTCTTAAACAACCCTCGAACATCCCTTCACAATAACCACACCCCTAAAACTTATCTTTAAACTTCGCTAGTCACCTGAAAAAGATCACACCAGGAAAATGTTTTGACTTTTTCAGTGGACACTACTGTTATATATAGCACTGTGTATCTAGTTATCTTTATAATAATAATTTTAATGTCTCGTGGGAAGCCTGCCCAGGGTGCAATACATGCTCCTCTTCACGTGTCTAACTAGGTATGTTGCGGATAGGACAATTGTGAAGGGATGTCCGAGGGCTGTTTAAGAGGACTCAATCCCTTGCATTCGCATTAACGACTGGGAAAACCGGGAAAACCTTCAGTCAGGATTGCCGGTCTCGACGGGATTTGAACCCCGAATCAGAGTCGCTCGAGCCAGCACTGTAGGTCTAGCACTTGTCTTGTACGTTGTAGGGTCACATCAGTTTTACCCCATTTGACCCTCTTCAGGTAACTAACTAGGTAATGGACATGTTCGTGGAGTTATGAAGGAACGTTCCAGGACTGACAGTAGGACTCGCCCATATCACAAAGCCAAACCTTTGCACACCTTTTAATCAGGACTGCCGGTAACAGGCATCGACCGGAGACCTCGCGTATCAGGGTACCTCAGTGGATTATAAACTAGCAAATTGTCTACCTGTATTGAGTGTGCCTTACTAAACACTAGGTGCCTTTTATGATGCATCGCCAGAATGTTTATAAATTTGTAGGTCCATCTTTGGTCAGACTACTTTAACTGCTCGTTTAACTGTCACTATTAATTATTGATCAAGTCTTTAGATTCAATAACAATAATATAATTGTCATGGATTCGACTGCCCCTAAACTGCTCTGCTGATGTCATTGCTTGGCGAGATCCTCCATCAATGCAACTTGTCTATTGCATAATAGACGATTGCAAATTGTTGCTGAAAATGTTCTCGGTTTCCCAATGTCCTGTTTTATTGTCCACCACTGGAGACTTTGCTACGACGCATCTCATGACATAAAAACGCCTCCTCTGATAACGTTGCAAGCAACATTTTAAAAATTGTTCAGGAGATGATGAAAGTATTCAACAAATCAACGAATGATGTACAAACATGTTATTCAATAATTTATTTTAACTAAGCAACATGTTGCTGCTGATGATTGAAATGATTGACAAATATGTTGTACATAATCTATTAATTAGTTGAACACTTTCATCACTCTCCTGGACAATTTTGAAATGTTGGTGGCAAAAATATTCGAGGAGGCGTTCGTGTTTTATTTCATAATTTGATTTGGTCTGAAAATCAGTTTCGTTACTGAGACGGTAAACTCAATATTTATAAGTTATTAAATTGTTTAGTTTCGTTACAACGAATATGATTATTTTATTTTATTTGTTGTTTGTAGAACTGGGCAGTTTTATGACCGTGACTGGCTGAAACAAGGTCTAAATCATATTGGGTCATGGTTCAGCCTCTCTTTGTATGTTCTTATCATAAATCACACAGTAGTCATCATCACAGGAAGAATATCCATTAACAACTATGCACGGCATGATAATTTAAAACACGTAATTACGAATATTGTGAATAATAATCTGCATGCCTGAAAATAGCAGTGATTACTTTTCTCATTTCATCATTATCATAGTAATGAACAGGAAATCCGCCAAAACTGAATTCTCACGTCAATATTCGAGAATATTCTCTCCATTTGCAAACAAGAAAACATTTAGTGTCGTGATTATAGTTTTCTGATATTTTCTAAATTTCTATTTTATGACTGTGGAAAAGAAATCAGTAATGTTCATGGTAATGGATTCTTCGTGTTTTGTTCAATAAATGCAATTGCAAGTAAATAATATAATTGTAACGCTGGAAAGTGCTATAATTTTCAATGAAATCGATGATTGTATACACTCTCATTTTTATGAGTATAGTATAGTATTTTATTTTTGCTGTCACAATTTCAATTTGCTTGGTTTAAATGTGATCTTTTAACATAATTCAAGAAATAAACTGTAAGGTAATCCCACACTTGTTGAAGGTAGCAAAAAACATTTTAAAAATATTTTATTTGGTTTTAAAGTTAGAATTGTTCATGATACAGTATTTTAAACACTTTACTTTAGTTGATATTTTTTATATGATTTTTTGTTTTTCATAAAAAAAAAATGATGACAGAAAATATAGTTTTCATTAATTTCCGAAACATTGTTTTTATTGTAAAATAAAGAGTTGTTTCCACTAAAGTGTTTAAAATATATTATAAAATGCTAGGTTTTAAAAAGGAAAGAGCAACATTTTAAAATCAAAATCAGTTGTTATCAATATTATTTATTTATTTACTAAGCATACAGATATTTTCAATTCAAAATAGTATTAAAGATATAAAATAAGTCAAAATTATTATTTACAAATTAACAATGTTTCACAACTAAGTTGTGTCTGAGTGGGTAGGCTCTAGCTTGATATTTGTAGCATGGTGCTCTGGATAATGCCGTGTGCCTCGGAGCGTGAGGAGCGTAGGGTATAGTTATCCTGGCTTACCACATGATTGACAATTATTATTACGTCATGTACACACACTGTAAAAACAACAATAACACACGGTACAGTCCGTGCCAGAAGTTTACACGGCTGTCGGGTCTATTGGTGTCATAAGTGGATGGATATCCAGAACACGATACTACATCGTTAATATGAAGGATATTTAGAAGTATTTATTGATTTGTTATTGTTTACTGTGATAAGTACACTTTAAATTACGCAATTAAATAGGAAACCAATGCCTTTGTGGTTCATCCAAAGCAGTGACCATGCTCCATATGTAACGTTATATTTGAGAAAAAAAACTAATTATATCATAAAATACATGAATTTCATTTTCCAGATATTGTTACATTGTTCTTTAAATTAACTTTCAATACGTTTCATTGTTTCGTGCTATCGATTTGTTATCACATACATCATTGTACATCCAATATATTATTATTACTTGTTTGTAGTTAGTATTTTTAGACAATATATTATTATGTTTTGTAAAATTTGTATGCTTTATTGCTGTTTCAATCTTTTTATTACATGCTTTAGATTTAAATTGCTCTTGATATTGATGGCAGCATTTAGGGCCGATGTCAAGACCGCAAAAAAACTATTAAATAAAAATATATATTTATATGAATTCCTTCTTGACTAATTTTATTCTAAATAAAAACAAATAATTTAATGACATATTTTAATCCTCTTCTCCTTGTTTCAGGTGTGACGACTTCTCCGGAAGACAAAGTGATTAAGTGATCGGTTTAAGTGGATAAATAAAGTGATTGAAGCGGTTGTGAGTGTTTCTAGTGATTTGTGTTGACACAAGTGACTTCTCTGCAGCATCAACATGAAAACAAAGTCGAAATGTGGTAAGTTATAGAAAAGTTTCAATACTAGAGCTTCGTGGTCGTCGTTTAGCCTGAAGACGCGTTGAGGGATGAGCGTTTCGCTTTATTTTATCCTCATGAATATAAAATTCTGTAACTCAGTTTAAAAGAGTCACTTCATTGCTTAGACCAACTAATAACAATAATTTTTTGAGGGATACCTGACCCAGGGTGCAATACATTCCCCTCTTCAGCTGTCGGATACGACAATTGTGAAGGGATGTCCGAGGGCTGTTTAAGAGTGTGATTACGAGTTGAAGGCAGTTTTTTTTAAATAAGTGGTGACTGATGATGATTGTGGCGATTGCAAAATTTAATTATGTTCTTTGACTTGACATTGGTAAGATTACTCAGTCCCTTGCGACTGAGGAAAACCTCGGGAAAACCTTCAGTTAGTATTGCCGGTCTCGACAGGATTTGAACTCGGGACTTCTAGAATCAGAGACGCGCGCTTAACGCTCGAGCCAACACTGTCGGTTAGACCATCGAAGCTTTCACCATCAAACTCTTTGCAATCCTGAAACTTGATTTCTTCTAAACATTAAAACATATTAACGTTAACAAATTATGAATTATTTAAGAAATGGTATTCCAGCTCAACAACCATATTTTACTGGTTAATAATAGGCCCAGCTTATTTCAAACTGTCCCAGGTATAGCAACGAGGAGGTTATTGACAGCGAACCAAGCCCCTCTGCTGAAAATATGTTAAACGTTCAGCTCTCTTTCATCATCGTTTAAACATCATCAAATCATAATTGTTTAGCGTTCAGGAAGCTATTTCTTAAAATCAAATTAGGTTTCGCTATTATATAGAGATTATTGAAACATTATTTCATGCCTGCAAATTACGTTCTAAGATGTTATTTCGCCCAACTCTGTCATCTACTTCTTCAAGTATCGTCTACTAACGACCTAATATGCGGTATATTAAGTATATGCTCTATATTATACTAGTCTCTCATTTTATTTACATCCATTAGTATTTATTGTGTTTATGTGTTATTATATACCACTCTTCTCATATCACCTTAGAATGCATGTGTTCTAACTCCACTTGCGAATTTTGGTGTCATAATAATAATAAATTTATAATAAATTTATTTAGAGTCTACCCACTCAGTCATAGAACTGATTTCCATGGGGGACAGTAAGCCAAAGCGACCAAGCCAACCCTGTAGGTTATTTTCTTTTACTATTTTAGGTTTTTAACAATCAATTTTGACATGCAAAATCATAAAAAGTGTTTTTGTGTGTATATAATTTATACACACACCAATTTTCAACATTGGATGCAGATAGAGCAAATGCATTCTGATGAATTTTTAAAAATCCAAACTTTTCATTGTTGTAATTTGGAGATAGAACACTTACATTCTAATTGAACTGACTGTAAATTGCCAAAAGAAGCATACACCTATCTTGTATCTTGTGTCATCATCGTAAGAACATTAACTAGGTATTACCAATGAGTGCACTCAGGTTATATCACCCGGATCTATCAACTGAGAAATACACACACACACATTAACAACTGAATGAGGACGCTCTTTACATATAAATCATTGTCTTAAGTGAATATTACGAAACAATGTTATAATTACACGGACATTACAATCGTATATCGTAATTTAAATATTTTAATAAAGTACGTTTATATTATTAATAATTGCCATCGTAGTTATGAAATATGTAATTTAATCAACTTTTATTGTTATTGTGCAGCTGTTTCCGTCAACAATTCAAATAAATGCATTACGAAGTGATGTTAATTAATAAATTATAAGTTCACTATGCTCAACTTAAGTTAATTATTTTAGTGTGCATTTAAATACTTTTATTTATTTTCCTTTGTTAATCTGTTCTAATAACGATAAATGATAGACGCAGTTTAATAGTTTTTAAACGTGGTACAACGTTGGAAGATTAATTATTCTTTATATTATATTTGTTTTAGGTAGCGAAGGTCAGTCCTAAGCGTCACTTTTCTGTCCGTCCGTCTGTCTGTCTGTGTGTCTGTGTCACTTATCGCGATAAAAACTAAACTAGACCTCCATTGTGTTGTTGACATTGCCTTTCAACAAGAATGATACAGAATATTGTTGGGTGACTCTGTGGTTAGGGGAGGGGGGGGGGGGGCAGGGGGGTTGCTCACTTAAACAAGGAAATGTTTTTACCCGGCACCTCCATCAAAATAACTACGCTTGGTTCTATCTTTGTATCATTCAACAATCTGTAAATGAAGTAGGTATTTTCGATACTTTAAATTTTTTATAATTTTTCTTGGGAAGCCTGCCCAGCCCCCAGGGTGCAATTCATGCCCCTCGTCAGGTGTGTAACTAGGTATGATGGACTTTGGATAACTATTGTGAAGGGATGTCCGAGGGGCGTTTAAGAGGAGTCAATCCCTTGCATTCGCAAACGACTGAGCAAAACCTCGGAAAAAACCTTCAGTCAGGATTGCCGGTCTCGACGGGATTTGAACCCGGGACCTCCCGAATCAGAGTCACGCGCTTAACGCTCGAGCCAACACTGTCGGTTACGTATTTCGCACACTTGCTTGTTTCTTTATACCTCAAACTATTGGAAGGTAGTGTTAGTGCTTTGCTTTATCACTTACACTTTTTTAAATTTATTTAATACAAATCCAACGGACATTATATACAAACACGTAGTCGTACAATGATAAAACAAATAATATTCAAGTAACGATTTTTCAACGTTATCAATTGGTATTTTGTGAATAAATTGAAGGAAAGGAGGAATTTTTTAAGACGTGTGGATATATGAAATGTATTTTTAAAATGTATTGTTACTTCTTGCCAGATCCTCGATGGTATTCTTACTCATCATCACCGTAATGTTCTACACAGGGATGATGCAATTCTATAATTACATATAATTCACTTAATACGCTGTTCTATATAATTACAACCACAATAGAATACACCCCACTACAAGCGAGCTGCGGTTGACGGGATGCATTAGATTCACCACACCTTACCTACCGACATATTAAGCTCACTTCACTTTATTATTACGTAGATCTAGCTTCCTCATTGCTGTGGTCTTGTGGTTACGCTTACTTTGTTGCGTCTTAATAAACTCTATTTTGTTACAAATTCCCCAGTATTATCTTTACAATAATGCAGTTGCACACTCTATTAAAGTGCATATATGATAGATGTAATTCGGTGTTGTAAGTTGTAATTTGTTTCAAGTAATTTACCTATCAATAATACGATTTTCCAATATGCTATGTGCCGGCCGGTACATTGTATTAATATCCAATACAGATGGACTTAAATGTAACAACAACAATTTTGTATTTTTTGGTTAGGCCGGACATAACCTAAAATATATAATTACTATTGTCCGGTATCTGTAATATGTAACTGATAATAAGGAATTGTCTCATTTATTTTTATTTTTTAAATTGATTTCACATTGAAGTCTTTTCTTAAACTGTTTCGTTGTTGGACCTAGGGGCTGCCATTATTTTTATACCAACCCAATTTGAAGAAACATGATTTTAATATCCTCCAATTTCTAGTACTTTAACTCATGATTAACGCTAACGTGCGCTGGGCTTAATTACCCCAACTAATTGATTGGCTCGGAAATATCTTCGTAACTCGTTGTTTAAAACTTAATCAATTTCTTATTCTAGTATAATTGAAAACCATGTTCAGATCGTTATCTTGATTAGATAACCTCAAAAGAAAATGTATTTTCGAAATTTTTTATTGGGTTCTGAAAGTGAGAGTAACGGAAATCTCGTATTTCGCGAGAAATTGCGTTAAATATTTCCTGGGGAAAGAAATGTGTTTCTATTAGTTTTAACAAGTTTCTTAAGTGCAGCAAGAAAGTTTACGAATTAGTTTTAATTTAGTTCCTGGTGTTTGGTAATGATCGTTGGTGCATTAACTCTGTCCGGCACAGTGTTACCAATGTTGACCACCAACCAGCTGAGTTTGTGAATTGAATGCATGGTGGTTAGCATCAACAACCACCTTTCTACGGAAAATACAGACTTCCCTTGATTCTACAGTTTTTTCCCCAAAAATTATGCAGTGAGATCACATCTACCCTGACGAAAACTAACTAGTTAGACGAAGGGGTAGCCTGACGATGCTCATTTGGATCATAGTTGGTATAAAGTTTAATTCGATTCGATATATGTTTTTTTATTTTACTTTTAATCGATAATAGAATACTCTAAATAAATAACGTGGAATCGCTTGTCTTTAACTTCCTAGCTCATACTTAATACTGTCAAATTAAAACACAGCCATCAATTTCTTCTCCATTAATATTATTAATTGTTTTAATGATTGCTATGGTACAATCATGACAATTGAAACATGGAATTTGTAATCGTGTAATCTTACTTCGATTATTTCTTCTAAATTCTTCTTTAAAAAATATTTTTCTCTACTGAATATAGAAAAACGTAAATAAGTCGTAAAGGTCCTATACTCCATTCTCGTCGTCGGAATAGTCCATCCTGACTGAATATTTCCTCGGAACTTGCAGCGGAAGAAGCTTCATGACCAACATGACAAAGCTCTTCTCAACAAAGACACTCCAACCGTTGATAATCACCCACGTAATTAATCGAGTATTATTGCTAATCAAAGCCGTGACCTTGAACGCCGGAAGGTCAAACTGTTGCGTGATGTTCACTTGTTTGTTCTCCACACAGTGGATTCCACTAGAATAATGCAGGTATTGTGATGTCGGATGTGAATATGATGCAGGACATTCCTGGCTGGCGTGCTGATTGTGAGGTATCATCTATAGTGAGGAGGTTGTGTGTTTTACGAGGTCGTATGAAGAACGTTCAATGCGTGAAGCCTACAACCTATGTGTGGGCATAACGAAGACACGTTCTCCAGAGGATATAAACTACTGTTGTTTAAAATTAAAATAAAACATCGGTTACAGTCTTTAAAAACAAGCAAACTATTTTTGATTTACGTCATCCCATTCTTTTGACTTTGCATCACACTTGAATTCGCTGAATTGAAATAAATCAAACAGTGGCGTCACTAGGAGGTTTTGGGGAGGGGCGTGCGCCCCCCCCCCCAATAATTTCCTCGTTTTCCCAATTAACATCCCAGATAAGGCACAGATTTTTACCATAATGACCTCGAAGGAGAAAATGTTAAGATTAAAAAGAGGATTTTAGTAGATTAAAATTGGACATTGTGATGCTGTAAAACGCACAAATTTTCACCAAAATGGCCTTGAAGATACTAACCTTCGGTATATCTATAAATTAATTGGTTGAATCCCCCCTTTATGAATTCCTGGATACGTTACGGGCACTAAAGTCCTCCTTGCAAAATTTTGGATATGCCACTTCTGGAATCGAGCCCCCCCCCCCCTCGATCCATGTCCAAACTCTAGTGGGGTCATTCTCAAACGTAATGACCATATTGAAAAAAATGCTTGCAAGAAAAAATTATAACATAAAATTGGATGCCTCCTTTAACAATACATGATCCGATAATTTGTTCTTACAGCCCTAAAAGGGTTTATCTAAAAAAACAAAATTTTTTTACATACAAGCATTTCATCAATCCAAGTGTACGAAAATGTCATGACTGTTACCGGACATAAAAGTGACAATTGATGTAAGAAGTTATTTATTAAATCTATATTCATGTGCACAATAGTTTTAGTTACATTATCACACAAAACTAATACATTCAATAAAATATACATTTTTATTTAATCACTTTTTATAATACCAAAATGTCAAGAATGTTACTCAAATTTCAAAACCTGGTAATTAACTTACTAATAATGGACAAATGGCAAATCAAATTTTATCAAGATCACTGTTAGCAATGAAGTATTAATATTATAAATAAGATTAAAAATGTGATTCAGTTATTTTAAACTTTAAATAAGACTTAATTTAATAATTAGCTCGGGTAACGGTGTTGACAAAAAGTAACAGTCTTGACAAAAAAGTTACTTTTCTAACAGTAATAATTTTTTTAAGATCATGTTGCTTGTTAGTGTACAAATCAGTCAACCTAAAGATAAAATCCATCTAATCCAACAAGTTTGTGTTGAGTTTAAAGTAAAGAGACACTACGGGTAACGGTCTTGACAAAAAGTAACATTCTTGACAAGTGATCACTGAAAATCAATAAAAACAAGTGTTTTGTTACTTTTGAGTATGGCAATGAATTACAACCTCTCCCTTCAAAACATATCTACAGTTGCAGGAAATTAATGCAGTAATCCACAATGCCCTTGGTAATGTTACATTTTGAAAGTAACATACCTGACAAGTAACATGCATGACATTTCAACTTCATTAATTCATTAGCTGTTAACAAACCCATTTGAAAAAGTAGGGTTATGTTTGCTATGAGCTGGAACTTGATTGTAACTTAACTCAATTGTTAAATAAAATATTAAATACAAATTAAATTGTTTTATCTTGGTAACATTCATGACATTGAATTAAAATACTCACCGTTAAAATGTTTACTTTTCAATTTTAAAGAGTTCTCATGTCAAAACAAACCAAACTTCCATGATGCCATGTCAGGAGCTGTTCTTCTTCTTCTTCTAGATTGATCCACTGCCTTCTTGAAAAATTATTTAAACTCTTTTACAATGGTAACAGTCATGACATTATTATGATTGCCACATTAGGGACAAACACTTTCCACTAGTTATTGTTTGAAAATGTAAATTGTTAAAAAAAGTCACTAACACACAGTTATTAACTGTTATTTCTGCATTAATTCCAATCTAGAGACTAAATAAATTTTATTTTTAAAGTCAAACATTTTACAAAAACACTTCTGGTTTTGAGGATAGGGACATGGGTTTTAACACATTTTGCAATACCCGACATTGAATTTAAGGTCAACCTTACAAGATAGAAGTGCAAAAATTCATGGAGCTAATAAAAACTATAAGTATTCTGAAAATGTACAACCGAAATTTATGCAAATCAATATCTTGATCTGAAAAAAAAATAATATTAAGGTGGGACAACACAAGGGTCATTTTATTTGAGAATGACCCAGCTCTTTGACGTTCCTGGAATCAAACTAGAATTTTCTGAATTAAAATTGAATTCGCTGACTTGAAATGAATAGTAAATCGCGTCTAATCTCTCATGCACCACTGTAACAACACAGTAGAGACCGGTACTACAGACCGGTCCACTTCGCTCCTATCTGGACACACATTACCGTTATGACCAGCGAAGCGCGAGCCCAGCCGCACATAATACTCCAGTACTGACCTAGTGAAGACCGCGCTGCTTCTGCTGACCGAGATTAGGACTTTTTACTAGAGTTTTTTGGGCGTGCCGATCTGAACGACAGAGCCAAATAATGGGAGTAATAGTTCACATTGTGCTGTAAGAAACTGAGATGTGAGCGTCATTGGGTTCATCTGTGTAATTAGCAATGCCAGGACGGTATTACAAGGTCCAGTTACCACAAACTAGTTATTTAAAAGACACTTTTTTCTTCTTGTCAACAGACGATTAAAATTTTCGATATCTTGGCTTAGGATTGGTCATTAAATTAATCCCGCGTCTGGGCACGGGGTAGAATTTGGTTCTGTTCTTCGTAAAAGGCGAGAAAAGTAGTAGAGTCCATCTCGTAAACATCAGTTAGTAAGTCGGGGAACTCTCCCCCTCCCTTGGTCATGACTTTGCAAACGGTGACTTTGGAGCCGTCCTAGCAACGAAGCACATAATAAATTCAAAGGTGTTCTGAATCGGCCTTGTTGATTCTGGCGTTGATCCGCAGGTGTTCGCACTGTCCATACCACTGATTGCTTTATTTCCTATTAAAAATATCGATCTTTGGTTGGTTATCGCTCACTCGTCGATTGTGTCGGGGCCTACAGGGTTGGCTTGGTCGCTTTGGTTTAATGTCCCCCACTGAAAATCAGTTATATGACTGAGTGGGTAGACTCTAAATACAATTTATTTATTTATTTATTTATTTATTTATTTATTTATTTATTTATTTATTGCAAGGATATTTACGATTATTTTTCCTACTATCAGCTTTGTTATCATTCAGGATTGCCGGAAGCGGGATTCGAACACGTGACCTGTGTATTTCTCCCTCTGAGCCGCTTCTCAACGTATCTTCAAAGCTTCTGCGCTTGACTGTACATCTAAATACGTGTGCACATAACTCCTAATCATCCTTATACCGCCTAGCTAATTAACTCGCACAAAGATTACCCCAGCATGAAGAATCAATCACATGCAACAAGCCTCTCTGTTCTATTCTCAGCACAATTAAATTTAAATTTAAACATATGTTAATTTATTACTGCTAATTAGTTGAATGTTTACATAATGGAAATGCATTCTGTTATGGCCGCGACCTTCAAAGCAAAGATAATGCGTTTTTAAGTTGCCTTACATTTAAAATGCTAATTAAGATCGTTGTGATGCGTTTGATTATGTTTAATTCGACTCAAGTTTCGTTGAGTTTGATGGATTCTATGATTGTCCTGTGTGGTCTACTTTGCTGGGGCAAAGT
Organism: Sweltsa coloradensis; assembly: GCA_024449915.1. Classification (NCBI taxonomy): domain Eukaryota; kingdom Metazoa; phylum Arthropoda; class Insecta; order Plecoptera; family Chloroperlidae; genus Sweltsa; species Sweltsa coloradensis. Next base: position 162,417 of record JAMZAV010000154.1, on the reverse strand, counting down.
AATTAATATCTAGGGCCTAACAGATTTGGAGATGGGATTGTCCGGTTTTGAACGTGTTTTTAAGAATATAGGGCGTTGTCTTCTGCATTAATACTTTGATTCACTCTATGAACGATTTAAATACTTAAATTTGACTATACTAAATGTTTGTTCGCTTTCTACTGGCCAAACGGCTACTTCGATCTTGATGAAATTTTTAATGAACATTTCAAATCTCTAAGCTTGAATATGCCACGTTTTTAAGGTTCAATCGAACAATTATTTCTCGTAAAAATTGCGCTATAACTATTTTTCGTATGTATGAATGAATGGAGATAGTGCACATACACTCATCCACCAATGCGACTCTAAGAGACGTTTGCGAAGTGGCTTAGCGTAAATACTTCCTAAAGTTTCTTCCATTACGCCATACATAATGACATGCATAGTTTAGTCAAGTCGTGCGTGTACATTCTCTAATGAACCGAGTCTGCAAACACTGACTAATACACCGGACAATGTTTTGAGCAGGTCTCGCGTAGCATGAAGGAATACCCCACTGGCTGAGAGCCAACCACAGCGGATGACTAATTCTTCAAATAATTAATAAACAACAAGTGTAGAAGTCAGATAGCAAAAAGTGTAGAAGTCAGATAGCAAATATTTGCCTTTGGTTGGTCCTGAAGATAGGAACTTTTTTATTAAGGTTCCCCGCTGTAGGGTACACGTCATGTTTTACCAGGTTTGACCCTCTTCAGGTGACTAACTAGTTAAATATGGTGGAGAGAATGAAAAAGGGAAACGGATGAAGAAAACATGAAAACAATATTCAGTAAAATATTTTTTTAATAGTATTAAGAGTCTCCCCACTCAGTCACAGAACTGATTTTCATTGGGACACATTAAATTTTAAAGCAGACCAAGCCCTGTAGGCGCCGACACCATCGACAAGCGAACAATGACCATTGACAACATTGACCAACAAGAGACTGGCAAATTTTAAGTAAGAAACACCAATCAATCAAGCTGGACACGATTCCACCCACGGACAGTGCCTGAATCAAAAAGGCTGATTCGGAACAACCTTAGAATTAATGTTCCTCGTTGCTAGGACGGCTCCACAGTCGCAGTTTACAAATTCCTACCCCAAGAACTGTTGTACTTATGCCCACATCAGAAGTTAAAAAATTCTGACTTGAGCGGGAATCGAACCCTGGAACTTCTGCATTGGAAGCAGAACCTCTAGCCAGAAGAGCAATGATTGTCGTTGTCGGAATCGACCGTGAACTCTCGAATCAGAGTCTCGCACGCTTCGCATGGACCACCTTTGTAGGTTCAGCACTTGGCTCATCCAGTAACGTTTGCTCAACCATAAAAAACATCATGTGTGGCTCGTTGGTCTTGTAGTTAGCGTTTCTGCTTCAACTGCAGAAGTTCTAGGGTTCGATTCCCGTTCAGGTCAGAAGTTTTTTAACTTCTGATTTGGACACAATCAGTTCTTGGCTTAGGAATTTGTTGATTCTGGCGTTGATCCGCGGATGTTCGCACTGTTCATACCACTGATTGCTATATTTCCTATTAAAAATATCGATCTTTGGTTGGTTATCGCTCACTCGTCGATTGTGTCGGGGCCTACAGGGTTGGCTTGGTCGCTTTGGTTTGCTGTCCCCCACTGGAAATCAGTTATATGACTTAGTGGGTAGACTCTAAATACGGATTTATTTATCACAAAGATTGACACCACAAGTTATGATGTCAGCGGAGCGACCTGAGATTTGCCTAACCGTGTGTCCTATATCCTCTGAAGGTGCTAGGGGTACACCCAGCCACTCTGCATGCTCGAGTCAATGCCCTGGTAGATCGCGCGGCCCCGGGGCTACTAGCTGAGGAGCAGAGACCACCAACCCAGCCTAGCCCTGGAAGATACAGGTTTAGCACAGCGAACTGCGCAGTATACACAACAACAATAGTAGCAGCACGTGGTTCCATATGCAAAGCCAGCACGAATCTAACTTAAAGAGCAACAGCCCCAACAGGTTTTATGGCTGCAACTAAATCATTGTTCCTTTCTTTAGATCTTTGTTTTTATATTACGATAGTATAAGGGAATACTTTTTTTTTATTGATTTAAAAAGTAATTTGTAGGTTCATTAATACATAATATATACACAATTTGAAATAAATGGCGGTAATAAAGTGATTGGGTTCAGAGTGTTCCTTGGGCTGTTGTGTACTTTCGATGATGACTTCTTGAAGATGCCGCCAACATGGGTGGCGAAACGTCGAGCAGTACCTCATCATCGACACGAAGCAACAGCCCTAAGATCGCTGAAGCCATCTGACAAATCTGGATTAAGTGAAACGTCTCATTTGTGTAGAAATTATCATTTTTCTGAGTCTAACACAAATTTCTCAAACACTTGTATCGTCTAGATTGCCTTCCTTGCGCATGCGTCAACGCTCACAGCAGAAACCGACAACGCAGCTATGAAAAGCACCGCCTGCTAAATCGCTCTTCAGGAGTCAAGGGCGCAGACTTTGGAATAAACTGTGCAGTCATCGCGAATGAAACAAGTCTTATAAAAACTAGAACCCGGCACGCGAAGTGTTTAACCTTAGAGGCGCATTATCATCCATCTTGTTCGAGCCCAACTGTCATGGCGCCTAAAGCCTAACCTCAACCATTGTTTGGAGTCTATTGTTTCGGCGAAGGTAGCTTTTTGTGGAGGATTCTGTTGATGTTTTGTTATGTTTAACGTGTTGCTAAAAGTGTTTGTATTTGTTTGTAGTTTATGTTGTAAGTCCGTGCGTCATCGGTAGTAAGCATGGCGGCCATGACACTTTTAGCGCGATCCACACTAGAGCCATATGATCACACAGTCGTACATTAAAAAGATGCACCACAACAATGATTGATTGATTAATAAATTGATTAATTGATTGATTGATTGATTGAGGTCTTTATTAAGGCGGGATCAAGGCTAGTGAAGCTTTATCTTCCATCCAACTTGATTTGTACAACTATATACAATATTTTATTTATTTGTTACATATAGATATTAAAGTAAACAAAGAATATTTTATAGATACGTGTAAATACAACTATAAAAACAAAATACAATGTAAGCTTACTTATATAGTAAACATCAATTTGTCCTCGTAAAGAAAATGTTTGAAGTCCGAAAGTAATTCTATTAACAATATTTATATTATTTAAATACACAATAAATCACACATCTCATTAATTCTTTATAGTATAGTGCAACATCATTACTGTAAAAGGGAGATAAATTGATGGTTCCAAAAGTGTTAAATCTTTCAGTTTAAATTTACAATAAAGGATTTGGTTATCTGTATTTTAAACCCTAAAATAAATACATAAATATATAAATACATACGTACATTCATAAATTCATAAATAAGTAAATAAATAGATAAATTATAAATAAATACTCATTTCATATAGCTGTCTGATATACCGTACCTACGGTCCTACACCCGTGAATATTTTAGTTTATTTTCAAAGTTTTTTGTTCGTGTGTGGTTGTTTTTATTTTCTATTGTTGGCACAACCTGTTTCATGGCCGCGGAGAACTGGCTGATGCGTTGTATTGAAAACACACGGATAACATCATGAAATTGAATGCGTACATATTTGTGAAAGTTTTCATGGTCAAATTATGTTTTGGCATCTTTTTTTAGGGTTCAGTCGCACCACGCAAATGAAACATAGATTATACTGTTTTTATGAGTTTTAAACAGTAAAGCAGATGATGTATAGACATAATTTATTTACTTTAATTATCTTTGTTTTAATGTTAAGGGAGTCGAACTCCCCTAAATGCATCACTTTTCTGTCCGTCTGTCTGTCTGTGCGTGTGTCACGTTTCATATTTAAAAGTTCGAACGCGACCTTTGACTGACATGATTTGTTTGTTGACACTGTCCGTCAACAAGGATGATACAGAATGTTTTTGTTGACAGGCGGGGAAATGTTTTTGTGTGGGCGGCTTTTATGTCTTCTTGGCACTTCCATTAAAAATGATTTTAACACTCTAAATGATTATATTTTTACACTCTGTTGATTAATTAACTAAACGTTCCCTCTTTTGAGTAATCCCCTATCCGTGCTTGTTTATAAATATCGGCTCTGAAACTTAAAAATGCTACCCAACCTAATTCATTAATCAATGGGCTGTACGTCAATAATAAACTATATTAAAACTTCTAAAAACCAAAGTATTTATTTAAAAGTATAAACAAACACTTCACTCCAAGGCTTGTTGATATTTCTGGTGATTTCGGTGTTACTTCCTCGGTCATGTTAATTATGTACGAGGAAGCGCCTTCCGAAAACACCCTGACCTTGTTTCTATTTATTCGTGAATTACTTCGAGCAAATACCTCTTACACAATCAGCAACCATCTTCACTTCAAATCCATGATGATAATACACTACTAAGTCACTGCCTCCTAGATATTTCCTCTTCCCCTTCCTGCCCGTGCAACAGGTTTTGAATGTTGACCAGCCATTCGCCCATTTCGGCCACGGGTCAGCTTTTTAGCGCTAGTCTACACCCCAGAGATCCATGTTTTCATTTACCACATACTTAACATTCGTAAATGTAAACTTCTACGAACCAGTACATTTACATAATCAGCACACAGGGTTAACAGCTACAATAAATAACTCTGATATCTCAAAAGTCGTTAGAAGGTAAACAATAAAACCATAACACGGCCTCTGGAATGTACACTAATGTGTGCAAGGAATTAACTAATTGAACTATCCAGGAGGCAGTGGCGCAAATAATTCTCTGATTTCGTTTTCACCGAATCACTGCATCACTTTGTTTTACTACTTGTAAGTGGGTTAGGTCTATTGGATTGGATTTATACTACCACATTAAACAAGTCAAACGTTTTATGGGACACTTTGGTTATTTGTTCTTTATAAAATTCGATTTTCCATCTAGCAGTTTTATTGGAGTAATTTTCAAATTTTATAGAACGTTTCAAAATAAAATACATCATTTTCACATTCTTACAAAAATAAATAAAACAAATAATACGAAATTTGTTAGAACATTCTTTTATAATGTGTTTAACTATGGTATTGATGTCATTTCTCTTTAACTTCTTCCCAGTTGTGTATTTAGTTGTATGGATTTAATATATATCTACTACACTTTCAACTTATAAGGTTTTCATTAAGTTATTTGAACGAAGATTGTTTTAAGGAATCGAAGCACCCCAGTATGCATCACTTTTCAGTCCGTCCGCCTGTGTGTCACTTCTCGCGATAAAAAAACAGAGCACAATGCGGCTTATATTGTTGACATCGCCCTTCAACAAGGATGACAAACAAGGTTTTGGTGACCCTTGGGGTGAGGGGCGGGGCTAGCCTGGCTTTGTACCCGGCACCTCCACCAAAACACTAGATGAAATTTTATTTATTTATCCATCTTGGACAATCTGTTGCTTCACTCTTATATTTGTGCTTGCTATCAATTGTACATAATATATTTTTGAAAAATGCACAGTTTTATTGATTGTTTACAATAATTATTAGACGAGTGAGCGCAGCGAACGTAGTCTACAACGCTACTCGATCGGGCCTTGGTCGTGATTAATTCTGTTAAATGTTAAATGTTAAATGTTAAATGTCTGTCTGTCTGTCTGTCTGTCTGTCTGTCTGTCTGTCTGTCCGGTCCCATACGGCCGAACGGCCAAATAGACTGAGCTGAAATTTTAAACAGACATCCGTGACCAGGTAACTGAGAACTGCTAACAAAATGAGCACAATCCGTTGCGATTTAAACCTGCAAGAAATAAAAAACTGAAAAATACGTTGAAATGTATGGAAATTATTTTAACGACAATGGTTTTCATTTTGAAATAATATTTTTTGTTTGTTATTTAGCTTGCTGTGAAATGCCGTGTCCAAGGTTAGTCGAATGTTGGACGTCAAGGTACCCCCAAATTCCGCTCGTAGATTGAGTAAACCTTGCAATATTTTCACGTATTTCGTACTGGCTATGTTTTCCATGGTATTGTCACAGATGTAGGACTACACTGCGTTATATGCATTTCAAAACATGTTAAATATTTTAATAAATACAATCCAGAAATTACAAAATCTTTCCCGACCATTGAACCCACGTCTCCCACATTTGGGCTATAAGGGCGCTTAAGCCAACTCGACTAGGTAAACGCCAAAGTCGTTGTTAGACGAGTGAGAGAGTCATGTGTTGAGTACGCGGGAATATTTGCATTTAAGTTTGATTATAATATTCGTATAAATAATAGGGTATTTAAGTTTAAGTCATAGTTTAGGCCATAATGCTCCACTCTAGCCTATGATAGGCTAGGGAGGCCTAAGGTAGGGGGAAGAAAAGGAATGTTACCGGGTACTCAACACATGGCTCACTCACTCGTCTAACAACGACTTTGGCGTTTCCCTAGTTGTAAATCAATATCAATTAAACAAGTATCCCACCCTCGTATCCTGACCCTATTTATTTGGATAATTCCTTTATATAACAAGCCACAGACCCATCGTATATTACGATCACAAGACTTGAATGTAGAAGTTCTCATACTTCTCTCATAGTTTTACAACGAACTTGCAGCTTCATCAAATTAATCATTTGTTTTTGCAACTACGTAATAAATGCTAATTATTATTACACCGAGCTATTATGTAATGCTATTCTTTGTTCAGCATATCAAGCTTTTCTTCGTAGAGTGGCCCTACTTACGTAGAACGTGTTCTATGAGTGGTTACATTAAATTTAATAATATAATAGCTTATTGTCTCTGTTTGTTCCCTAGGTTTAAGCACCGTCACCGGTAATTAATAATTAGTTGAAATTGTGTTCAACTAAAATATACATTTCGTAAATTATGGCGTAATTGTATTAATTCAAGTTTCTGAACTATTTTTACCGAAATGTGTGTATTCATTGTACACCACCGACTATGGTACCTCATGCTTAGATGCGAGGCAGTAAGTAAATAGGGTTTCTAGTTCGATGCCCGCCTCCAGCAATAGTGAAATAAAAGCTGTATTAATAACTATTTAAAATAAAAGTAGTGTATGCGTTGTAATAAATATATTTAATAGTTTAGTTATTTAAGTTGGTAAAAGTGCGTATCGATACCGATTATCTAAGGACAATCGTTATCGAACTATTATATCGATTAAATTAAAGCTGGTTTTGACCTAATACGATAAGTTTGATAGTTATTTGTTTTCGATGATCGAAATATATTTCAATAATGAATATCGATCGGTAAAATCAATATATTTGCCAATCTCAGTTAGTTAGTTGTAGTCTTTGGGAAAATATTTGTGTAATTGCGTGTAATGTCATAGCTGTAACCCCAGGCCTTGCAATTTATATTTAATGATAAACTGCGAGAGCAATTATATTTAACATGTAATTGTTCTTGGTATAATGAGCGTGAAGTTGTTGTACAGAGAGTGCGATCTCTCGGAAGTCAGGCGAACTACTTAGTCAAGTTGTTAGTTGAGACATGATCATGATGAACACTGGTCTGAACAAATATTTAAGACCTCACGAAATTACAGATTGTTCCTTGAATGTCAAGAATGCTTGAAAATATAGAAAAACTGATTTCAAACAGTAATGTTCTTTTGTTATAACGAATCATGTCCAACAATATACTCAAATATTATTATTGGTACGTCCTTTATTTCAAAAATATATTTATTTAAATACATCTCAGAAATTCCTTTCACAACCACACCCTTATTTTAAAATACCTAGTTAGACGCTACAAAATGGTGCCTGGGTATATAGGTTTCCAGCGAAAAATACACAATTATTTTGTATTGTCTAATATATTCGCACGAAAATTATCAATATTGTTGTTGTCTTTTGTAAATCAGTTTTTTAACTGAATAGTATAGACGTTTTGTAAATCAGTTTTTTAACTGAATAGTATAGACGTTAAATAAATAAATAAATAAATAAATAAATATTAACATGATTGACCAATGCACGAGCAAATTTTAAATTAATATTATTTTATAAATTGATTTTACTATAAAATCATTTTCGTTTCACTCGGTGCCTTCTAAATGAAAATTAAAACAATTATAACTGTCGCCAGTTTGTTTAATGACGTTAATGATGACTCCACTTTCTACCTGTCAACAATCAACCGTATAACTCACTCATAACAACTAAACTGCCTACTTAGCAGACTTAGTTTGTTTTAACAACAAAGCGCACGACACACGAGCCTCGACACCTCCCATACTAACCACATCGTTTACTTACCCGTGTAGCCCGTGTATACGCACGGCCTTCTAAAAGTGTAACATCAGGTCACAGCCTGATAAACGCGCGAGACACACGGGCGACAAACTGGAGGATCCTTCATATCCAATGAAAACCCGTGTGTGAAATGTGAGGCCCGTGTGTCGTTGACTTTCAAGTAATGTATTGAAATTAATGGAGTAATTATTCTGATTACCGAAGCGGTGACGCTGGCACAATTATTGTGTTTCACTGTTTAATTGTGGTAGGACTTTATTGTCACTTGTGAATTCTCTTCACAGCGGACGACAGTATTCATCTGTCGCGAATATCACCGTTCTTATATATATTTGTGTATTTAATTAATTCGTTTGGTCTAAAGTGTTTTATACGATGAAGTTGTCTATTAAATTATTGGCGAATAAAGCCTGGGAAAGTTATAACTTGAACGAACATGTGAATATGAAGAAAAAGTGTCGTGTTAAAAGTTATGACGAAAGATTGGAGAATACAAGGAAATATGGTGAGTTGTTGACTTTTTGATAAGGATGAGAGTCTTGTCTAAGTAGGTTAGTAAGTTTGGTGCAATCTTATAATAGCTTAAGAAAGACTGAGTACATAGTGTTTTACAATATTGTGTTTCACTTGTGGTAGGACTTCATTGTCACTTGTGATTCTCCTCCCAGCGGACGACAGTATTCATCTGTCGCGAATATCACCGTTCTTAAATATATTTGTGTATTTAATTATCTGGCATTAATTTATTCGTTTGGTCTAAAGTGTTTTATACAATGAAGTTGTCTTTTAAATTATTGGCGAATAAAGCCTGGGAAAGTTATAGTTTGTACGAACATTTAAATACGAAGAAAAAGTGTCGGGTGAAAAGTTATGACGAAAGATCAGGGAAAACAAGGAGATGTGGTAGTTGTTGATTTGGATGTAGTTTATACGTAAATAGGAATTGATTGATTATTCTGAGGATAAGGATGAGAGTTTGTTGAATTGGGTAGTAGTTACTGAGTACAATTTTTTTTACAATTGTTCATGGTGTGTTTCCGTTAAATATCAAATTATTTTTAAATAAAATACAAATTTTGTAATATATTTTATAAAATATACAATTGTTAACATATAATAGGTCAACACACGAAATCAAACAAAACTTTACTTTCACATTCACACATACCATCAGAGCACCACGTTAATAAATTATTAGGTATGAAGCTCGCCTATGTATCACTTTTCTGTCCGTCCGTCTGTGCGTGTGTCACGTCTCACGATGAAGACCGAACATGACCTCTGATTGACACGCGTTTCTTGTAGACATTACCCTTCAACAAGGATGATACAGAATGTTTTTGGTGACCTGAGGGGCAGGGGGCGGGGCTATGTTTCTCTACCTGGCACCTCCACCAAGTATTTCAATGCACAATAAGATTGTATTTCCTTCTTCTTCTACAATCAGTTGGTTTAGTAACTTCGCTCCCTATTTTGCCGGCTCCAGTACCCGAGCTTGCATCATTCTTAGAACACGAAATCGGCACCGTCCTACCACGCTGTCACCGCATATGCTTAATCATTCCCTTTATATAACAAAAATAAAGACATAATAAGCATTATTATAATTATTTTAATTTTGTTCAACAAACAACACAGTGTGCATTTAAAAATTATTGATGTGAATCAGAGAGGGCTGAGCCTCATAGTAAGTTATGTCTGATTCCCTTTAAACTTATAACTTAATAAAAATAAGCTAAATATAATCTTAGGATAAAATTATTAGACCTTCACAATGTTAAACGAAATGTTGGAGTATCAAAAGAACTAGTATAAAAAAATGCATTTAAATAATTTTTGTTATTCTATTATTGAAAATTGAAGCATCTTTGATAGAGGAACAGTATTCCATGTATATTCTTCGTGCGGGCTACATTATGGTTACTCCCTGGACAGGATGTGCAAGTGGAGTAATGACAGACGAGGTCCAGATCTGATGTAAACACCGGTGTTACAGAGTGTTGTATAAGACTGAACCACCAGTCATCTTGCATAATGAGGATTTGATTGGCCCCCGCGTCGTTAATACGTCGTTAATGTGTTGTTATTGTCAAATGATAATGATTATTAGCTGTTCAGGGGCATCGTGTCCGTCTTCAGATGACTCACTTACTACAGGAGCAATGAGCCTAAGTTGTGACGTCTACATTACACTTACATTCCCACCAGGCGCCCAAGTCTAGTAGATACTGCGTCGTCAAAGCCAAAAATGTCCTTAATGTGTGCTTTAAGTGTTTAGTTATCTATATTTTCTCGGCATTTAAGGTTTTATATTTTAAAATATATGTAATTTATATGGTTATTTACTGGATTTTCTGAACAAGCGATTTTAAAAAAAATACTGATATCTCGAGAACGGTGCAAAATATCTCAAAACTAATTGCAGACAATAATGTGGTTTTGTTAGAACAATATATTGCAAGAAAAACATCCAAATATAATAATTGGTGCTGTTTGTATATCAATTAATATGCATTTCATTAATTAAATATCAAATAGAAACTTAATTGAGATAACATTACAATCTTTTTCCGTGCAGGCTATAGTTCTTACAAGAAGCACGTAGCTCTCTGCAAAAAGTTTTCCGATATTATGCAGCGTTTTCGAGATATCGCTAAAAGTTATAATTTCGCGTGGTTTAAATATATTGTTGCTAGTCTTTCATCTGGTCATAAGTAGAATGCGAAGGTGATTAGCTATGGCCTGCGGGGTGTTGCCTTCAGGGGCCAGGTAGGCAACACTCAGTGCACGAGACTTGTTAGCCAAACATCTCGGGCATTTCATAACAACGAACTGGTTCAGACAGATCACTAAACCTGGCCTCTCGTCTGCTTCGTGTTAGACAACACGAACACCTCTATGGGCGCGAGGAGATTATGTTTTATGCACTGCTCCTAGATCTTACTCGTGGCTAGCATCTAGGAGGCAGTGGTGTGCGGGGTGTTTGCCGTCAGGGGCCAGGTAGGCAACACTCAGTGCACGAGACTTGTTAGCCAAACATCTCGGGCATTTCATAACAACGAACTGGTTCAGACAGATCACTAAACCTGGCCTCTCGTCTGCTTCGTGTTAGACAACACGAACACCTCTATGGGCGCGAGAAGATTATGTTTTATGCACTGCCTCCTAGATCTTACTCGTGGCTAGCATCTAGGAGGCAGTGGTGTGCGGTGTGTTGCCGTCAGGGGCCAGGTAGGCAACACTCAGTGCACGAGACTTGTTAGCCAAACATCTCGGACATTTCATAACAACGAACTGGTTCAGACAGACCGCTAAGCCTGGCCTCTCATCTGCTTCGTGTTAGACAACATGACCACCTCTATGGGCGCGAGGAGATTATGTTTTATGCACTGCCTCCTAGATGTTATTCGTGGCCCCTCGTTGAGCCACGAGTAGCATCTAGGAGGCAGTGGTTTTATGATTCAAACGAGCGATGCTGTAAACTGTGTTGGAGGTCGGGAATTAGGGATCGCAAGGAAATATTACTAGGAAAACGCCAAAGTCGTTGTTAGACGAGTGAGCGAGTCATGTGTTGAGTACCCGGGAACATTTGCATTTAAGTTGATTCATAATAAGGTGTAAAGGATTGGGTTTTGAGTTAAGTTGGTATAAGGGCGCGTCAACTGTAAGGCTATAATGCGCCACTCTAGCCTATGATAGGCTAGGGAGGAAAGAACCATGTCTAATCCAGAACCCTAAACATGATACAGATACGATGATGCGGGTACCTTTTTGACGTTCAGGTCTGCCCCCAAATACCCGACCCTAAACTTCGGGTACCCGCACACCAGTAGTATATTTTAGTACAAAGCATCTCACAGTGTAAAACATATCGTTGGGGGACATGAACAAAGAATTTCGTATTTTCATTACAAGCGTAACAGGCTGTGGTGACAGAAACGCTTGCTTATAGGTACAGCCGTACAGCCCATACTTCCTCTGTATCTACAGAGGCTACAGCCTGCAAGGATCGGCTATTATATTTTTTTCTTTATTTCTCTCTCTCTTCAACGTCTATCCTATTCCTAGTTAAAACCATAATAAGCCTAAACCTAAATTATTTACATTACTATTGATATTATTAGTTTTTGACATGAATGAGCCATATGGGAGTGTTTTTTACCACTTGAATATCACATGCAGCATTTTCTTTCTGCGTTTAATCGATTTATTTATTAGTTAGGTACTTTATCGGCCTACATTTTTTAAAATGTGCACTTGACTTTTTGAAACTTGTAATGGTCATAAACATTAATTATAAGAGTGATTGCAGATTAATCGGCCAATCCACCCCCACCCTTTTAGTTTACACTTTTGACCGTTACAAGGCTCAAAACGTGAAATGCATATTAAATTAATGTAGGCCGATATAGTAACTAACTAATAAATAAATGGACTAAACTCAGAAAGAAACTGCTGCATGTGATATTCAAGTGGTAAAAAACACTCTCGTGGCTCATTCATGTCCGATGTCTATAATTTATTCTTTAGTAACAACTATAAGGTTTGTTTATTTTTCAACTGGTCTTAAGTCTTTATCGTCAATAATTATACATAATTATATAACTAGGAAAACGCCAAAGTCGTCGTTAGACGAGTGAGTGAGCCATGTGTTGAGTACCCGGTAACATTCCCTGTCTTTCCTCTACCTAGTGCAGAATCCAGCATGGTTCTTTCCTCCCTAGCCCATCATAGGCTAGAGTGGCGCATTATGGCATTTCAGTTGACGCACCCTTATACCATTTTACTCAAAATCTTATCATTTATACCTATTATGTCAATCAACTTTAAATGCACATGTTCCCGGGTACTCAACACATAACTCGCTCACTCGTCTAACAACGACTTTGGCGTTTTCCTGGTTAAGTCGGCTAAGGCGCCTGTAAACCCGGAATGTGGGAGACCCATGTTCAAACAACGGTCGGGATAGATTTTTTTATTTCAGGATTGTATTAAAAACATTATAGAACATGTTTTGAAATGAATATACAGTACAATAGAAAACATAGCCAGTATGAAATACGAGTAAAGATTGCAAGGTTTACTCAACCTCTGAACGGAATTTTGGGTAATCTTAAACGTGTAAGATTCGATACACCTTTGGTCACTGCATGTACTAACCGCCTAACAAACATGATTCGATTAAAATTTATTCTCGAACCAAAGCATTATCCTTAAACTAAATCCTAGACTTTCTCAGTCTACTTTTCAATTTTATTATTTCTTGTAGGTTTAAATCGCTCTATTATAATATTGAGTATTCTATCATTTTTATTTCATATTATTTTCATTTATTAATTCAACGTCTCGCGACTCAGTTTAATGAATCGTTTGAGTTTTATTTATTTCTGTTTTACTATGGCAGCATCTTGTTCAATCCATATAGCTAATAAGTCTTATCTCTATCCACATTATTCTATTTTCTATCTCCCAACTATTATAAGTATAAGTAATTGTTCTTCATCCAGAGAAAACTAGTATTTGTGATACGTTGAGCAATAAATTATCTTGTGTCAACTCTCAATTCTTATGAAAACAAATACATTGTATACCCCGTTGGTTATGCATTAGCATTCATAACATTAATCAAATACAATTGTAATATATCTTGGAAAACTCTTGAGAAGATGTCTTCGTGCAAATAAAACTCACGTAATTTAAGTAAATGTGTGGCGTTAACAATAAAATAAATACTCATTGCGAGAAATGCATTTACTGATATTGGCACGTAGCCAGTACCAATCACTTCACGGTTGTCCTTCACACCTAGTTTCTTTGATGTTGCAAGGCGAACTAGACCTGAGCGTCAATACCCTGACAGCACGCATCATACTTTTCATGTGTGTTCTCTTAGAAGACTCCGCCTTTCCTTATTTACTATACGTACATCTACACAACGTTTTACAGAAACATATTACACTGTTTAACATAACACTGCTCTTATCAAAAATCATTTGTGATATTTCGACTTTGTTTCAAAAGTCTTTTTTAAACTGAAGATTGACAAAGGAAAATTAACAACAATTCATATAAAAGAAGATCATAAACAAAATAACCTTGAAACATATCAATAAAATAAAAACATGACAAAAATTAAAAATATAGCAGCACTAGATCACAGAAATTGGTGATGATGAGAAAGTTACAAGAAGTAGATTATTGACATCAAAAATACATTACGTTGAATTGGATCTGGATACACTAGGAGAAAAATATTCCTTATAGAAAGACAATCACGTGCACTATTTCATCAATTTCATCAATTGTGTTAGCAGATATGTTTCATGGTTATTTTGTTTGTGATCTTCTTTAATATGGATTGTTGTTAGTTTAACTTTGTCAACCTTCAGTTTGATGAAAACTTTTGAACAAAAGTCGAAATATCACAAATAAATATTGATAAGAGCAGTTATGTCCAATAAATACCTGTTCTACTAGTTTTTTTATCTAATATTATACATGTGGAAGAATTTTTAACAGTATCTGCATCGTTGCTAGGACGTTACCGTTTTCATAATCGATATATTAAAATCATTGTCCCGTTGGTTGAGATGTGAAAAAATGTGTAAATGGAAAATTTACAGAAAGTGTTTGATTGTACTTTAAATTAAATATAAAATTTACATTTAATTTACATTTTATCAAATAAAATGTATTTGTTTCCATTTTGACCTTGTAAATTTGAGTTTAGGGAAAGTCGTTTATGAAAAACATAAATAAGTACCATAGAGTAAGCTTGAACCGGTCTGAGGAGATTTGATTTAATATTTAAATTAGTTATCGATCTCGTGTCTAGAACGGCTGGCTAATGAGATACAGTACATACATACAAGGCAGGTGTTGTCCGCTCTGCAGTCAGATCACTGGTTCACATTGAACACGGAGAGACAAATTATGCCAATAATTCAATAAAAAGTCGATTACATATTTTAGTTCAAGGTTGTACAGGAGTTTTAATAAAAACTTGATTTTCGTCTTTGTTTACATTTTGTTTGTATTTGTTGTATTGTCAGAGTTATGTTGGCCATTCTATAAAGCAGCCTCATAACTATTTGTATTCCCAAGTTAATAGTTTAGTTTTAGTTGAACCAATTTATTACATTGCACTCGTGGGACATGAGTCCTGTTGTCAATGTATAATAAATAAAGAACAGTTAATACGGTTATCACTTTAATTCATAACTAGTTTATTTTACTGCACTGGTGTTTCAAATTGCCTTTACAAATTGTGGTTGAACATTGTAGCTGGTTTAAAAAAGTATTATCTTGTTATATCTCCTTGTGCATTGATAAGTTGTATGATAATGCTCATTTGTAGCTTCAATAACTAATCATTAATAATTAATACATCTCCTTTTTATTTAATGAGACCCTGGCAAACATTTTATACGCCAACAATTTTATTGAATTGATGAACTAAACATATATTTAATTTTAAAAATGTATAATTGAAGATATGAACAATAATGTAAGATATTTACTTTAAACATAAATGTTTTTAATGAAATAGGGTCGAAATGGTTTAAAAGGTAAATGTGTCAATTACTCAGCTTATTGTGGATATGAACATGGACGTGGACTGCAGGAAACGTGAACAAACTCACAAAGATTCTCATAAATGTTTAGATAGATGACTTTCAGTTTTGTCATTGTATCCTCTTTACATTAGTTTTCACTGGGCCTGTAAATGAATGAATATATGTATGTAAGTATGTTTGAATGAATGATAGTTTTTCAAGCCGCGGCTTCGTCATTCCATCTGTGGCTGACACAGGAAGAACAAACGTTTGTGTTGGTTTTAGCTTTCTAATCACATCACAGACATTTGGTTTACATTGATTCGCAAACACTTTCATCAATCAACAAGAAAAAATCAACAGACAATTAAAATGTGGCCCGTGAACTTCATTTTAACTAAGGACTCTTCTCGAAATTTAAAAAAAGATGCTACGGACATTTTCTTTAATTGGTTACATTGTTACATTTTTTGGTATATATATTTTATCTTTCATTTGGGATAATGTTTCGATAAAGTATATTAATTGTAGAATATTAGCATAAAAGTAACCAACGTGTGAACCGGTCTAGTCTAAGAAGAACAAGTCCCAGAGGCCAGATTTTTTAAAATATATATTTTACATACAAATAAAATTTGAAAAATGGGGTGAAATTTTACTGAGATCATGGTTTCAATGTAAATTCGACGGATCACGACAGCGTTATGAACTTTTAATGGTTCGTGAAGTTCGTTACAAGTTCCTGATGTTGGAACTGATTGCGTTCCCGTAAAAGTTTTTTTATTTCCTTTCCAAGACTGCTGATAAACACCTTGCGTCCTCGGAGAACGAACAAATCTATGCCAGACACAAATGCTGGTCAGCTCTTAAACTCCTTATAGTACCACTTAACTTTTATGGCAGGAAATTTAATTTTACTGCTAACATTATCGTTTCATCGATAAGATATAGAAAATTATGCAAAATAAATAATTATTTCGCAAAACATGAGACCACTTCAAATAAATATTAATAGTTGACTTTCACCCTCTGTGGCCTTGGCGTTGCCCTCACATTTACTCAAGTATTTATCCCATTTCTATTCATCTCATCAATTCAAGTGATAAGAATAAAATAAGAATATGTATGCAAACAATTTCTTGTTTCTTATGTTGTATGATCTGTGCAGAATATGTCGGACACCCCTTAACAATTTTCTTATCCACAACATACTAGTTAGACACCTGAAGAGGGGTATTAATTGCACCGTAGGCAGCTTCCCACGAAAATAAATATTATTAATAAAGTCTTAGATAAATATCACGTATAATGCGTATTCATATTAATTATTGCTTTGTTTTGTAAAGTTGGAAAGCGAATATTATTTGGTGGAGGTGCCTTACTAAATCCCCCTTAGGCTAGCCCCCCCCCCCCCCCTGAACCCAACGGTCAACGATAACATTATTGTATCATCCTTGTCGAAGAGCAATGGTTACAAGAAAACGCGTGTCAATAATGTCATGTTTAACACATACATACAATACATTTCTCCACTGTACTTGTTGTTTTCAACTTAATATCCAACTTGCCAGAGTAAATTGTCTCTATAGTTGCATCTTGCGTCCAGTCATAGCCTTCGAGTTACTAGGTCATAGAAACAGCAATTACCAGCAGAGCTCCAATTACTCGTCTAGCAATTAGTTTAATGTCAGCACAATATAATAATATGAAAGACACTGCATTTCTCGCGAGATTTGTCACGCATGTGTCAATACATGTGGCCGTGCCTTGACACCGTTCTGATGATATTATATTGATAGCTGGTTACTGAAAGAGAACGATACAAAACACAAAACAGAACAAAACAAAATCAATGTTTTATGTGACAAAGAAATAGATGGATATTTTTATTCACTTAGACTAGTACAGTGTACAAGTATAACTCTTTGCAGAGAAAGTTAATAGTCTATAATTAATAATAATTAAAGTGATAACAATGATTATATACACAGTGTTACAAGAAAGAATAGTTGGATATAAAGCAATAATTGATATTAATATTGATATTGATATTGTTATTGTTATATACGATGATTGATTAATTGATAATGATATACACATTGTTTAGGGTATGTTAAAGTAGAGTAGATGCAAAATAATAGTATGTAGATTAAGAACTCATATAGAAGAAAGAAAATCCGGATATAAAACAAAAAAACAAACTTTAAACTTTAAAACTTAAAAAACAAATTTAAAGAGACTGAAACTAGACGAGACTTTCAATTGTTATTTTAGAAATTATTTCTTGACAATTCTAGATACGTTTACGTTGTATTGTTTTTATTTGTATTCGTTTACAATACATAATAAAGATAAAATTAAAATGGTACAAATGCCGTTTTTAACCATGTTTTAAGGAATGATTTGTTTATCATACCCAGGGCCCAGGTAACACTGATGAGTTCTGTAACTGAGAGAGTAATCTCTCAAGTGATGTATTTATTCACTTTTATTTATTTAGTGTTATTTTAAAAAGCGTATCTAAGCAATTAGCCACCTGAAGAGGGTCATTTTGGTTTACAAAGGGCACTAAATTAAACAAAGATTGCAAAGATACCAACAAAAATAATAAACAAAAATGTAACAAATGTTGAAACATTAAATTGATCAAAATTGAAGAAACTAAATTAGAATTGAACTATTGTAGGCTTTCACGACCCGTAGATAAGTTCTGTATGATCACTGGGCTATTGCGTCGTGTCGATGATGATTGATGAGGCACTGCTCGACGTTTCGCCATTCATGTTGGTGGCTTCTTCAAGAATGACTCTATGACAATGACAATGTTGATTGTTGTTATCGTCTCTGCTTCCCATGCAGAAGGTTCGATTCCTGTTAAAGTCGGAAGTTTTTTAGCTTCTGATTTTGACTCAATGGAGCAGTCTTAGCAACGAGGCACATAATAAATTTAAAGTTGTTTTGAATAGACCTTGTTGATTCTGGCGTTGATCCGCGGGTGTTTGCACTGTCCATACCACTGATTGCTATATTTCATATTGAAAAAAATTATCGATCTTTGATTGGTTATCGCTCACTCTTCGATTGCGTCGCTTTGGTTTACTGTCCCTCACTGAAAATCAGTTATTATGACTGAGTGGGTAGACTCTAAATACAATTGGATTTATTTATTTTTTTATTATTATTTCTTTCTTTCTCTTCTTTCTTTCTTTCTTTCTTTCTTTCTTCCTTTCTTTCTTTCTTTCTTTCTTCCTTTCTTCCTTTCTTTCTTTTTTTTTTTTCTTTTTCCTTTTTTCTTTTTCTATTTTTTAAAGGATCATCGAGAACTTCAATTAAAATTATTCAAAATATATTCATATATTTCTTGTAATATTAAATCGCGTTTGGCTAAGGGTGAAAGGTAAAGAAGCGATACAGAACCTGTATCGTCTGGGTCCCCGGGTCGAGTTGTTGGCCCGCTCACCTTGAGCTCGGGTGATGACGTCATCATCTGCCCCGGGCGCCGCGCAGCCGAGTTGGCGCAGGGGCCTAGCTCACTTCGCGGAGATGAGGTTTTGTTTTCGAAAATAAGTGGAATAGTTGCGGCAAAAACTTTCATACCTCGCGTTCGTGTGTTGGTAGAGGGCGAGCACGGTTAGATAAGTCACCAGGAAGCGTGTTTACCTTTCTGGACGAGCGGAGCGGAGACATCTTAGACATCTTAGACAGCTTATATACATCTTAAAGACATCTAAGACACCTTTAAGATTTCTGAGTAATAATTAAGATATTTAAGACAAATTTAAGATATCTCAGACATATTTTAGATAACTAAGACACCTTTAATACATCTGAAATCTTTAAGATAGCTAAGAAATCTTTAAGATGTCTCAAGGCAAATTTAAGTAATCTAAAACATTTAACATATCTATCTTATACATCTATAAAACATCTAAGACATCTTACATTTTTTCAGACATCTAAGACAAATTTAAGACATCTTTAGGATACCTAAGATATATCTAAGATATATATCTAAGACAGCTTCAAAACAACTAAGACATTCTCCTTTGTAAATCAGTTTCTTGACTGAATAGCACAGACGTTTAAAAAAATACACACATTTTTTAGCCATCTAAGAAATATTTAAGACATCTGGTTTGATAGTTTATTTCTCGAAATGATGTGTATAAAGTCTCTAATTTCTCGTAGTTTGATATTTGTGGGGTCTTCCCCCTTAAGATGGTGAGACGGGGGCTTCTTTGCCTAGGTGAGACGAGTCCACAACAAGGGTTGAACTATATTATTACAGCTCACTTCTGATCAAGTCTTGTGTTGTACGAATCAAGTGCGGATTCCACAAGAAACAACACATTCTCTGTTTACAACATTCTTTGTTTATCAGCCGGATACCTCACCATAAAATATGAATCCTCGGTACTAGTTCTTATGATTCCGCCTCGAGTATTCCGAGATAACTAATGTATTTATAACACGCCCTACCTTGTTGTCGAGTTCAGGACTCGAGCAACATGCTCCGTTGTTTCATATTACATCGATAAGACCCTAGACAATCGCTGCATGTTTGTATAGAGCGTTCTGCTGATGTAGACATATTCATATTACATATTCTGTATTATGATGGAGACTAGATAATGTAAACAGCCTCATCGCGTCGTAAAACAGGCGTCGTTGTTCATATTACGTCGATAAGACCCTAACCTAGGGAAATCGCTTCATATTTTTACGTAACATTCTGCATCTGTAGACATATTCATATTACATATTTTCTGTATTATGATGGAATGCTTAACAAGTCTTGTAAGATAACACACTGGATAATGTTAACAGTAGCACAACTAGTCCTTATCGTGTCGTTAAAATAATCACAAGTATAACATGATGGTGTCAGTTACACAAACAAGAATGAAGTCGTTGAGGTAGTCACACTTCCAGGGCGCTTCCCGCCTGATGATAACTGATTGGAAAGACTCACTGCCTCCTAGATGTTGCTCGTGGCTCCTCGTTCCCTGCCTGTCCAGCAACATCTTGGAGGCAGTGGAAAGACTTGACAAACGTATCCGTATTTTATTATTTTAACAATAATCTGTCAATCAATGTTACATAGGTACATTGATTCAATTTTTTTAAATGTTCAACATTTGACTTTAAACTCATCAACTTGAACGTGATTTAAATGCTTTAAATTCTCTTTAATCTACACTAACTAAAAACCAACTTTGATCGTTCATAACAAATGCCTGGAAGATAACTTTACAGCTGACTAATAAGCAGCCATCAGAAACTGCGCAGTAGACACAAAACAAGACTCACGACATTAATAACAGACCGAGACATGCGCAAGAAATCAAGGTCACGACGTGTTTGGCTATTAGCGAATTGTGATGCTGTACTAGTGTATTACTGCTTAGGCAGGAAACATAAGGGATTCTTCATGGGAAGATCGGACTAGTTATGTCAGTTTGAAGACAATTTTAATGAGTTCAGTAACTTTTATCACCGTGAGAATTCCGATTTGATTCGAACTCCAAAGTTCTGAAATTTGTCGGATTGTTGAGGATCTGAATGGTAATAAAACTACAGTTGGTTTTTATGGAGATATTCCGGTGGTTGTTGATTAGGGAAAACACAGAAACAAGTTCAAGACGTTTGAATGGGTCTTCTTTTTCTACAGACAGAGGAACAACTCTATTTCCTGAGGTCGGCGGATCGATTCGCGACACCGGAAAATACTGGATGGCGGGCTTTTCAAATATGTTTATGACTGAATTTTGGGTTTGAGCCCTGGGACTTTTCTTCCTAACTGTCTTCACACAGTTGATCTATTTATTTATCAAGCTGTCCCTGGCCTTTTTATCTGTGGATAAATTTTGATTCTGATTAGAATTCTTAATGGATATAGGTTATTTTCTACTGTTATTTTATTGCTCTTGTACCCAGTAATTTCACTTGTCCTAACCAGTGTTTTCTCTTTGTTCTAGGTAAGTCTCGACTCCGTCCCTGTAGTGGCTGCTATAGAGAGTTTTCTTAATACAATACGTCTGAATGGATCTAGTGACGTAAGTTCACACGTTAGTTCAAAATTCCCAATTTTAACAACAAATATGGCCAACGTTCACTTTCTTACTCGGTTCCTTCTACGTTCAACTTGATGCCCTCCTCACTGAAAACCTTGTCTAACATTTCAAAAATTAAAACTGAACTAAAATCTTATCTTCTTTCTGACACCTTTTGACAATGTTTTCCGATTTATTTATTTATTTTTCTAAGCTCTTTGTTCTTTTTCTGTAATTTTTTGGATTTCACAAATTAACTGAATATGCCATGCAACCATAGTATTTATACAAACATGTTTTTCATGTTTTTGGTTATATGTTCCGTTCTCTGTATTGTCACCATCTTAAATAATTTATAAATTGTCTTTACCCCACAGTTAAGCCTTTTTCAGGCTTTGTGGGTTTTTTGATTATATTCTTGTTAGATTTATTTCTGTAGGCCTATGTCACATTAATTATTTATTTGTACAATTTTGCAATGTTGTATGAGTCATGTTTGTTCTATGTTCTATGACAATAAATAAATTTGTAAACATTTAAAAAACAAACTTATTTATGCGAAAACATCACTCGTCGTTGTTATTGTTGTCCACACTCACACAGTGTCACAGGGTTCTAATAATCTGGTTAATATTTTCATTTCCTCGGGTGATTTAGTGTGAGTTTAGACAAGAATTTCAATGTGTAGTAAAAAATTTCTTCCAGCTAGTCATCTTAGTAAATATTTTCAATGCTGCTTTCTGATTGGTGGTTACCATAGTGATAACAAGTTATGTGGCAGTTAAATTTACTTGCCACTTTAACTGGACATTGAAATACCGGACCTTAATGTGACTATAACAAAACTTATTTCTTCAGTGCCTACTTCACACATCCCCCCTGTCTCATAGGCCACCAGCCTCACCTCCATGTTCTGCCTGGTCGCTCACTCTCAGGCGTAGTTCCCATTGTGAACGTAACTTTCTTCTTTCTTTGTGTTTATCTCAGCGCCTGTGAGGCTGCAACCGGCGTCTCTCCGGTGTAAGGCGGGCTGCAGAACCTGCCAGGCGCAGCTTTGTGAGTGGGCGAGACTAAGATGTTGATATCTGCGCGCGCAGGTTCTTGTTGTGCTAGGAGCCGTCTCGATCTAAACCTCAGTTTCTATCATTATCACATCAGCTCAAGATTTGAGTACCTCAACACAGACAGTGTTGGCTCGAACTTTAAGCGCGAGACTCTGATTCGGGAGGTCCCGGGTTCAAATCCAGTCGACGGTCCTGAAGTTTCTTTTTAGATTTTCCACAGTCGATGATGTGATAGCAATGGATTGAATCCTTTCAAACATCCGTCGTATATCACTTCACTATTGTCACAACTCCAATATACCTAATTAGACACCTGCAGAGGGGCATGCATTGCAACCTGGGCAGGTTTCCCCACTTGTTTTTATTTTTTTTTTAAGAATATCTCTACGTTTAGGGAACTTGTTGAATTTCTAAAAGAGGAATGACGCCCTGAAGATTTTGAACTCATGTGCGTAAACTCAAATGTATGCACATATTTCGCACAATACAACGTATTCTTCGATTTTTACATTCACCACTACTTCATTATTACCATACATTCTAAAATGGGGGCCAACCTTTTGCATATTTCTCATCATTAAGAGTGCAATAGATCATTATACGAGACCACCCTAGCCTAGCTAAGTGAAACACAAGCCAATAATCTACTCGTAGCAACAAAGTGACGTCTCATTGTAGTTACGCTTCCACCGTGGTGTAGTTTATTCTCAATTACACGTGTAGTACCACTGCTGCATGACTGTCATTACAAGGAGCATGACATGCTGATTCCAACTGGCTGTGACTAATTGTTTTATCACTGACATCTCAATGTCAGATTATTACGTAACTGATGCCTCTCGAGACATGTTTTGTCTTTGATTAAGTTTAGAAATATTTTGCAAATTACATAAATTTACATAAAATATAATATAATAAATTATTCAAGTTCGCTTCGGTGGTTTCCTACTTCCTTAAGTTCTTAAGAGGAGACATGCATGCTTATTTTACCAGGTTTAGAATTTCTTCCATTTCAGTCACATATGTTTGAAGTTTTAAATAAATATGTAAAAAAAAAATTATGAAGGCACCTATCCATAGCACTTTTACATAAATTGAATAAGAAAAGTAAATACAAAATAAAACAATTTTTTACTATTTTAAAATGTCAAAATCGACAAATACCTCTGTCATTCTAGTCTTAACCAGCCATCAGGAGACAGTAAGAACAATAATAATTTTGAGAGTGTACATCACATAATGTCCGACCTATGCTTAAAATTGTTCAGAATATAAATCAAATTTGATATTTGATATTTTAATTTCAGTACCCTCAAGTAATGTTTGATAATATACGTGTGTGTATATGAGAAGAGGTGGGAAGAGGAAAGCACTAACAGTTTTATTGTCTTCATATAAACGACCATGTGACATGAAACAAGTTTTCACCTTCGGCTTCGCACCGTCTCTATGACCCTCGTTGCGTAACAATCCAACTAATTAAACTTATCCTCTCTTGGGATTTGTGCCAATGTATCATATTAACCCCTGCGTGATAGTTTATGCCTCGAAATAGTGGATCATTAACAGTCATAACACTCGCCGGAATACCACATACAAATGTAACGGTCTGTCACCGTCTCTATGACCCTCGTTGCGTAACAATCCAACTAATTAAACCTATTCTCTCTTGAAATCTGTGCCAATGTATCATATATTAATTTCCCTGCGTGATAGTTTATGCCTCGCAATAGTGGACCATTATCAGACATAACACTCGCAGGAATACCACATACAAAATGCAACGGTCTGTCACCGTCTCTATAACCCTCTTTGCGCAACCATCCAACTTATTAAACCTGATTCTCTCTTGGGATCTGTGCCAATGTATCATATTTAAATCCCCTGCGTGATGCTTTATACCTCGCAATAGTGGACCATTATCAGACATAATACTCACAGGAATACCACATACAAATGTAACGGTCTGTTCTCGCTTTCTTTCGCGTTACGTCACAGACATGATGACGTCATAGAGGGCTCTGTTCGACGTCTTATCTAACATAGTAAACATACTTCTTTCTCAATGGAAAATCACTACGATAGTTCCTGCGCATTCTGCTTACAAATTAATGCTTTTCCATTTTTTTTTTAAATTCGTATTAATGTTAAAATGTTTTTAAACGGTTTGTAAATATCCTGATTTTACATTTCCGTTTTGTTTCTACTATTTAAATTTCCCTGAAGCTCAATACATTTACAAACGAGTTTATGACGTCTAGGCCTGTGAAATATATCTTCGGTAAATGGGCATTGGGCGATTATTATGAAATAAGTTTTCCTTCAATGAAATAAACATAAGCTTTATATTCGTTAGCCTTATTTCACTTCATTTTTTACTATAATTTGTGTTTATAATTCAATCGGTATACACGGGATATGGACCATATGTATTAAATTGGGAAGACGTTTACAGAAATATGACAACAATGTTGATAACGTCATTTTGCATAAGAATATATTGTTTTTCTATCTAAACAAACGAAAAATACATTTTTTGAGTGTAATTATTATATTTTAATTATTGCAAATAATCTATATTTTTGTTTTGTTACTGTTGTTTATTGTTTGTTGTTAATATTGTTGCTATTGTTGTTGTTGACTGGGACTGACTCCATAATCTCAGCTTTGAGCCTCTCATGGCCAAAGAAAAACCTTGTTTCAAATAGCTATTTGTTCCACTCTTAAGTTCTGAGAGGTGAAGTTATCTCACCATCAAATGTCATAACTAGACACCAGCTTTTATGCACTCGCATGTTCTGAAGTGTGCTTCGTACGCAATGGTGAGAAG
Organism: Sweltsa coloradensis; assembly: GCA_024449915.1. Classification (NCBI taxonomy): domain Eukaryota; kingdom Metazoa; phylum Arthropoda; class Insecta; order Plecoptera; family Chloroperlidae; genus Sweltsa; species Sweltsa coloradensis. The sequence goes on along the minus strand of JAMZAV010000154.1, from coordinate 136,629 downwards.
TGTATTGTTTAGATAAGTGTTTCATGACCTTGAGATATCCAAATATACAAAGTACAGGGGAAATGGTTTGCTGCGTTTGGTATTTTTGTTTAAAAGTTTTTGGAAAATATTTTAAGATATTTAACATTTTGGAGCTAATAGGCATACATTGAATATATTACACATCATTAACTCAGCACTGTGTATGTCCGAGTCTCACTTGAGTAGTACCAGCTTTTCAACGACAGGAAGAGAGTAAAAAAATGAAAAGAAAAGGTTTTCAATAGGCAAACTCGGTGTTTGTTGAGGGAATAGAACACATATTGGTCACTTAGCAAATAGCTGTTCGCTCGGCTAAGAAGCATCAAACGTATATCAAACTTTGCAAAGATGTCAATAAAGCATAAATATGGACAACCCTACAGTCATAGATTTTCAAAATTTTGTCTTGATCATTCAGAAAAAAATAACGAATATAGTTAATTTAAAACTTTTTAAACAAAATCGAAATTCATGAAAAATTATTTATAAATTATGTCAAAACTTATTTTTGAAATGTGTTATTGTAGAGTCCTATATTTCCACTTTCGTGACATATGTTCAAAATTTCAGACACTTGTGGTGTTAGTCATCCGAGCGAACAGCAATTTGCCCAAAACGCATGTGCTATACTCACTGGGAAATACATCATTTGAATGAACATTGGAGAAAATTTTTGTATTTTTTTCTGGAATTTTGCTCAGGGAAAATCCGGTTGGTAATTTTCCTTTTGTCGTAGTGGGCTTATAAACACACATATACCCAGTGAGTCGAGTGAATGCTTCCGCTCGCCCACACCCCGTCAACCTCCACATACCACACATACAGTAGCTACCTAGTACTGTCACACGTCACGCGTCACCAGCTTTCACCAGTCACTTTCCACGCAGACTGTACCAGAGAAGTTCGATCCGCTGTTTAAATATGGACTTCTTGGAAAACGTTCCTTACTTTTACAATTCCAGGAGAGAAATTCTTATTTCTACCTTACCTTTTGCGGTACTCGATCCTGGGACCTTCGGCTCTAAGCACCGATGATCTTGAATTCAAGAGGAGGCAATCAGTCATTGTACATCTTTGTTACTTCACATAATCAAGTACGACTGAAAATGAAGGAAACTTAATAATTTTCCAGAAATTGATTGTACGAAAAGAAAAAATCTATCAAAAACATTCAAAGAACTCCACAATATTAAAAACTAATAAACTCGATATTGAAAATCTGCTATGATTGTGGCGTACATTTATTCACAAATTTTATTCTTATCATTTGTGGTGAAGGAATTGGAACGCGCAGCTAACATCAAATCAGTTTCCCTTCCTCTTAATCTGTTTATCGCGGTTGATTATGTCGTGTCTGTGTGTTAATAATTAATATCGTAATTAACCAGCTGTGCGGTGATAGAAACAATAATAATTAAGCGGGGGCAGATAAAAAATAATGAAATATCACAACTGAAGGGAACAATTCTTTCCATCAACTGTGCGATATATTTCGGCAGCTTCCGCAGCTTTCCTCGGACGAGGCTAGGTTAGTAACCTCGCGGCGGAGGACGATATATTATTATCCCGCAGTTATTGTGCGCGTTCTGTTGTTTTAACAGTGTATTGTTTACTGGTGTACTGTTTTTATTTATGATATGCGGTGTTAGGAGAATTTTGATGGAATTGCTTTTAAGAGAATATAGGACAGTCATGCGTTTTAAGCAAATTCCTGTTAGCTCGGCTATCTGACACCACAGGTGTTCGAAATTTTAGATAGTTGTCAAGAAAGTGAAAATACAGGGCTCTAAAAAACACTTTTTCTCAAATTGATTTTAAATCGGTTGATCTTCACGATTTTCGATTTTGTTAAAAAGTACAAAATTTACTATCTTCGTGAATGTTTTGTGGCTGATTTATACACAATTTTGAAGATCTACTACTGTTGGGCTGTCCATGTATGCTTTATTGACAACTTTGCAAAGTTTCATACTTCGGATGCTTCTTGGCCGAGCGAATACCTATTTGCTAACTGTCAAAATGTGTCCTATTCCCTCTTATCAAACCCCGCACTTGCCTATTGAAAACTCTTTTTTATACTCTCTTCCTGTCTTTGAGAAGCTGATACGTCTCAATGTCAGACTCGGACATCACAGTGCAGAGTTAATGATGTGTGAATCTAAGGGAGCCACGCAGGTCTCACTTACTTTCACCGCAGCGGAACAACTCAGCGGAACCGGCACCCGCTGACCTATACTTACTCTCTGTGCAGTTCTTGTTGCGCAATGGTCTCTGCGCACGCGCGTATGTCTGTCTGTCTGGCAGCTGTGACATTGTTGTGTCACCGCTTGTTAGGCTCTGTGGATCACACGCTTCGTGGCTCCTGGCGGTGTATGATACTAAAGCAGCACTGAGGGAATCTATTAGCTTAGTCCATATAGGAGAAGGGTTTATGGTCTAGGTCTATAGGGCAATGCCAAGCTGGTCGCCCGGATTCTCCGCCAGGATCGCATGATCGGGAAGTGACCACAGGACTCTTTACATTGTGGTTCCAGTGGAACTTACACATGGCGGTGACCAAACGTCGATCGTTCTGCACTCTGGTGGGAAATCAATGCACTACCGTCAAAATATTGTAAACATTTCTATTTTATAAACGTCCAGACAACTGTGGTCACACCCCGATTGTTCTGCGCTCTGGTGGGAGATTAGTTTGACCATTGCCCTATTTGTCGTATCTACAGCGGACCGTCTGGATCGTCTGGATGTAAAACCATTTCCAACATCAAGACGGCGGTAGCACACCGACTGTCATGGCCGACTGGTTGGCAAAAATAACATTGGCGCCATCTAAACACTACTACTTTGTGTATTTGCTAATGGATAAATAATTAATTTACATCCCTATCATAGCAGATTTTAACATGTGTCGTAAACCATTCACTAAATGGAGATCAATTTCGGTGCTTGACTTTCTTGTCGGATAAATAAGTTTGTTTCAGTCAAATCTAGGTGCCCGTTAGGGCGCCGCAGCCAAGCCGCGGTGCGCTACACACTCAAGCACCTTATACACCAAGCAGAGTTGGGGTGATTTCGAGGTGTTACCCAGCCGTCATGTAACGTGATGTGAACTTGAAAACTATCACAATCGAGGGGATTTAGGTACCTGACAACACATGCCAAATTTTATTGGGGTACGATTATTCCTTCTTGGTGAAAAAAATGGCTTGAAACATGCTCAAAATCACTTTAAGGATGTTAGCTACTGCCTACTACTGCCTACTACTGCCTACTACTGCTAACATCTAATACGTCGGCCCGCGATTCTGACCAGACGGGTGGGACTACAATGTTCATATTTTACATGGACATTAAGGTTATAGAAATATAGTCTCTTTTGAAAAAAAAAGTTGAAAAAGTTTGTTGGAAGGCTTCCAAATAAGGGTTTTAAAATAAGCCTTAAACACTTGGCATACAATCAACAAGTAACCATAGTTGCTTGACACTTGTTGACGGTACAAGCAGAGTTAGGCGGGAAAGTGCGATACGTTAACAAATGGCGGACATTAAAAATTTTTCTTCTTTGTGTGGAACGAGAAAAGGTGTCATTATACTCTCATAAAACAAATCAGGAACCGTCCCTGGCCTAGGCCCAGATGTAGAAAATTATTTATAATACAACAGTGTAGGTCTAAAGTTCCATTAGGCTGAAAGGACTAGATCCATTAATACTTACATTACATGTTTGACAAGCCTAGCCAACCCTAGACCAGCACAACCAATTGTTCTGACAAACTTCCCGCACAAATAACTAGTTTTGATTACTAAAAGCCTAATTCAGATAACCAATAGTATGATTGTCCACCTAGGATTTACAAAAATGTTCGGAAATAATACACATATTCTCTTCTTTTTTGGATGAGCGTAGCGAGCGTAGCGAGCGAAGCGAAGATTCCATTTCACTACACTGGAGAAAAAAATCCGGAATGTTTTTTTTTTTTTTTTTTTTGTATTTTTGTGTGTTTGTCCACACGATTCCGGCTAAACCGATACTCCGATTGCGATGAAATTTTATGGAGGCCTTCGAAATCTCTGAACTTAGAACTGCCACGTTTTTGAGCGCAATCGGAAAATTTTTTCTCATAAAAAACGCAATTTTACGATTTTTTTCGATTTTTAAAAAAGTTCTTCGACTTATAACACCTACATGCTTTATCCGATTGTAATGATTTTTTCACAGAACCTTGCTTTTATGAATTAAAATATTCGTGTGAAATTTGAGCGGAATAAAAAAATTATTTCTCATGAAAATCGTAATTTTACCTGTTTTTTTCTTTTTTAAAACAATTCTTTGACTTATAACACCTACATGCTTTATCCGATTGTAATGATTTTTTTACAGAACCTTAATTTCATGAACTAATATATTCGAAATAAATTTGAGCGCAATCGAATAATTATTTCTTATAAAAATTGCAATTTTACGATTTTTTTCTTTTTTAAAAATTACTATTAATTAAAAAATTAAGTTAATTTTTAATAAAATTTAATTTAATTAAAAAAATTAAGTTATTTTTTTTAAATTTAATTTTATTAAAATAAATCTTCGACTAAGTAATGTTTTGTTCACAGAACAACAGAAAATCCGCGTAACACATTGCAGCTCAATGCACCATATACGCTCATCCAACAACGCGGCGGGACTTAAGCGTTTTCCCTAGTAGCCATATTTATAGTCATGATCAAAGTCAGCTTGCTGCTACACACAATGTCAAAGCGAGGTGTCGAATATTAGCGTGCTCATCTGTTTGTTTACATAATTGCAACATTCTAATCTTTTCTTGCAGCTCGTCTTTCAATTGGCCCGCGTTTATGAAGGCACTGCCATCTAGAATTAATATAGAACGTTTTCGAGCTCTTTGGTACGCAATCTTTTTAAAGTGTCTGGATTTCGTGAACCGTACCCCACGTGAATAACAGCAATACTCTTTCAACTCACAACCCATGACGTTTTCTACGATACCGTTCAAGAATACCAATTTCTTCGAAAACGAAAACGACTTCGTTTTCAAATTGCGTTTTCAACTCATCTCCCACGAACTCAAGAATTGGGGTCCAGTCCTTTTACCGTCGTTATACCATGGTTATATCACCTATACCCAGGATGTACATGAATCCGGGTCTAGATATTTTACATCCTATTGTCTATTGTTATTGCTAATACCATAGAAATTAAATCAACTTTGATAAAATTATTATTTCAACAAATAATTTTACAATGGAACTTGAAAAAGTAATGAGATCACACACATAACAAAAACTTGTAGAAATACAGCCAAACCTTACACACTCAAAAGAAATGAGATCTTAAAAAAGGGCCAAGCTCATCTGCCCTTCCACATTTGCGCATTCTTAATTCATAAGCGTACAGTGTCCCATAACAGCAGCCTCGAAAAGCTTGGCAAAATAAAATTTGCATGTTATAACGTTTAAATTAATTAGAAAAAAGAACTTGGTTGAACTATTACGTTTAAATTAATAATCGCAAATTCTATTTTGCCAAGCTTTTCGAGGATGCTGTTATGGGACACTGTACGTTTATGAATTAAGAATGCGCAAATGTGGAAGGGCAGATGAGCTTGGCCCTTTTTTAAGATCTCATTTCTTTTGAGTGTGTAAGGTTTGGCTGTATTTCTACAAGTTTTTGTTATGTGTGTGTACAATTTACGGATAAGTGATATGGTGGGAGCCTTTCTGTTTCATATGTAAAGTTTCAAAGAGGTGACTAAAATTGACTGATTCTATTGAAATATGGTAGAATGACCATGCCTACCATTTCAGACATCTCCGAGTTGACTTCTGAAAAGATTTCAGTGAGGATGTCCGGTGACGAGCTCTCAGCAGCTTCTGCTAATAAAACCTTTGCTTCTCTCTTATATCTCTATTACTCTTTAATGTTTCTCCTCTCCTTGTGCCTAATGGCTCTCGGTTCTTAGGCCAAGGTTAGTGCTCAGTAACCGCACGATCGTTTTAGCAGAGCTTTGCTAACCACACTTTAATTGCCAGGAGATGTGAAAATAGACAAGTACTTGTAAACATCATCCTACACTTGAGAAAAGTTGTCTTATTTCGAGACTTGATGATGAGTTCGTGTCTGAATTAATTGCAGGTTCTTGCTTTACCAATTGTTCAAGTACATTGGGAAAGAGCTGTTAACAGTTTTGATGCGTAACACATTTTTGTTAATACTTGTAACAATTGCCAGGTTATTCCAAATTTATTGGGTGAACGGAGCGAATATTTCTATTTCACTATACATTAAGAATATTAACTCGATCATGTATGCTTTCTTTTGTTTTGTCTGTTTGATCTACAGGACAAAATAAGAACTACTCTTAATCTTGATGAAATTTTAAGTAAACCTTCACATATCTAAACTTAGAACTGCCGGGTTTTTTTGGCACAATCTGATAAATATTTTTTGTTAAAATCGTAGCTTTTACTTGTCCCCCCCCCGATTTTTTCTGCAATTTTGTGTCTGATGTTCGCTCTCTACCAGACAAACGGCTGCACTGATCTTGATAAAAATTAAAAGAAACCTTTTAAACATTTGAACTATTATATGCTGTAAATTTGGGTACAATCGAATAAATATTTCTAATCAAAATCGAAAAAAAAAGTTTAATAATAACTAAGTGGAGTTTATTTTTCAATACCAAACCCAAGCCAACCTTAACCTCTACTGAATAATGATATTAAAATAGCATAGACTCCAGGAAATAGAGAAACCACCATCCTCATATTAACCAGGATAAATGAAGAGTAACCACAGAGTCATCTATGCACCGATAACCTCATTGTGAGTAGACAGTGGATGAGTATAATTATATATGATGACTTCATCGCTTCATGGCAGCCAATAATTCCGCATTGATCCTAGGAGACACAGGGTCGAGTGCGTGTCACTCTGCGTGGCGCTATGCATGCCGGGTAACTGCAGCGGGCGGAAGTGCAGTTGAAAGTTGTCGAGAGTCGGAAGGAAGTTCGCATTTGGCAACACCGCACTCTCGACGCAGCGACGTGAAAGTAGTGGCAGCAGCGGTCACTTCATGTGAAACTAACGCACTTTTAATAATTGACCAAAATCAGTATGAATCACAATGGAATAGTATTAAAATGTATTTTAATGAATTAAAGTTAATACTTGTTCGTATTCGACCGACAGTGTTGGCTCGAGCGTTAGGCGCGCGACTCTGATTCGGTAGGTCCCAGTTTCAAATCCCGTAGAGATCGGCAATCCTGAATAAAAGCTTTTTCCGAAGTTTTCCTCGGTCGTAAATGCGTCACTCCCAGAAATCCTAGCTTTAATTATATTCTTCAACCAATAACCCTGAGTTATAGCCGTAACTAATCACTAGTCCGTCAGAGGTAATCGTATCATGTTTGTTTTTGTGTGTTTTTTTGCATGGATATATTATTTACCCATCCAGAAGTTGTACAGGGATTCGGTTTTTACCTCTAACCCTTAACCCTTGACCCTTAACTCCGCTTAAACCAGGACCGACAGTGCTGGCTCGGGCGCTTAGGGCTTGACTCTGATTCGGGAGGTCCTGGGTTCAAATCACGTCGAGACCGGTAATCCTGGCTCTAGTATTTTTTTCTAGTTTTTCCTCAAGGGATTGAGTCCTTGTAAACAGCCTTGGCTCGGACATCCCATTAAAATTGTCCTATCCCCAACATACCTATATTTCACCTTAGAAGGGGCATATTGCACCATATAACAAGTTTTATTCCCTCGGTTAAAATTTAAATCTTTAACCCAGGTACCGGAATCAGTCCCCTGTCGTATGCAATCACTGAGCCATCTCCTCAGAGATCAGACAATGCATGTTAACTGTAAGATGTGTTGACGCTTGAATACCAACTATAGCTGTCAGGTACAGCGCTGGTCATAAGGTATGCGCGGCGTGTATATGTGTCAACAAGTTAATACCACACTATGTCTCCTGACAGGTGTAGCTACTGCGAGTGTCACGACGTGACACGGTTTACTCGGGTGCTTTGGAAATATAAACAACTGGCTAAAGAACAGTAAAATTATTTATTCTTGGCAGTAGATATTCTTAGGTCGTTTGTTGTTTGTGCAACCTGATGTTTCTGAGTGATAACACCATAGTAGGACTGATTTAATGATAACATGTGAAGTTAACTTTGTGTGATTACGAATAATGGATAAATGTACATCCTATATTAGCAGATTTTCATTTCCGTATAGATCAATCAGAAAATGGAAGACCTTCGTGACCAATTCATAATATTTGCGAACGGAATTTCTTTTTCATGTACTTTCTTGAATCATATTATGTGACTTAAATTTACTCAAAATCTGTCTATTAAGGAGCAAATCTCCTCTATGTATCACTTTTCTGTCCGTCCGTTAACCTGTGTGTGTGTCACGTCTCACGATAAAAACCCAACACGACCTACGATTGACACGCGTTTATTTTGTGGCATATTGTCCTTAACATGAATGATACAGAATCATATTTTGGTGACCACTTGTGACCAAGGGGATGGGGCACTTTCCGTTCCCGGCACCTCCACCAAGACTTGAATTGAATATAATATTTTATTTGTTTATTCTCCTCCAATCTGTTAGATATTAGCTCCTCTCCTTATTGTGAGTACTTCCATACTTGTACCTGTTGAACATTGTTTTGGACAAGTTGTCTACGTGCAGATTCTCTATACCACCATGATCATTTTCTTACTCGCTCACTGGCTTATTGTATATGCGTAGCAATCCTAATGAAATCTTTGATATGACTTCAGGATACCTTTAAGTTCTCTTAACTTAGACTTTAATAAGTTTAGTTAGTTTTATCGAAGGAACATTTCTCATTAAAATACAATTTTTACGATATTTTCTCGAACGTAGGGATGCCGACAGATAGATCAAACACGCTCATCCACCAACGCGCCTATAAGAAGCGTGCTGCTGGTCCTCCCACACAGCACAGCGCGTGCCAGGTGATGACGTCAGAGCTGAGCACGGCCGGTGGTCAACCTCACAACTAACCTACCTTAGTAGCCAGCTAGGAGCGAGTGAGTGAGGTGCTTTACTGTGTAGTGCGGTGATCTCTCTATATAACAACACGTGGGCGAGGTCCTCTCATAGTGCGTGTGCGTGTGCGTGTTACAAGTGCGTTCACGAGGCATCATCCATCATTATATTCTTTCATTGCATTTCATTTATTTATATTTCCCCATCATCTGATCATAAATCATTGAAAAAATCACTTTTTCTCCTAATGAGTTTGAATTGTCATAAACGTAATTGATTTATAACAATATGTTTTTATATTTTATTTTTAAAAGTTATAACGAAATCGTTGGAATATAACTTGAATTACATTATCCAATAATTTTCAAAGTAAAATACGTGTTTTTATTTATTTTTCTGTCACGTCACTTTTTTAACTGTGTTAACTTTTAATAAGTTGGAGTAGCCTTTCCTTAAAGTATTCAACGACATGATATACAATAATTATTCAAGTATCAATCTGTTTTACTGTTGTCACCAATAACTAATTTGGAACACATTTATTGAAAAAAATACCTAGATTCAATTCGTCATTGCTGAGACTTTGGAATGTAGTTCAAATAAATAAAATGATTGATTCGTTAATATTAAGTTTAACTCACATGATCTCGTTATTAATTTCATCGCCATCTTTAATTTCATCTGCCCATCATGTTCTTATTATTATTTCGGTTATATTACTAGCCCTTTATGTTTATTTCACCTCGGTGAATCACCAATCAACCGATAGAGGTAGCTTCCACGTTACGCGCGCGACTCTGATTCAAGAGGTCACAGAATCAATTCCCACCACCAACATTCTTGTCCGAAGCATTGTTTCAAGTTAAATGAAACATGCTATTAAACATTCCCTCCCAACAGTATCTTACACTTTTCTCCTTTTATCCCCTGAGGGGCAAGCTAACCCTGAGTTTGATATTTTGAAGTGGGAAGCGAGTGCCATTGTCTGTCACCATACGGCTGAGTTTGCCAGTGGTCGATAATGCGTTATTTACCTCTCGTCTGATCTTGATCACGCGATACGTGTTATTGCGCTATTAATGAGGTAGCACTAGTTCATATCACGCGAGTGTTCCCGGTAGTCGTTGGTTGGACCCCTTCCACCGGCAATCCTGACTGAAACTTCTCCCGAGGTTTTCCTCAGTAGTTTATGTGAATGCAAGAGAACGAGTCCTCTTATACACCCCTTGAACGTTCAATTTACAATCACCCAACTCCAAAATACTAATTTGACACACATAAAACAATATGTACAATATAATATAATATAATATAATATAATATAATATAATATAATATAGTATAATATAATATAGTATAATATAATATAATATAATATAATATAATATAATATAATATAGAAGACACATAAAAAGATATGCACGGTTTTGCTTAGACGTGATTATCTCAAGAATTTATTCATCTTTGTATTTTATTCTTACTCTTCTTCTACACTTTGACATCTAAATTGTTTATAAACATTCAAAATTATAAAGATACAAATTGGTTCAAACAATATTTTGTTATCGTTCCTTATCTTAATACTGATGCTATGAGAACTAACTAGTTTCATATCCAGGTTCGTGGAGGTGACACCAATGTTCATACCATATTTGTCCCACGATCGTGAACAATACCTATCACATTTCAACACAGCTGTTGGATAATGTCATTGTTCAACGTTGCGTCACTCACAAAACAATATGATATTGACAGGCCGATAAAGAACGCGGCTTCTAATGTACTTGACCTCACTTATGTAAAGTCATTTCTTGTTGGAACATCACTCATTTCCTTACGTCATTGGTTAAAGTTGTTCAAGTATTAACCGTTCATTATGCTTTCTTTTACAATGTTTTAACTTTTTTTAAAGTTTGATTAATATTTTTATATTATACATAAGTGTGACTTGGGTCTTGGTAATATTCTCCCGGTGAAGGCTACGTGCTCAGTTACTTACTCAATATTTTCCTTGAGTCGTCAATAGTCGATGATTAACATTTAAATTGCAATAATGATAATCGTGGATTTTTTCTTGTGAAAACGCACGAATATTCTTTAATTTTCACATTACAGTTTAGTTATATTGTTTAATGACACCTCATTATATTTCACGATATTTTAATGAAACTGCGTACATTGCCTTTAGAAAAGTATAAAAGCACCCGAAATATTGCGTGAGATTCATTTATTTCCTTATGGAATTACTGTGAATACTAAATAATCTTAAATATTGTAATTACTATAGCCAAAGATTAGTCTTATAGCTAGCTATTCTCGTGATTTTGTCCATTCCAAGCCGCGAATATTGTACACGTTTAACCACGATTCTTCCACATCCAATAAATTAGTAATCGAGATCACGTCTTCGCGATACCCTCGTTGCGTTGAGTTTAAATGAGACGTTAAACTCCACTTAACAGGAAATATTCGAGAAATAACTGCGGTCAACGAAGCGACTACATTTTCTCTTTCAAACTGCATAAATTAATTGAATACTTGTTTTTATGTGTGGAAACTTATTATTGGAGTTTATTACTTTCATTATTTAGATTCGAAGGTTTTTGATATTATTTTAATCATTTTGCTTGTTTTTGCTAGATTCTAGAAGATAAGTTATAAATAAGCAATAGGGCCTTCGTACTTGAGAGAAGAAAAAAACTGTTTCAATTTGGTTTTGTCATTGGTTGAAATTATTATGATTGTACTTATTTATTATTTACACTTATGAGTTAAATTGCAGGAATTAGTTTTTTATTGTATATACACAAACACACCTTCACACGCAAACAAGCACGCACTAATACTCCAACATACACACGCATACGAACATCCTTGTTTCTCAATCATTTTCTAGTTCACAAACGTTACAAAGTTCACACGCAAAGAACAACGCATGAAATTAATTTTAATTTTTAATTTTCCGGATAGATAATAAATATTTATCAAATAATAATTACTCAACATTGTATACAATGTCAAACACATTATACTAGTTATGAATTCATAAAATATAATATGCAAATACGTAATATACAAAAAATAGAAGGGCAATAATGCTATAACACAGATTTTAATCTTAAAACACATTTACTCATTATCACGTTAGCAAAAAATATTGACTTTCCACTGTTAGTAATTTTTATATTACATAGAACTATAATTTTAACATTCATATTATTAAGCCTTCATCTTCTACATTTGAGGGTTTCAGACCCGGTATTGTAATTGTAAACAAGAACACATGTCGTTCATTGCATAATTCTAAACTGTTAAGCCTTCATTTGCAACAGAATAATATACATATTCCACTAGCTCAAATTTATCAAATCTGTGTTGTACAGAAATCATTGCCACAAGGGCACAGAATGAAATAACATTGAACAACACATTTTACAAATCAATACAAAACCAGAAAATAAAAAGGTTTTTCCTAACATACAGAAATGATAACACCTTATTTTGACGCATGTGTTTTACAGTATTGTAATTTGTACCTATGCAATTGTAGATGGTGGGGTCGAACAAGTGTCCTCTCAAATTAGAATCAGCCTTGCTACCGCTGAACCAGTCGAATATGTTAATTGTCACAGGTTAATGATTTGCATTGTATCGTCACATACATTGCATTCATTACATCTAAATGTCAACAATATATGCATGCATCAAAGTACAATGATCGACGATATGTAAATTAGTAAACGCACTAAACAAATCAGTATTTATTAAAATTAATGACGTAAGATCCTAATTGACATTTAATGTGATGACTGTTTAAGAGCACATTATTAATGTTTGTTTTTGTGATGTAAAGTTGTTTGTGTACAATTCAATTACTACTAGGCTTGCGGGTTTGTAGTCTTGTTAGTGAGGTCATTACTGGTAATATTAAACGATGCTTTTAATAATTTGAAACGACATATGATTATGATTGCATGATTCATCCTATTAAGATTATTTTAAGATCACAGACAAACAATTTCGTGGGTAGGAATTTCCCAATGATATATCTTAACAGTTTAGACGTATCTCAAAGCTATTTTAATAACAATTATGTTGCCTGTGGGAAAACTTTGTTAATTTTCCACAGAAGTACCCCAAACGTTTCCACAACCTTTTCAGACTGGGTCTAAATTAAATCATTTTAAGCAATCAATTCCAATTTCTAACTTTTTCACAAAAATGTAAGTGTTTTTCAAAACAATTCATTTTGTTTTTAAGGATTTTTGGGGTATTTTGGATTGTGAATTAAAGCTTAATTTTTAGTTAAAATTAAAGTTTTGTATTATTGGTATCTTAAATAATAGCAATACTGTAGAGATTAATTACACTACTGGGACAAACCACATTTTCCCCATTTTTAGCCCTTTTTGTAGATTTGTAAATTAGATTAAATTAGATTAAAAAAATCCCATTGGCATTGAAATTTTTAATTATTCATTATCCACAAAAAAAATTGTTAGCAAATTTAAAAACTATTTACCCGGATTAAAATTTTAAAGTTGATGTGCCTTTAAATGTCCAAAGGGTCTGAAATGGTTGGAATGAGGCTTGGGTCAGGACGCTCAGCGTCTTGAGTTCTGTATCTTCGTATCCTTTACGCAGAAACAACGTTTGTTTTATTTTAAACAATTTTAGTAAAATTAAATTTTATTTTGGAATCTTATTTTCAGTCACAGTTTTTGTTACGTCGAGTCCTCAAAGCCCATACAAATTTTCAACCTTTCGTCAATTTTACATATTTCTCTACACGCAAAAAGGTCCATTGGCAAACAGTAACATACATATAGCTACTTGTAGTATGCAGGCATTTCCTTTCTCAGTATGCACGCTAAATCTTCTTGACCAAAGGACATAGTTCGAAAAGGACGAACGCACCTTTACAACTAGATGAAACGGCGTTCTCGTGATAATTTATGTTTATTGATCACTAACAACAGGTATTAACCCACAAGTGTAAGGTAGGCCTAACTAAAACTAAACAATTCAAAATACAATTTAAAACAATACAAACACTTCTCGATTTGGCTAGTCGTGAAACACTCCCGTAGATGGAATTGTTAATATTTAATACAATTCAGAAGCTAAAAGATCCATCCCGTTCGGGGTTCGTTGGCTAAGGCGCCTACCTGGAATGTGGGAGACTCGGGCTCGAGCACCGATAGGGATGGATTCTTTAACTTTTGAATTGTATTAAATATTAACACAAATACGTTAAACAAATCATTAAATACATGAACAAGTACTATAAAATTAAAATTAAGCTGTGTAATTTCATCGTAACTTCGGACTTCATATACGCAGAACTTTTTCACCGGCTTCGAACTAGATACACATACTTTCTCTCTCTCTTCTCAATGCATCTTAATGCAACTCAATATCAGAAACAACAATGATACATTTTTCTTGAGTAAAGAGCTAACAATACCACTGTGGGAATATCACAACTTATAATGCGAGCTATGAACTGAATACACAGCTTAATAACGTGTGTGTTATGGGAAGTGTTCGAAAGTGGAACTTATCAGTCATTGTTGCCAACATTTCATCCTTTGTCGTGAACCTAGCTTTGTGTGTCAGTTGGCGATTTGTCAATTGTCATTATAGTCTTTGGATGAAGGATTTGGTCTAGATTTCTCGATTTATAATGTTGGGAAAATCAAAACGGAAGTAATTTAAATCTGTATCACTTTCCTATTTAATAATTGTGTTTTCATAACTTTTATCACAAAAGTAACGCTTTACATTATTAATGACATGTATTTCGCAACAATTGTTCGTAATTTTTGTGAATAGTTTTTATGGGAATTATACATGACTGGATACAAAATTTTAAAATTTTAATTAATATTATTAAATACTATTCTTAATTTAAATCAGTTATAACAGAAATGTATCTGCATTAAAGTTATAACATATAAATAAATACATATATTGGTGGTTAACCTACCCAGTACAAAATTCCCCCTCTTTAGGTGACTATCTAGGTATTAGATGTCGTCTGCTAGGAGGGAATATTTATTAATTTTTAATTATTTATTTATTTATTTAGCGTTTACCATAATCAGTTAAAAACACTGATTTACAAATGAGGACGATTAAATAAAACTAATTACATAAATGCAGACATAATTAAGTTTATTAATTATTGTATAATGTATATGACTTAATCCTAGAACTCACCGTTTTACTACTAAAAACCTTGGCAGAAACCTTCATTTTAGAATAACCCGTAGCTGGTATTGAACCATCGGCCTCCAGAATTTAATAACGCATTATTTAATAACTGAGCTAGCTTTATTAGGCAGAAAACACAACAATCAACCTATAAACTTAATTAATTATCAAAACCGCTACAAATATAATTGAAATGATTATTCTGATTCCTTGAAAGCTCCTATATAAACTCAATGAAACGTCATCACATGTTCGGAACCTAACCTTGACCATAAAGTTATGTTTCATTCCCTGTCGACTTCAATTCATTATAAAAAAAACTTCTGTGATTCTTATCATCAAGCACAATGCCAATGTTGGCTGCATGACGCAATGCGATGCATCAATTGAAAGTATATTTACAACAATAATAATAGTAATAACTAATTATAATTTCCTGTTTAACTATAGGCAGCCATTTAAATGCACGTGGTATTTTAATTATTTTAAATGCTTGATTAGTTAATTACAGGAGTTGCGAAATACTTTTGTTAAATTATGTATTTATTTGTTCATCACATTAATTAAATTCATTATCTAAGAAGCTTAATAAGCAGAATTTGAATAATTTACAAAAGAAGAAACAGAAGATAGTCATTTCAATGGTAATGTTATTTTATGTAGATTAATCAAGCAAACTGTTTGTTCTTTTATGGAGGGGAAATGTTTTCAGAAGTTGTTTGCCCTGTATGTTTCCTCATATGGTTGAAGACCACCTCTCAGCCGAATGGATCTAAAACCCGATGTTTACCACCGATCAGACCAAATTTTGAAACTGTCTTTCGCACCGGCCAGAAAATATTGTCTTCCTCACAAGTCTAAAGCAAAAGCCGACCAATTACAACTAGTATATCTCACAAACTTAACTACGGAATCGAAATAATGTTTCAACTGTGATTTGCACTTCCTTTAGTCTCTTCAATACTGTTATCTGTAGGGGTACAATAGACTGATAACAAATTAACACAACTTTGAAATTTTCAACTATGTCACATCATACTAGGTTGCTGAGCTAAATCTGGTTCATCAAAGATAAGTTTTATTCGGGTTTGCCTCTAACGGGTCTCGAATCGCCGACCTCCCGCACAAATCTCGCCCGCAACGTGTGCGCAATCATTTCTTCTGGTGATTAATGCATGCATCAACCTTGGCACTGGTGTTTTTCATCATCGTGCACAACCTCTAGCTAATCCTTCTACAGGTGTCCCTCGCCTCGGGCGTCAAATCAAGTCTCCCCCCCCCTCCCCCTCTCCTACCTCGTCTTCCTTCATCTGGCTCTCCTTGGACAAACCTCAGAGTCGACGTGGTCGCGAGCGAACGAACTCACCGCCACCTTCACTCTCTGCTTTCAGAAACTAACTACCTGCATTATTCAAATTTTCGAACGTTTTCAAATAATTCGAACGTTATGTGTCGGTGTTGAGTGTAACAAGTGAACGTGTGTCCAGGTGATAATAACGTGCAAAGTGTTTGAGTGTTTACACATTACTGTGCGGACGTGATTTCTACGCTACGATGATGAACAGCAGGAGTAAACTGTGCACGAAACTTACGAGGAAGTTCCTGCGAAAGTGGTGTAAGTATTTGCATGTTACACTTTTTAAACGAACAGAAACACTTTCGTATTGGTTAGTACCAGCCAACACTCTCAAAACCTGCCTAAAAAATTTGATTGTATGTTTTTTTTGCAAATTTGAAAGGGTCTGCACAATTTGAATGTTACTTTTGAAAGCAATCTCTTCCCGTTGCAGAAATGCAGACTGGCAAAGCAAACTTTTAGATTTTATGTATTTACAAAGTGGCTACTATCGTAGTTTATTTCAAACTTCTTGTTGGTAACACTGAATGGATCATAACTGTGAAAAGAGTTGATTGAAAAGTTGAATGAATATTTAATTGAACATAAGTGAAATTCGCATAATTTGTAAATGCATTGCATTGTAAAAACATTGCAACATGCTGATAATATCATATCTGCATCAGACTCTAACCTTACCTGAAATATATTAACATTATATTGTCCATGTGGTAATATTGAGACGAATCTTAGTTTATCACGTTTGATAAGGTTGACACAATATATTGGACGATCTTTGATCAAGGTTTTGAATATATCGACAGTAAACGATTGGCATTCCTTGCTGTTGCATTGCTGGACTTTTACTTTCACTGCTCGTTGCTGATCCCGAGCTTAATTGCCAGTGAACATGATCATGTTGAGAGGCTAGGAGCAATCTGGCTTATGAAGACCTTGGTTTACTTTGGAAAAACTAGCAGGTTCATTAATCATTTCTCCAAGTTGGATATTTGTTACCTCACTCGGAAGTTTTTCTACCTAGAGAGAGTAATTTGAGGGAGCCCTCCTCTATATGCATCACTTCTCTGAACGTCCTTCAGTATATGCATCACTTCTCTGTACGTATGTCTGACTATGTGTCACTTCTCGGTACGACTGTCTGACTATGTGTGCACTTCTCTGTACGTCTGTCTGCCTGTGTGTCACTTCTCTGTACGTCCTTCAGTATATACATCACTCAGCTCCAGTCCGTCCTTCAGTCTGTGTCACTTCTCTGTACATCTGTCTGTCTGTGCATCACTTCTCTGTACATCTGTCTGTCTGTGCATCACTTCTCAGTCCGACTGTCTGACTATGTGTCACTTTCCACGATAAAAACCCAAAAGTGGCTCCGACGGACATGAGGTGTTGTCATTGTCCTTGAACAAGGATGATACTTGCCTCCGACGGACATGAGGTGTTGTCATTGTCGGGGGGGCTAGTCCAATCCAAAAGTGTAAATTCTTTGAACCTTACACTATAATAGATATGTTTAAATATTCTCATACCAATTCTCGTGGTAATGAATTGAGATTTAACTAAAACATAATAATATAGAGATGTAAGAAGTGATTATAGTCATGTCCTCCAGTTACTTATATCGAATCACATGTACGTTAACTTTTTGAGTCAATTAAAAAAGACAATTTCTCCCAGAAAGAGACAAAACCAAACAGAACTTTAGATAATTCGTCTTGAGCGAGAAGCTTCCTATCTTGAACCCGGCGGCAGGGACGACGAGGCAGCCAGAGGAGAGGAGCCGAGGTATGCTGCTGGATGTCATGTATCTCGGACAGCCAAGGCCAACAGCTAGCGCAATTATTTCCAACCACTTTTACATCGCGGAGACAAATTCCTTCGGCGAAGTCTTGTTTTAGATAGAGTGGACCTATCTTGTAGCAGCAGAGTGTCAAGGGTGTTGTCTTTAAGACATTATACCTTCCACTTTACAAGAAACAGTCTAGTGAACAAACACTGGTGTTGCAGTTTTTATAACTGAATAGGGTCACGTAAACAAATAACATTTTAATCGCCAATCCAACCCCAAAACGTCAAATCTTATGTACGACGACCTATACATAAATATAGGGGACGAACTACTTATTAGTAGGCGTACTAAAATTTCCAAATCTATCTTGAATCGATTTTCAACACTCCTGTATGTTTTTACAATCCGTTTACGAATACTCAAGTCAAAATTGAATGGAGAAGTAAAATTTTGTATTTTGCGCTGTTGTTTATCTCACATTGAGGATTTTTTTATTGGTACCATGAAAAAACAAGATTAGTTTTATGGTAAATAATTACTTTTCTGCCCAGCCATTTGTGTTTTCGTCGTGTGTCCACTCCTGGAACCATAAACATCAGAGTGGTACTGGTTTCAACCAGTTTCGCTCATAAACTATATTCCTCGTAACTATTAGTTCACTCAGACCTCGGAATTCCATAACAGACAGAATATTTCCCAACTCCCTCGAGTCTCAAATCTCACGTGTTCAGCAACACACGTAACTCTGCTTCTCATAGCAGAGTTTAACTAATTAGGTGCGGGCAATGGGGGCCCAGGACCGCTCACTTTCCTATACCGCATGAAAGTGAGAGTTTTATACGTCTACTTTCGTTTACCAAGCTCAAGTTCTTGAACTACCTGTTGGTCGACTCAAGTTTAAAGGCAAGGACAGGTTGACAAAGATGGACAGTTCTTATTCCCAATCTAAGCTAGTTAAATTTACTTGTGGTCTAATGTGTACGTATAAATGTCTGAAAATTATTCTAGTCTGAGCTAGAAATTCTGGTATATTTGTTTACATTTAACAATATGAACCTAGACGGAATGATTTACTGACTTTCGGAAATTGAGGCTTGAGTGTCTAAAAACTACTAGATACTTCACATACTAATTTCTTATTGATTCCTATATCTCTTGAGAATCTTCAACCCTTCGAAGAACTTCCAACAGACTTCCTTTAAGCTTTAAGCATTCGTCTTCGTCTTCGTCTTCGTCTTCGTCTCGTCTTCGTCTTCGTCTTCGCTCGTCTTCGTCTTCGTCTTCGTCTTCGTCTTCGTCTTCGTCTTCTCTTTCATCCACTCCTCGTAGTTACCTCAAACTAAAGAGTAGATAAAAACACTTGTTCATAATTACTCCGTGCTAAACCAGTTTTTTCCCTACATCTTGGAAGAGAATATTGCTCAACATTCTAACTATGCTATCTAACTAACTCTTATGTTTTAGTTATGTCAGCTTTGTTACCCAGTCACGCGCACAACCGCGCCTCGGTTTCGACTTTCGATAGGTAAATAAATGTGCGTTATAGTAATTAAGTAATAGATCTGATATTACACAACTTTTCGAAGCAGTTACTTATTGGCCTAGAATGATATTTGTCTCATAATATCTGAAGCACTGCCTCCTAGATGTTGCTCGTGGCTTCTGAAGCACTGCCTCCTAGAGGTTGCTCGAGGCTCCTATCTGAAGGCTGCTTCTTTACGATCACAACATTATCTATCCTTGGTTTCAGTGTTAGTTTTTTTTTAATTAAAAACAACCACTCAGTTAACTCCTTACTATGAAGAACTATTCATAATTTAAAGAAGGAGGATGGTCTCAAAATAAATTAAAATGGCTGCAGTTTTATAGTTTTCTCGCCTCAGTATGTACAACCAACTAAACATTGATCTTCCAGGTTTTTCAGTTAAAATTTCTTCAAATTGGTGCTTCCTGATTAAAAACTTAAATGTCATTGTTAAAGGCAACTATCTCATTCAAAGTAAAACCCCACCCCGGTTTAACAGCGACAGCTCCAGAGAGTCGAAGTTTACACCTATCCCATGCTCTGATCGCACTCTGACGGAATGTGATTACGAAGCACAATGACCCTGGGTTATAATAGCGAGACACCTGAGCGCCGTGTTGTGTTATGTAAACCGGTGCCGTACACACCTTAGCTGGACGAGTCATTAATATCAGTTCTCACCTCCCCTTCATTCTCGGGACGTTCTCGCGTCTACCACCCCCCTCCCCTCATCTGCTGGGTTCCAGACCCCAGACACAGGGGTGACTTAATCACATTTTTGTTAAGCCCCGGAAAATAAATCTAACTTAAAATAAATCTGGAAGATTTCAAAAGTGTTTATTTGTGGCATCCACAGTAAAAGTAAGTTCAGTACTGTAATTTTGTGTATTGGGGTTTTAAAGGGCTTTATTTAAAGCTACTTTGATAAGTTTGAAGCTTTTCATCATCATCATTATCGTTTCCTGCTTCTGCCTGGGTTAGCTTGGGTTTTCCAATCAAATTCTTCCACTTCCTTCTCTCCTCCCACATTTGTTTCTCGTCTACATCTTCAGTCTTCATAGTTCTTTCCTCTTCTACAATGGTCTTCTTTCATCTCTTCCTTTCTTCTATAAAACGTAGCTTCTGCTTCATTTTATTATATTTTCCTCCTTTTTGAATGTTTTAAAATTGTGAAACAAACTGTTGTCGGTACGGTGTACCGTCGTACCATTAGTAGGTACCGGCATAGCTTCCCCCCCCCCACTTGAGTCACTGGTCCAGGCAGTGGACTTTCCCCCCATCCCCCCCCGTTCCTACGCCCCTGGGTCCAGGGCAAACACTTCAGCAAACTTACCTTGAGAACCAGGCATTTCAATATCGCTGTGCTGGTCTTGTCTAGTTGACTGCGATATGCTAATCTATCTCTCTCTCTCTCTCCTCTCACTCGCCGTCATCCGGTTCTCGGTAACTCGAGCCTTTAGTCTTGGAATGTTCATTGAAGGAAACTCCTTGACCTCCAGTAAAGATTCTTCTACTATTGCTAAACAATCGTCCTGTTAGTCATCTAGGAGTCATCTCAAACTGGTGACTCGACGCGCGATGAGTGGGATGCCGGAAGCTTCTTGTCTTGAGAGATCACCCTGATTATCCTGACTCGATGTATTCCGAGTAGCGGAGCCTCCAAGAACGAAACGACTACAAAGAAAATTCGCAAAGTTTGCGTGTGAGATGTTAATAATAATAATAATATTGAAGCTGACGCAAAACACGCGATACTCGAAAATAATTGAATAGGATAGACGTAAAATAAATAAATAAATAAATAAATGAGAGGCCATCGTGAATCCTTGTTAAAGAAATTTTGAGTTAAAGGGCTAAATAATATAAAATTATACAAATATTCGTAAAGATTGGCTTGTACGAAGCATTTAAAATGATCAAATATAAATTTTGAAGACAAAAACTAAACAAATCGACATTTTGTTTCTAGATACATCCTGCATCAGTCCTGTAAGAAATGTTTACTTTCTAGTATTATACTTGAAGTGTCACTTTATTTGCCAGAATGTGTCTGTATATAATTGTGCAATGTAAAATAATGAAATGCCCTAGTGGTGACTAAACACCTTGCGGTCGTGAGAGAAGGATGTGAATACACCGGAAGAATAAAAAATGTTTTAAAATAACCAGCCAGGCAATTGTCCTGGTTACGAGTATTCTGACCAGCAGCACTTCACAGAATAGTATGACAACAATAGCAATTAGAATTGTACCGTGTTTGTGAGTCATTTGATTCTAAAACGAGTTCTAAAAATGGATGTAGTTCATATTTAATGTTTTAGGTTTATATCGTTGTAAACTTTTCCTGCTGTAGCATTATGCACAAAGCGACTGGCCAGCTTAGCCTAATGAACGTTTGTTTAAATGTAACATTGTTTTTTGTCACCACTCGCAGATTCATCGTTAAAATTGTGAAACTAAAAGCAAATCAGTTTCTAGCTTCAGTGAGCTGATATTGATATCCTTTATTTTTAAACAGAATCCACAATTGGAGGGAATTTTGACTCTATAAACGAAAACCATTTATAGTATAGCCCATGCCTAAAAAGAAGATGCAGTAGGCCTACCTGCTAAACTTACCTAGTTTTTAATAAGTATAATCTTCTAAATTTCTAACTTATGTTTACATTAAACTTGAAAACGTGTTTGTCAGTGGTAAATAAGGAAGCAGAGTTCCCCCGTATGTATCACTGTTCTGTCCGTCCGTCTGTGCGTGTGTCACGTGTAGCGCTAAAACCCGAACATGACGTGAGTTGTTTTGTTGGCATTCCCGTCAACAAGGATGATACAGAATGTATTTGGTGACCCAGGATTAGGAGGGGCGTTGCTAGCCTCACTATCACACTATCATATTTTAAACACAGTGTCAATTTACTTCTTTTTTCTTGTCACTGTCGCTTCTGTCTTGTCTGAACTGCTGCTCGGCGGTTGTAGTAAAATAGTAATAAAAATAGTAAAAGTCCTCGGACATCCCTTCACAATTGTACAAACTCCAATATACCTAGTTAGACTCCTAAGAGGGGCATGAATTGCACCCTGGGTAGGCTTCCCACGAGAAATTTAAAAAAAACAGACCAGGTTTTCATTAAGTCCTACTGTTGAGCTATAGCGTTCACCATACAGGAAGGCGGTGATTACTCCAGCGTATAATAAGCGTTGTACTAGACACGTCTAGGAATGCGGGTGGGAACACCGAGATGTTTTACCAGACGTTAAACTAAGAGTAGATGTTAAATCGCTCGTCACGGCTAGTTTAACATTGTGGGCTGGCTCAGTGCCTACGTACGAGGTTAGCGTGAGAGTCGGGCGTCGCTGAGGCCGAGTTTTAGCGCCCAGCTTTCTGTTTTGTTGTTTCTTTATCGGGTAAACGGTTATCATTTACAATTTTTTGCTTAAAAATTAGTAACCGAACAACCTATTAGATACAGTACTCAAATTTCTTAATCCATTCACCAATTTTGCCTGTAATTGACTTGTGAACTTCAGTAATTTATTTCAAATACCTATACATTTCTAAAACAAATTTTCGTACTGGATCTCGAGGTTTAAATCTACAGTTAATTTTGCAACAGTCGCGTTGATGGATGAGCGTTTTGTTGGTGCATTGAGCACTACCATGCGTTCAATTTATGGAAGTGTATGAATGTATGCGCATATTGATTCTCTAGCAGAAACCTTCTATCATGTCTTCTTTGTGATCTCACTTGGGTGTGTCAATCTAAAACAGTTCTGATGTGAAATACTTCAGGATGACCCCCAACTCTATTTCTAATTAACATGGTGCAAAGCAGGAAGTTGCGGAGTTTTCCTTTTATGGTAGAAATAGAATCGATGTTCATAATAATAATCTAAGTATGGTTTCCTTGTTTCTTAATGAGAGGTTGTATTTCAAGAAAGTGTCAAGTTTAATGGGGTTGAGTCGTTAATGGTGCAGCGGCAATCGGCAAGTTATGAAAGTTGGACCCCTACCGGCGGTAGAACAAGATGATATTATACTTTTTAGAAAGATTACTTCAAAATACATACGATAAGCCGTATCCAAGAAAAATCCATCTTGTTCTACATGCCGTTTTGGCGCTTTGAGTGCGTCGCGACGCTTCCGCACGGCGCTTCACTCTTTTGATCATTATTTCCAAACCAACTAGGGTACATTAATAAACTTAGTACCATTGTTTAGAAGAAGAATAGCACTTTTCAGTGAATACCCACATTTACCCATTAAAAATATTTTAGGGTATTTTAATTGGCCTAAAACGCAAAAATGTGACTTTTTATCAATTTTACTTGGATATTCAATGTCACTTAACGAGAAGAGTTGTAAACATATTGTTGGTTTATCAGTCTTAAAAACATGCTGTCACATGTGTTATAATACTACAATGCACAGATAGTTACCCAAAGTCACTGAGATTGTGCATGACATACGTTGTTCGGCCGCGCGGTCTTATTTATTTCCGCTGACGCTTCCGCACGGCGCTTCACTCTTTTGATCATTATTTCCATATCAACTACGGTACATTAATAAACTTAGAACCATTGTTTAGAAGAAGAATAGCACTTTTCAGTGAGTACCCACATTAACCCATTAAAAATATTGTAGGGTATTTTAATTGGCCTAAAACGCAAAAATGTGGCTTTTTATCAATTTTACTTGGATGTTCAATGTCACTTAACGAGAAGAGTTGTAAACATATTGTTGGTTAATCAGTCTTAAAAACATGCTGTCACATGTGTTATAATACTTCAATGCACAGATAGTTACACAATGTCACTGAGATTGTGCATGACATGCGTTTGTTCGGCCGCGCGTCTTATTTACTTCCGCTGTCGCGCAGTGTTCACTGTGAGTTCCGGGCGCCGAACAGAACACATATAAGAGAAAAATTGGCAATACAACTTTTAAATCAATTAAATATGTAAGAATTTAAATCAATTTCTAAAAAATTTGACACACGTCACGTCAAATTATAATTAAGGGTGTAGCACGTATAGGCATGTTAAAGTGTGTATGACATTCTTGTGTGGCTTTTACTGGAATGTAATATAAAGATACCAAAAACATTTGTTATGTTCCCATAAAATGAATGAAGTATTAAAATTAAAATATGAAGGGTATTTTTATTAATACTGTATAGGCTTTACCTTATTGTTGTTATTAATAAGTAGTTTTGCTCGCCATTCTCGAGTTGCAGACGTCTCTGTGCTAAATTATTTTACGCATAGGATTATTTTATAGAATATTTTCACCATTTTTAGTTATGGATGGATTCTAAAGAGTGTACTATCGATCTTTGAATCTCGTCTCTCGTGTTCTACCTTGGATTTTCTGTAAATAATTGTGTTCAGCTATTACTTACATAAATATACAACATTACGTTATAGTTTGCGTTTTTCAATCTTTACAGTATTATAATTTGCATGCTTTGTATACATTCAGTTTTATTTACATTTCTCCAATTTCCATCACACCCACAAAGCGTGTTTTGTGCCCTTAAACCCCAATAACTAACTAACTAACCACAAGCAGTGATACAAAGCTCGTTTGCATTGGCACTTGTCTGTTTCACACTGCTTGTCACTACTATAAAGATGTGTGATTTGTTGACGTAAATACAATATTATAAGACGTTGTATGTTCTCCAACCGTAGTCGAATGAAAGCAATAACGGATTTGCAACATGGCTCTAACACCATTCTAACACCATACCAAACATTGAAATTTGGCCCTCTTAGCATGCAGTTGAAATGCATTATCATCAGTAGGGGTTCATTAGGGCTTCATATTTATTTATCCGTAGTTTTAGTTAGAGCAAAATTTTAATGTGTGAGAAAATTCACTTCCAGCTTTCGAAAATGACAATACACAGTAACATCTTAAAACAAATCATGTTCAAGTATATTTTGACAGTGCACACAAACATGGCCCATCCATAGACTTGCATGTTGATTGCAATTATGTTTTGTTATTTGGTGGTAATATATAACCAAGGCATGTCGTTGGACTCTGACCAGGTTTGAGCTGCTTTCATAAACAAATGCATAAGAGCTTCCATTACGTTTTAATAACTCGTACACCACGATTAGTTGTTAACCTTGCAGAAGAGATTGGCAGTCACATCAGCATATATTCCCAGTAGAGTTATTAGTTGGTAAGTCCTCCATCACCAAACATTGATTTTATACTGGCCAAAAACGCCTATGTATTATGCATGCCACCTAAACGCATTCTTATTTTACAGGGAGATCAGCTGGTTTACTCCGGTTTACTCCATAAGATTTTCAGTTCATTGCTATTTATGGCAAGATCTGCAGTGGCCATAATATGAGTTTGGTCGATCTTCTCAGCAACGTTACCGAGGTTGAGAAGTGCAGTGTATATGAAGAAAACGTCAGAAGACTGATGATGATGTTGAAGTGTTAAAAGCCTTCCCATGATGATGGAATCTTGAAATATCACTATATAAATCGGTGATTAAGCGATACATTTTTCAAACTAGGCACTTGATTTGTGATTAAAGATAGGTCTCCTCATCAAAGTTTTGTCTGTAATTTCTCGTGGTTCGGCGTGGGGTTTATCATATTGAAGTATAATGTATTTTATCTGATATTTGATATTTGATTCTTCTGATGTCAGAAGTTTGTTACTGCCAATTTGGAATTTTAATTCACCACAGTTCTTTAACATAGCACGACGACTGTGTCATGAGTTTGGTTTTTACCGTCAATGGTTTCTTCTTAATTGAATAGAAATTAAATCCATGAGGTACGAACAAGTCATCTTCAAGTACTAACTGGCAGTTAGCAACATACGTCTCAAACCTGGGAATATTGTCGTTAAAAACAACTACGTACATCCAGTGGAGAATGCAAAATGTGCAAAAAAGTTTTGCTCCCAAACTGATGATGCACGAACACTCCTAAAGCAAGAGGTGTACTTACATTTTTGGATTGTGCTATGAGGTTATGACACAATGCTAGAGATGAGAGGATATCTTGGGATTAAAGTAGGCACAAACACTAAGTCCATCGAAAGAATCATAGCATCATTAACGTATCGTTTGCACACATTTGTGTATACTGTCACAAATGGTAAAGAAATCTGAATCTCTTTTTCTCTTCATTAAGCCTCACACTAATGAATATAGCAGCAGATTGGTGCAAGACCATTCTCTTGGAAGGTTTGATGTCCACGTTTCGTTCTTCGTCATTATTGTTTTCTTGTCAGTCTCTTCGAACTTAGACACCTTTTATAAAGTTTCACCGACACTCATCAGCTATTGTAGAATAAATCGGGTTACCCAACAGTTCTTACTTAAATAATTATAATAATAATTAAATTATATTTAGAGTCTCCCCCCTCAGTTATATAACTGATTTTCAGTGGGGGACAGTACATCAAAGCGACCAAGCCACCCCTGTAGGTCCCGACGCAATCGATCTCGCCTTCCGGTACCTCTTTATAATAATGGGTGTATTTTTTTCAATAGCACAAGATAATTGATCAACAGCCCAACGGCAAGAAGAGTGGAATTTCACATTCAGTTTTTAGAATATATATATATATATCTTTATACGGTAACAGATACGAGTATAATACGTATTTTGGTACAGGTCGATAACAGACCCAGTGTCTAACAATTTGCCGTCACAGAATAGACAGCGTATGTATGATCGATTACTTTCTTGAGTTTAGTACTTTGTTTTTGGTTCGTCATCCATAGATACAATTCGTATATACATAAATCTTGAAACACAGTTTACCCATTTTGGCATTGCATTAAGAAAATGATATCAAATACTCCATGCAATTAATGATCGATCATGTTATAACAATAATATGGGATTGAATCATGAGAATACTGTTTTCCAGTCATAGCTATAAATATAATATTATCGTGATTTACATAACAAACACGCAAATAATCTCAAAGCACGGAACAAACAACAATAAACGTTGGTACTGCTACAGTAGCATGTTTTCAACGAGATGGTCTTTAAATTCAAATTATTTTGAGTGTTGGCCACACTATTCAGTTTAAAAATTACATCAATGAAGCAGCACTGTTTAAAAAAAATTATTATATTTGTGATGAAAGACTGCAATGCAGCTTTGTTCCTGCATTTGCTGTCGATTGACAAAAACTGAACTCACTGTTCATTTGAGATAACATATGAGATATTATCATTTAATGAACTTACACTGCTAATTCACGAAGACTTTCGTTGATACTACATGGCCGAATGGTAACGTATGAGCGGTTTGGCGCTTACAACTCACAATGTGCTTGGCGTGACAGCGGAACTAAATAAGACGCGCGGCCGAACAAACGCATGTCATGCACAATCTCACCGACTTCGTATAACTATCTGTGCATTGTAGTATTATAACACATGTGACAGCATGTTTTTAAGACTGATAAACCAACAATATGTTTTCAAATGTTCTCGTAAATTGGCATTGAATATCCAAGTAAAATTGATAAAAAATCACATTTTTGCGTTGTAGGCCAATTTAAATACCCTAAAATATTTGTAATGGTTTAATGTGGGTATCCACTGGAAAGGGCTATTCTTCTTCTAAACAATGGTACTAAGTTAAATTATTTATCTTGTTTGGTTTGGAAATAATGATCAAAAGAGTGAAGCGCCCGTGCGGAAGCGTCGCGGCGCACTCAAAGCGCCAAAACGGCATGTAGAACAAGATGGATTTTTCTCGGATACGGCTTATCGTATGTATTTTGAAGTAATCTTTCTAAAAAGTATAATATCATCTTGTTCTACCGCCGGTAGGGGTACCTCATCGAAATAAGCGTCTCCGGGCCGCCTGGCCGCTCGACCATAAAGCATGGAGTTCAAATAGTACTGTCCATGGTCAAAGCACTGCCTCCTAGATACTTGATCCTTCCAGTGAGCTAACTGAGATTTCTAGGAAGCAGTGATTTGATTCCTTGAAGTCAGCTGAGCGCGACCTTGAATGTGGTGCATTGCTGGATGATTCGCCGTGATGACGAAGACGGTGACGGTGACGATGACGGTGATTATGATGACGATGACGACGAAACTGACTTCATCACAAACATCTTGTATTGTTCTATCAAACAATATAACTGTGTGACTTGTTCTCAAATGATCAGTTCCGTAATTACTTTCCAGTACGTATTGGTCGATAACCACGCTGGCTAGTTCCAAGTCAACGACGACCTTGTATAAACGGTTGCCCTAAGGTCAGGTATGAGAAACGTGAGATATTGAGTGTGTGACGTCATTCAAGATGGCCGCCGAGCTGCATTCTCAGACGAAACCTCAGACCCTACAGGTGGTTGCGTTGCGTCACTTGGTGAGACATTGGCACCATTGCCCATAGTCGCTGATGCCTGCATTACACGCGTCCCATGTCTGTCTGTCCGTCTGTCTGTCTGTCTGTCTGCCTGTCTGTCTGTCTGTCTGTCTGTCTGTCTGTCTGTCCGCCATCTTTGTTTGCCCTGGTCATTCTACACACATAACACCGAAACCACGTCTACGTTCAAAGCACGGCTGTTGCTGCACGTGGCATCGAGTATAATGTAAACAATTACCTCCATTGAGTAAGAACAATCGACTGGTGCAGGTGTTTAAAACAAGCCTAGAATGTCCGCCTTCCTAAACAACACTTAGAACCAGAGTCGATAAAGAAGTTTCCCCGTTGGGGAGGTCCTCCAACTCCCTATACCGGCCTGGGTTAAATAAAAAGTCGGTTTTTGGCGTTTGGAATCTAACGTTCCGCGCGACTCTGTGTGACGATTGATGGAACTACTTAAAAAAAACTACGTCACTTTTCTACGAGTAGTTAACAGTCGATGACGAAAAATGGCGGACACGTCAAAATATTAAATAAGATCAAATGTTGACTAATGTTTTGGCATAAAGCAAACTCTCTTTATTAATGAGGATATTTCTGATGGAGTAGACCTAAGCTTAGGACCTAGGCCGACAATATGTATTGTTCAAGATTTCGATTTGAGTGCCTAGGGCGTACTTACGTCTGAAAACTGTATTGTGGCCTTGGGCCTAGGCTACACTTACGTCCGTAAGGCTTAAACAACCCATATCTCAATTAATTTCGTACGAAAATGTCAGTGACGCCTGCGCAACACTTTATAGTACAATAATAAATCAAAAGTAAATCGTTTTAAAAGGCTAGGGCCCTGGGCTAATATGATTGAAATAAAATAAAGTTTGACGTTTCGTCTGTTGTTTTGTTAATTGCATAGTCACTGCATATCGATAATCTACTGACCGTATTTAGCGTGCAGTGCTTTTATTAGTTTCACATTTGAGCCGCCCTCAGCGCGCAGAACGTTAGATTCCGTTTTGACTTGGGAGTAAGGGGACCTCCCCAACGGGGAAACTTCTTTATCGACTCTGCTTAGAACCGTGTCAAGCTAGCAGCGACAACATGAAACGTGTCCGAAGTGCGCGACCTGTGTCAAGCTAGCAGCGACATGTGTGAAGCTAGCAGCGACATGTGTGAAGCTAGCAGCACTTGTGAATACTCTAGTAGTACACATTGTGTAACGCTCTATGGCTATGAAATGAGACGTGTTAATTACTTCCAGCCTTGTGTTTTAAGATGTTGTTGTTTACTTGGGAATACGTGGGAAATAAATATTTTATTTTCAAGTATAATTATGAAATATAAATATTAATTGATATTGACTTATGATGATGTAGAATGAGATGAATTTCATAGAATGTTGATACTTGACATTGAGGCCAGAGTGGATAGATGCGGAGTTTTCTTGTTGTATTTATTTAATATTAGCAATGTTTTCTATCCTTGGATTGGTATAAAACATTTCACTTCCTGAAAACGTAAATCCTTTGTAGGGAACCTGACCAGGGTCAAAATGCTCCTCTTCTGCTGTCCAACTAGGGACAGGGTGTAAGGAAAGCTAGGAGGGATTGTCCAAGGGCTGATTAATGGGACTCAATCTCAACATTAGCCTGTACTGTAACTGGGAAAACCTTGAATCAGTGTTGTAATAAATAAATAAAGTTACGTTGGTAACAATAAGCTACATAAAGGTTACTAATATGGAACATCCGTGTAACGTCATGTTAGTGTTTACTTAAGCTGTTGGGTGTGCATGTCTTCATCTAGCTGGAACCAGAGACGATATTGACAAGGTTGCAAGACAGGACTACAGACCCTACCTTAACCATCACGTATTCATAGTTTACATATTCACATTTGCAAACACCATTGTCCTGGTAGAGTTGGGTAATCATAAGAAATAGCAATATTGCCGCAATAAGACGCTCTGTTCGACTGATTCGGAGACTTGACGTACAGTTGTCTAATTGGAATATTCATTTATGTATTCATTTATTAAACGTTTACCCTTTTCAGTTATAAAAACTGATTAACGAAGGACGGTTTATAATTTTATTTATTTTATTTTGTATTTATTATTTATTTAACGTTTATCCTATTCAGTTATAAAAACTGATTTACAAAGGAGGACAACTTACAAAACTAAGTACGTAACATTGCTGTCAAAATAATATTCTGCAATTAATCAGATTTTGAAATAATAACATTACTATTGTGGAGTAAGGGTGAAGACGTAGATCATCTGAGGAATGTATGAAGATACCACAAGCAGGTAGATAACAAGAAAGATTAGGCCTAGTTGACCGAAGAGTGAATAACATGGATAATGATAGAGTGGTAACTTAATGTTTTAATAACTTATCATTATCATCTCCCGCCACTTTATTAATAACCCTTCAATCCACAGTTCACATAACTGTAAGATATAGATGCACAGTATTAATTAGTTTAGTGTTGGCAATAGTGATTTCTCACGTGGTTTTCACTTGGGAACTGAATCAGATGATGGTAATTTATGAAAACTACTTGTGAATGTTATGTAGTGTGTAATTATTTGATCCGATCAGTCGACCAAGGTCAGGGAAGAAACTGCCTGGGTGTTCGCATGTCGTGTGTTGATATAACTATATTCAACAAGTTATTCCACATAAAAAAAAACAACAACTGAATTATGCAATCATAAGAATCATCCTTGCATCTGAATTGAAATTTTTTTCACTTGCAAATTCCCTTTTTTGGATAATTAAAAAAGTAAGCATAAACACAAATTATGCTTCTGGTGTTGTCAATACAATAATAATAAACTATTCTCGTTTCTTTCACCATGGGTCGCCAAAATGTTTACGTGTCATCTTTGCTGAAAGGGACATGAAACGAACGAACTCTTGTCGCTGGACGTGACACACGGTCGGACGGACAGAAAAGTGACGCATAGGGGAGCGAGTTACCTTATAGTTCACTCAATGTATACGAGGGTTGATAGATTTGCTAGTGATTGTTGTAATGTTGTTGAGATTTTTAGTGGCAATCTTTTATACATATTCATTGTTTTAAGTGACAGTCACAAGGTGTGTCAGAAACTTTACTATTTTATGGCATCCTCTTCACACATTTCATTAAATGAATGCGTTGCATTAATGAAATGTGTTGCAGATAAACACAATATTTGAGAACATTCTTTATAGATTTAATTTATTTTTCTTTCTTTCTTTCTTTCTTTCTTTCTTTCTTTCTTGCTTTCTTTCTGACTTTTTTCAACGTAAGCCATAACAATTAGCTTTTGAGATGAATGAGCCATATGAGAGTGTTTTTTACCACTTGAATATCACATGTAGCATTTTATTTCTGCGTTTAGTCGATTTATTTATTAGTTAGTTACTATATCGGCCTACATTAATTTAAATGTGCATTGTACTTTTTGAAACTTGTAACGGTCATAAACATTAATTATAAGGGTGATTGTAGATTAATCAGTCAATCCACCCCCACCATTTTAGTTAATACTAATGGCCGTTACAAAGTTCAAAAAGTGAAATGCACTTTTAAATTAATGTAGGCCGATATTGTAACTAACTAATAAATACATGGACTAAATGCAGAAAAAAACTGTTGCATGTGATATTCAAGTGGTAAAAAACACTCTCGTGGCTCATTCATGTCCAATGTCTATATTATTTATTCTTATGGTAACAACTATTCGTATTGTTAATTTTTTTAACTCATCTTAAGTCTAGCTATTTTTCTTTCTTTTTTTTCGAATATTTATAGTATCATTTAGCATGTTGTTGATCCGCGGGTGTTCGCACTGTCCATGCCACTGATTGCTATATTTCCTATAAAAATATCGATCTTTGGTTGGTTATCGCTCACTCGTCGATTGCGTCGGAGCCTACAGGGTTGGCTTAGTCGCTTTGATTTAATGTCCCCACTGAAAATCAGTTATATAACTGAATGGGTAGACTCTCAATACAATGTATTTATTATTTATTTTAGTAACGTGGATCCAAGTGTCGAAACTGTTCCTAATGTCGGCCCGACTTAGCCGGTGTCTCTTCATTACTGATGTTATTGGGTCATTAAATCACGAATCTTACAACATTGTATCGAGATGTTACCCAACAAACCTGCACCTCAGATGATGACCTGATTATTCCCCTTCTTGACGACATATTCTTAATAACTGTATTTCATATCGACACGACGAGGCATTCCCTGTCACATCTGTGTCTCTCAATGCAAGAGTTCGTGAGGAAACTGCAATGATAATAATACACAGGGCGCGTACGAACAAGTCTTTACATACACAACAAGTGTGTGCACGATATTTAGATTCTGTCTGCGTGAGTCCGTGGTGTCACGTGTCGTGAGTGAAGCAACGTGTTGCATCCGTGTCAATACCGTTCGAAGAATTATTATTGTGAAGTCAGATTGTGTGATCTGAAGAGGAGAGAGGAAGAATGTGATGGCAATGATCCCTAGCAAAAAAAAGCAATTAAAGGTCCATTGGTTTTTACCAAATGATATCAATTACCGGTAATATTGTTTATTATATCACTTTATCTGTAAATGTTACCATTGCCATCACTTTACATCAATTGACAGGTTGTCAATAGATCATTTGACCAAATTATTCAAAATTTATTTCACCAATTAAACTCATCTCAATTGGTTACATTTCCAAGTGATGCCAATTGTCAATAAAGTGATTGTTTTATATTAGTTGATATTTTACACATATTACAAATTATGCCAGTCTCATAAATCAGCCACTCAAATCGTATTATTTTTGCGAAAATGTGTCAAAAAATAATTGAATTAAAGTCGCAACATGGAATAATGTCTCGACCAAAAATACTTAAACATAGATTTGGTCTTGAGATCCAAAACCTTCAATATATTGTATTATCAAAGAAATTCTTTATGATTGGAAATACCAACCTTAAAATCTCAGCTCAAACTGTAACGTTCAATTGTTTCCAGCATCGTTTAAGAGTTGTAAAGTGAGATACGCGAGTGAAATTAGTCCGCGACTAAACTGCTGTTTTCTGTTCAGTGGGTCACATCTCACAATAAACCGATGATTTACCGCTAGCTGTTGTTGGCACTTGGCAAGGCTGCGATAGGCTCCTCCAGTCTAATAGAGATGCCAGTGTTGGCAACACTGAGATAGGCTGGGCTGGCTGGGCGAGACGTCCAGTCTAAAGTCTATCTATCCATGAAGTACAAAGTGACCATCGACGGACGCGTCGGGTATGGGTATGAGGCAGCTGCTAAGGGTTGTCGCGTGTAGTCGTAAAATAGACCATCCTAGAAACTGAGGGTTTTATACCTGCTGTATTTATTTATTTTATTTTTTTTTGTTTAATTGCAAATATCTAATAACGTTGTTGAAATATTAAGCGTGCGTCTTGAATTTCATTTTTTTGGACGAAATTCTACGATAAAAACTGACTGAGTTACGGATAATGCTTCTATAACATATTTTGATAATATTATATAATAATATTTATGTATTTCAGTCAGTTTTGATCGTAGACACTAGGGAAAAAAACACATTTCATAACTAAGCTACACATTTGAACCACGTTTTTAAATATTTGCAATTATAAAAAAAATATTTTGCTGAATAAATTATTTTCATCACAATAGATTTGAAATGGGCGAAGGCAGGTAGAAACAAACCCATGTTCGCTCCCAAGTTCGGTCACGCCAAAAAAGGTGGAAAGGGAAAAATGCAGACAATAGACGGGACGACCGATCCCGGTCTCGTCCGCCGATGGTCACTTTGTACCTCAAGGATGGATAGACTTTAGTAGATGCACGAGCTATGTAGATGGATGTACTTGTATCTATTCAGCCTGTTGAGTGACACAATCTTCAAGTATTGATACACTTTATGCTAATACTGAGAACAAGTTATTAACTTATTTGTTTGGTAATTAATTATTATGTGTATCAAGATTAATTGGTATTATTGTCTATTGATATATTTTGATCAAAGAATTATTTCTGTAGTCTATCA
This sequence comes from Sweltsa coloradensis, assembly GCA_024449915.1. Taxonomy (NCBI): domain Eukaryota; kingdom Metazoa; phylum Arthropoda; class Insecta; order Plecoptera; family Chloroperlidae; genus Sweltsa; species Sweltsa coloradensis. The sequence continues at coordinate 101,247 of JAMZAV010000154.1, read as the reverse complement.
AAACACGTTCCCTTCATATAGTCGTCTCGCAATTTAACACTATATATCACAGTATTCAAATGTCAATGCACATTCAATTATTAATGTTTTTGAAAACAATATGGGAACGGATTAATAATAATTGTTCTTATATATTTCTCTACAATTATTGTTATTTTATTCTTTGAAGTAGTTATTTCTTTATTTGGGGTTTGACTCTGTCGTACATATTGAATTTTACATTTACATTGATTAAGTCTATCGGGTTGTGATGTTTTCTTTACAGAAATACTTTTAAAGCGTAAACGCAATTTAATAATCTGAAAAATATTTGACAAATTAAAGATGTTTTATAGGACTTACACGTAGACGGCGAAGATATCTAAATATTCACTTGAAATCACATTGGCATTGAAATTCGCACCTATCTGTACTCTTCAATACAAAATATTTCGTGTTGTTACATAAACCCTCAAATAAACCTTTTGCCAAGGTTTTCTGCTTATTATTTTACACCATCAATTATGTGGGGCAATAAAGCAATTGCTGGATGTAATTGTACGTTATTCCCCTGGTAAACTACTATTATTGTGCCAATAACTATCTTGATATACGTGTCTTATTTAGGTAATTGCAGATCGCGTTTAGTGGATGAATTATTGTATATCTCTGTCCTTGGAAGGTAAAGTAATAACAGGTACTGGGACCTTGGGTTTTCTGAAATTACGAACAATAAGAAACTGTCAATAGAGATTATTTGAAAATAGATATTGAAGGGCCCAATAATTCAAGTAACACTAGAAATAATTTGCAAATGTCAGAAAGTATGATCATACATCTTCGCCGAATAATTGTTGTGCCTCATTGAGTACGAAGTAAATAAGAAGTTGAGATTTAAAAAATAGCATTTATTTGTTATACCTACATTTTCATGAGAAATGTGCACTCAAAATTTAGCATGCCTAGCTTTAAAAAAGATTTCAAAGGTTTCCTGATTTATTTATTTTTTCGTTAAACACACTTTCACGGACATAAAGAAAACTGCTTTCTATGAGAAGTTAATTTTAAGAGGGTCCACTTTCAAAGGTGTTAGTCATTATTTAAAAATATTATCTCCAAAGTATATATTTGTAATAGAAATCTGACAGAATGGGTCAAAATTAAATTGATTCTTCGGTTCAAACATTCTATGAAGGCAGCCCTGACATGCATGCACCAGGATCTGACATGTGCTGTGTCAGTGAAGGTGCCACATGTGATGCCTCCATCAAGCCACGCTGACAATGACCCACATGCAACAAGGACACAAGTACATGAGAGACATCATTAGTTATTACCTCACACAGCTATAGTATAGCCTCCCCAGCATGGGAAACTACCAAGCCATGTTATTATCCTCCGGCAGGAAGGAGTTTCTCACTGTGTTTCTTACACTTTTACTACTTTTTACTCATTTTAGTTTCATTCACATTCAAGTGCTCATCTTTAGGAAATATATTTTTAACTTTTTGTATTAATTCTCTTGTAACTGGGGCGTAGATTAGTCCATTATTATAACAATTACACAAGATTGTATGCACTTGCAATGATTTATGTCTGCTGGAAAATAGACATGAGCAATTAACTTTACTACAAAGATATGCTACATCATGGCCATTATTGCCTTCTGTCATAGCCACCACCTACTATAACCCATAGAGCATCTGTCCAGCTGTTGAACCTCTTTGCGTGGTAACTGACAATAATATAGTCAGTCTTACACTTCCACTAAAGATTATTGAATGATGAATCTTTGCTTGGAACTTCCAAGCAAAGATTCATCTTGGAACCCAATGAGGTAGACTGTAAATCAAATAGGGCTGATCCTGCAGCCATGTTTGACATTGCCCTGGGATGTCACCAGATCACCAAAGTCTATAGTGGTGGTGGTGGTATGGTTTATCTCTATCTTGTCTGGGAAAACAAACATAAATAAATTGGTTCAACCTCTTTGAGTAATAATTTTTCGTGGGAAGTCTGTCAGGTGTCTAGCTATAGGTATGTTGTGTTGCTGATAGGACAATATTGTGAAGGGCTGTTTAAGAGGGCTCAATCCCTTTGCATTCGTATTAACGACTGAGGAAAACCTCGGGAAAACTTCAGTCAGGATTGACGGTCTCGAAGGGGCCTTTCGAATCAGAGTCGCGCGCTTAACGCTCGAGCCAACACTGTCGGCCAATCTCTTTTTGCGTGTATTTTGACAATTCATCATCTCTTCTTTGCATGGATCTTACCATACGTGCCACCTGACGATATCGTCCAACCTCTTTGCATGCCACCTGACGATATCGTCCAACCTCTTTGCATGCCCCCTGACGATATTGTCCAACCTCTTTGCATACCACTTGGCACTTGCCTTCTTCTCAACGCGACCCTAGAGTATTGTCCTAGTCCGGCCTCGCCTCAGCCCACACTTCCTGGTTCCCACATAGAAGGTCGCGGGTTCGTCAACTCTGAGTATAATCACAGGCTGCATCTCTTAAGTGCTGTGAAACTAAGAGCTGCGAGCCTCTGTGACATTAAGGTATTACACACTACTCTCTGGGCTAACGGCCACTTCCTTCCTATAATGCTATATACTCATCGGATCCAAGGTGGATTACCAAACTTGTTTAGCCTAGCTAGATGACGTAAGATAACGCAAGGTGTTTTGGGAGTTTTTAGTTTTCTCTGATTCTTATAGTTTTTGTCACTTTTCAAAAAACAAATTATGAAATTCCTTCTGCGAGTTCCCGAAATTTCGAGTATTTACATTTACATTTTCATTTATTTATAAGCTTACAGTTATACAAAGTTTTGTATGGTGGCAAGGTCCAATATTAACATTTAAAAATACTAAAATATACAATTTCATACTACGTATTTACAAATTTACAAATTTTCCAAAGAACTTTTAAAATGTATTAGCCCATCTTTCTGTACAGTGCTCTCAGGTAACAAATTCCATTCAGATACTGTTCTATTAATAAAAGAAAATGTTCCTACATCTTTGCTACTCGAAATCGAGTATCAAAAAATTAATGATTTTGGAGGAGGTGCCGGGTCGCGGGCGAGTGTGAAAACGTGAAAGTCGTTATTTATTTTAAGCGCTACCTTACCATTCCTTCCAATCAGTTATGGAACTAAGTGGGTAGACTCTAACTATACGAATTTATTTATTTATTTTTATTTATTTATTTGTGAGACGAGTGAGCGCAGCGCACGTGAACGTGTGTTTGTTTGTTTGTTCAGTCCCATACGACCGAACGGCCAAATACATTGAGGTGAAATAGTTAGATGGGTCCGTATTTGGCCTGTCACGTATCGGTATACACCTTATACATGTACAATATAGATTCATTGAATTGAATGATTGTATTATTAACAATGAGTAATGTTTGACAGATATTTCCTAATTCTTTACGTTACGCCTAACGCTTGACTCCTGGACGCCGTATTATGAAGTTTTTCCTGAATCCCGCACACGTGCAAATTTCTCGTTATTAAACTGAGCCTATAGGCTGAAGAGGGAATTGCCCTACAGTAGCCTTCATACCCGTTTAGGGTATGGTAAACCACAATTAAATATAAAATATAATGAGCCTATATAATGCCATGACACATTTGTTATACACGTGTAAATAAATGAGCATTGCATACGTCTTTAACAGTCAACACCTCGTATTGTTGATAAATTATAATTAAAAACAAAATTAATAACATACAAAAAGAACAAGATAATGTATGTGCAGTGCGCTAACGAATAGCCTTGCATTAATTGATTCGTGTAACTCATCTTTTGATGTTGTTCTAGTAGTATTCCGATAAGAAACTTGATTAGGGACCTGCTTAGGAGTGGTCGCGTCCAATCAATGACGTAATTATATAAGCAGATGGCGCTTGTGTGCACTTCATTAATTCCTCAAACCGTCACAATAATATATCATAGACATGAAGTACTCGCGGATTGTCGTCCAGTTATGCGGTATGTATATCTAGGGCGACGGTCGTCGCCCGGCAGACATAGTGGGGTAAAGATGTCTAAAATTAGTGCAAAATGTGAAACAAGCGCGAAAATTTGCATACTGACTAATTTGAGTGTGCTGAATCCAAAAATTTATGGCCCCAAGATAAAACCACTAATAGTTCTATGCGTAATTAATGTAATTACATTAATCAATTAAATTAAGATAATCAGGATTTATTCAACTCAATGTGGTCAATGAGGTATTAAATGAAAGTAAATAATGCACACAACATTTGTGATTTGTTTTAAGTGAAATTTAATTAATGATAATTAATAAAATCAATCAATTAATTAAAAAATTAAAATATGTAAATTAAACACTACAATAAGGTGAAAAGTTTGTTAATTTGCATTTTCATAGTTACTTAGGTCTCAAACCAACTGGAAGTATTTTCGATATTAAGTCACAATATTAAATCATAGGTTAATTACTTAATTATTTAATCAATCAATTATGTTTTTGTTCTAAAACATATCATGTGACATATCAAATTATAGAATTTTTCTTCAGTAAAATGTTTTCATGTATGTTATATTTTTTCAAAAAAAATGTTCAATTCAGTTAAATTAATGAACAACAATTAAAGAAATAATTTAAAACATCGATTTACAGCTATCCTAAAGCCTAACCATAGTTGTCAAAGTAAATTATTTTTTGTTTGCAGAATGAATTTTAATATAGGGCCTACATTAAAATTTAATAATGCTATTGGATGCAAATGGTACATTATTATTCACACCAAATTTATCAATTCACAATGCCATTAACAATGAGAAAACCCTTGGCTGATTCCTTTAGGAACCATATTTTGTAACATAGTTTGTAAGTTCACCCTTTGCACTATATTATTACCGGTATTGCATGACACATGATGGTTACACCACATTGCACATTGTCATCACACAATTACACATCACTTCTTGAGCACTCTCTGTCGCTGATACACAAATGAGAGCATAGTAAAAACTTTTTCACGCAACAGCATTAGGTCCTCAATTAATCTTGCAGCTACATCTTACTAATTAACGGCATTGCAATGACACCTGCAAGTAGAAAACACAGAGTGTGATTACGAAAATTATATATTTTAAAACAATAACGCAGTCATCATTATTTGAACCAGTACCAATATTTACCTCTGGAAGAAAAGTCCACAACGGCTCGTAGCCTGATTCGGTAGTGCGCAGCCCCAGTCAGTTGGTTCTGGAGTATGGCAGCTTGAACCAAGCTTTGTCCCCAAACGTGTCCTGCTTGGTAAGCAGCTCGCTTTCCATGTTCTTTGAGGGCTGCTTGAGTTGGAGGATATTTTCCAAGCTTCTATTCTTTTTAGTGACTTACTGCTTTCGGCAAATCATTCACTGATTGTGCAGATGAAACTGCGATCGTACATTAAAACAACGGAGAGTTCGAGACTTGACAGTTGCGCATCAGATACGACTTTTGGAGCATTGACAGTAAAGTTAACACGGGAGTGACTTCCTCGCAATGAGACCATGTATCCATCACGGTTTTCTTGTCTTTCCCGGAGAATGACGACACTGTGTCACACCCACTGAACGCGTGCCAGAATGGCAAGGTTGAACTTTTAGCTTTTCCCAAAATTTGCGCATATTCATGGCAGCATTTATGCTTACCAACACCAAATTCATTCCAAAGTTCATCCACATTTAAATTATGATAAGCGTGCAGTGCTATAATGAGCACGTCCGAATCTACAGTGCTTAACATTATATGTCGGTAATAATTAAACAAAACTTGAATGTTTGCATGCAACAGAAGCCAGCCATAAGCTTCTTCGTGAATGCATGTATCAATTTAGGATGTATCAATGGAGTCATTGTTTGAAATCAGGTGTATTCCGACAGGGGCACACAAGAATAGTCTGTTCACGAGATGCAGTTTCCACCAGTCGACGTGATACGAAATTAAAAAGTTCTTCTTGAAAGTATACGCACAGATATGTATGGGACATTATATAAAGAATTGATATCTTTAAAAAATCAACCAAATTGCAGCGTGGGACGGGAGACCGCATTAAAGTTTTGCGAAAAACTCCAATTCCACAAAATTGGTCCAACTTTTTAAATTTCTTATCACGTCGACTAGTGGAAGTTGCATCTCGTGAACAGACCACTCTTGTGTGCACTGTCGGAATACATGTGATTTCAACCAACAACTCCACTGATCAGCCGAAATTGATCCATGCACTCACGAAGAAGCTGATGCCGGTTTTCTGTTGTTTGCAAAACATTCAAGTTTGTTTAATTACCGAAAAATAATGATAAACACTGTAGATTCGGACGTACTCATTATAGCACTGCACACTTATCATAAATTAAATGTGGAGAACTTTGGAATGAATTTGGTGTTGGTTAGCATAAATGAGAATGCGCAAAGTTTGGGAGAAGCTAAATGTTCAGCCTTGCCATTCTGGCACGCGTTCAGGGGGTGGACGCAGTGTCGTCATTCTCCGGGAAACACAAGAAAACCGTGATGGATACATGGTCTCATTTCGAGGAAGTCACTCATATGTTTACTTCACTGTCAAATGCTCCACAGATCGTATCTGATGCGCAACTGTCAATTTTAGAACGCTTCGTTGTCGTAATGTACGATCGCAGTTCATCTGCACAATCAGTGAATGATTGCCGAAGCAGTAAGGCACTAAAAAGAATAGAAGCTTGGAAAATATCCCTCCAACTCAAGCAGCCCTCAAAGAACATGGAAAGCAAGCTGCTTACCAAGCAGGACACATTTGGGGACAATGCTTGGTTCAAGCTGCCATACTTCCAGAACCAACTGATTGGGGCTGCGCACTACCGAATCAGGCTATGAGCCGTTGTGGACTTTTCTTCCAGAGGTAAATATTGGTACTGGTTCAAATAATGATGACTGCGTTATTGTTAACAATATATAATTTTCGTAATCACCCCTCTGTGTTTTCTACTTGCAGGTGTCATTGCAATGCCGTTAATTAGTAAGATGTAGCAGCAAGATAATTGCGGACCTAAATTCTGTTGCGTGAAAATGTCTTTACTTTGCTCTCATCTGTGTATCTGCGACAGAGAGTGCTCAAGAAGTGATGTGTAATTGTGTGATGACAATATGCAATGTGGTGTCACCATCATGAATCATGCGATACTGGTAATAATATAGTGCAAAGAGTGAACTTACAAAATTAAGAAACAAAATATGGTTCCTAAACGAATCAAGCCAAGGTTGTCACATTGTTAATGGTAATTAATGATAAATTTGGTGTGAATAATAATGTACCATTTGCATCCAATAGCATTATCAAATTTTTATGTAGGCCCCATATTTAAATCATGCAGCAAAACAAAAAATAATTAACTTTGACAACTATGTTACGCTTTAGGATAGCTGTAAATCGATGTTTTAAATTATTTCTTTAATTGTTGTTCATTAATATTAACTGAATTGAACATTTATTTTTGTAAAAATATAACATACATAAAAACATTTTGCTGAAGAAAAATTCTATAATTTGATATGTCACATGATATGTTTTAGAACAAAAAAAACATAATTGATTGATGAAATAATTAAGTAATTAAACTAAGATTAAAATGTTGTGACTTATATCGAAAATACTTCCAGTTTGTTTGAGACCTAAGTAACTATGAAAATGCAAATTAAACAAACTTTTCATCTTATTGTAGTGTTTAATTTACATATTTGCTTTTTTTTATTAATTGATTTGATTTTATTAATTATCATTAATTAAATTTCACTTTAAACAAATCACAAAATGTTGTATGCATTATTGCTTTCATTTAATACCTCACTTGACCACATTGAGTTGAATAAATCCTGATTATCTTAATTTAATTGATTAATGTAATTACATTAATTACTCATAGAAATATTAGTGGTTCATTCTGGGGCCATAAATTTTTGAATTCCAGCACACTGCATTAGTCAGTATGCAAATTTTCGCGCTTGTTTCACATTTTGCACTAATTTGGCAAATTGAAAGACATCTTTATCCCACTAACAAGCGCTGCGATGCTTAGGCGACACCGAACTCCGGCCCTATATACAACCTACAAGAGTTGGGGGGTTTTCAGCTATCTGCACACGGCGACCCGAAAGAGTTACACTCTTGAAACTCGGTATATGACCTGGTATGTGGTCGATGACATACCAAAAAAAAAAAAAACAACCCGATCCGGCAACTCGTTCTGTGTTAAAAAAAGGCTCTCAACATCGTCAAATTCCTTCTAGGGCGACGGTCGTCGCCCGGCAGACAAGCGATGCGATGCTTAGGCGACACCGAAGACTCCGGCCCTATATACACCTACAAGAGTTGGGGGGTTTTCAGCTATCTGCACACGCCGCCCCGAAAGAGTTACAATCTTGAAACTCGGTATATGACCTGGTATGTGGTCCATGACATACCAAAAAAAAAATCAACCCGATCCGACAACTCGTTCTGTGTTAAAAAAGGCTCTCATTCTAGGGCGACGGTCGTCGCCCGGCAGACAAGCGATGCGATGCTTAGGCGACACCGAACTCCGGCCCTATATACACCTACAAGAGTTGGGGGGTTTTCAGCTATCTGCACACGCCGCCCCCGAAAGAGTTACAATCTTGGAAACTCGGTATATGACCTGGTATGTGGTCCATGACATGCCAAAAAAAGAAATCAACCCGGTCCGACAACTCGTTCTGTGTTAAAAAAGGCTCTCAACATCGTCAAATTCCTTAAGGCTGGCTGGTGCTGGTGGCTGGTGGCTGGTGGCTGGTGGTTGGGTGGGTGGGTGGGTGGGTGGGTGGGTGGCAGTTCTCCGCGGAGAGTTCTTTAGCCTACAGAGAAAACGGTAAATCTTAGAACTATGAAACTTGGACCACACTTAGGTGTATTTCAGACGCAGTGCCTTTTGCTTTCAAAACCAAAATGGGTAACAGGGGCCGGAGAAAATCAAAATTTGGATGATAATCAAAACCCCGTAATTACCAAGGCGTTGGTAATTTTTTACAAACTTGAAATTTAACATGCTATTAACGATTATAAATATCTTGCGTCCAAAACACAAGGGGCTAAATTTGGGATGACCATGGGCCCAAAAATGACAAAAAACATATCTGAACTTAAGAAATGAATCATTCAAAGAAAACGCTACAACTGAGATGTTTCAAACGTGGAATACATTTTGATATCTCTCATTCTTTATCACTTTTTAATATGGAAAGCAAAATTGGTTAACGGGTACCGGATAAAAAAAAAAAATTTTCAAAAGTAGGTAATTCCGTACTCTTATGAATAATACGCTATACCGAGAAAACGGTTCATCTTAGAACTTTGAAACTTGGGCCACACTCAGATGTACCTCATATAACAAAAACCGGGCAATTGGGACCGGGGAAAATCAAAATCAAAATCAAAATCAAAATCGCGTAATTACTCAGGCGTAGTAATTTGTACAAGCTTGAAATTAAAAAATGCTCTTAACCATTATAAATATCAAGTGCTTATGCTAGTGCGTTGGTCTTGTTGTTAGCGTATCTGCTTCTAATGCAGAAGGGCCAGGGTTCGATTCCCGCTAAAGTCAGAAGTTTTTTAACTTCTGATTTGGACTTAAGTCTATCAGTTCTTGTCTTAGGAGTTTGTAAACGGTGACTTTGGAGCCGTCCTAGCAAAATCAAAACGCGTAATTACTCAGGCGTAGTAATTTGTATACAAGCTTGAAATTAAACATGCTCTTAACCATTATAAATATCTAGAGCTTATGCTAGTGCGTTGGTCTTGTTGTTAGCGTATCTGCTTCCAATGCAGACGGGCCAGGGTTCGATTCCCGCTAAAGTCAGAAGTTTTTTAACTTCTGATTTGGACTTAAGTCTATCAGTTCTTGTCTTAGGAGTTTGTAAACGGTGACTTTGGAGCCGTCCTAGCAAAATCAAAACGCGTAATTACTCAGGCGTAGTAATTTGTATACAAGCTTGAAATTAAACATGCTCTTAACCATTATAAATATCTAGTGCTTATGCTAGTCCGTTGGTCTTGTTGTTAGCGTATCTGCTTCCAATGCAGAAGGGCCAGGGTTCGATTCCCGCTCAAGTCAGAAGTTTTTTAACTTCTGATTTGGACTTAAGTCTATCAGTTCTTGTCTTAGGAGTTTGTAAACGGTGACTTTGGAGCCGTCCTAGCAACGAAGCACATAATAAATTTCAGAGTTGTTCTGAATCGGCCTTGTTGATTCTGGCGTTGATCCGCGGGTGTTTGCACTGTCCATACCACTGATTGATATATTTCCTATTAAAAATATCGATCTTTGGTTGGTTATCGCTCACTCGTCGATTGCGTCGGGGCCTGCAGGGTTGGCTTGGTCACTTTGATTTAAAGTCCCCCACTGAAAATCAGTTATATAACTGAGTGGGTAGTCTGTAAATAAAAATTTATTTATTTATTTAAGGGGTATCTTTGGGGGGACCGTGGGCCCAAAAATGTAAAAAAACAACTTTGAACTCAACAAATTTAATCATTCACACCTTGATAGCGAACGAACAACAAAAGATGTAATATCCAACCAAATACAAATTTTTGTATTTGGTTGGATTATTATTACAGTAACTATTCTTTACTTTTACATTTTGCATTAATTGCCAAACAAGTTTTGCGTCGATTTATATGATATTTTGAGAATGTTTTAAATAGTTGTACCATACCGAGCATTTGCTCAAAAGGGGTGACTTTTGTAGCCACACATTTTGGGGAACACTCATATTGCCTTTTTATATGCTGGTTGATAAGATAGGGATTTAGTTAGGGAGCTGGTCTTTGTCGCCGTGTGTTTAGTATTTAGGGGTGGGGAGACACAAAGATGTTTAAATTTATTCTGACACTGATGGTTGAAATTTAAAGCCAGGGGATGGGGTCGGAGCTCTGTAGACAATGTTGGTCCATGAGGCGAGTTGGTTCCTCTCTGGACCCTTCTCTTCTGTGGGAGGTGGAGAGAAGTCTCGGCGTCTTGTGAATGTATTTGGGCGCTTCACGGGTGGCGAAGTGATAGTAATACTTTGGTTAGAGAAAAGAGACTATAGTAGAACAGGTAAATTCTATAAATAAGTGTTTCATGCACATTACACTGCTCTTTATCAATATTTATATTTGAGATATTTCGACTTTTATTCAAAAATCTTTTTAAACTGAAAGATATTTTAATAAAAGTCGAAATATCACAAATAAATATTGATAAAGAACAATGTTAAGTCTAATAAACACTTATTTGAGTAATATTTCGTTATTGTTGCAATACAAATCCCAAGAAGCCCATGCAGGTTGGCTATGAAGGTTAGCGGGCGAGATCTACGTCCACGTAACGTCCACCTCAGACAATATACCTGTCAACAGTTTCCGGGTAACCAGCGACTAAAACCCGACACGTTTTGTAACAACGGAGCCCGTCTTATTGTGACTATTAACCTTGGCGGGGAAGATACCTTCTCGTCGGTGAGGTAATAATGAGTGGGTCATACGGCGGAGATTACAGTGATTACGCGCGTAATTACCAAGAATGTGGGGTTTTTGTGGGCGAAAATACCTCTCGGTGACAATAAATAGACGGAGTGTTGACAATTAATGGTGTTTTGTTTTTATTTTAACAAGTTTTGTTATTGGGAAGAATTTTACAACCTTCACCGGGGTAATTATGAAAGAAGTCACGATTTTGTGCGTGACTAAAAGTGTTATGAGAAGTATCGTCATGTTTTCGTTGAACATTAATATTTTCAATCGTCTCGGCCAGTTCAACTTTTCAACGATAAACAAATACGTATAGCCCAATACAATCAAACAATCTCAATTAAATAAGAATGTACTATGTTAATTTAAGATTATACAGTCTCACAAAATGTACTTTAATAACATTATTTCAGTGTTTGAAGATTGGAATCAAAAATCGTTTTGTTTTCTTTTCATTTTTCTTTTTTATTGTTTCCCCCCCCCCCTTTTCTTTCTTTTCTTTTCTATTTTTTCCACCACTTTTTTTTATATTTAATTCATTAATTAAATGCATTTAATATCCTTTTTCAATTTGTTACCAAAATTGTTGTGTTTTAATGCATTGTTGCTGTAATATTACTATTTCAAATATTTTCTTAATTGTAGTTCATTGTTGTGCCTGCATGTAATTAGATTTATGTTGTCCTCCTTTGTAAATCAGTTTTTTTAACTGAATAGAATAGACGTTAAATATTTAAATAAATAAATAAATAAATAAAATAAAATCACCTTAATTTTGAATCCTTTTAAAATTTTAAACTGATAACAAGAAAATTGAAGGTGAAACTAATAAAATTTTTGTTTCATCAAGTTTTACGTGTATTGCATTAATTAATCCTATAATAATACAGTTATAAAAAGTGCATTTTAATTTTTAATCGCATCCGTGTATAGTAACCATTGAAAGTAATATCTCCTCGTGCTCTGTGGGTTTATGGCAGCCTAACTAACCCTGCGTGCGATTGTATGTTAATCTCCTGAAGGTTGCGCCTCCGATCTAACCAGGGATAGCCCCCGGTGTGTACTGTACAGGTGGGAAACAAGGCGCGTTGCCCTGAGCCAACAATAGCTTAGCCGGAGAACCAGACAAGTTTTGAAACATTCCCAGGGTTTATTGTGTTTATGTTGTGAGCAACATGTACGGAACGTGATTCTTGCACACACTAAAATAAGATGGAAATATAAGAATTAAGTCAGCCGAGGTGAGCGAGATAGGTGTCTCAAACACGTAGTCTCGCATAGGCCTAGCAAATTACTTTCAAGATATGTAATATATAATGTGTTTATGACGTACCTGAATAATACATTGATTTAATAATTCACTGAGAATGTAATCGCGTTTTTAGATGATATTCACTTTTCCGGAAGGAAAGTGTAGTTCATTCTTTACACATTTTTTTATATTTATTTGTTGTTTTAGCATGGATTTGTAATGGGTCATATTGATGGAAAATAAAACTCTGAAGTTTTAAATCAAACTTTGAAGACCGAACCGATATTTGAACATCTGTTTTATAGGTGAGAAAACACCACAGTGATTTTACTTTCATTGACGAAATCCATTCGTATAATACCAGACGACAAAAAGATGTTCGCTCAGTGAAATATAATTTTTATGTTTTTAAACGAAGCCCAAAAATTAATATGAGAAAGATTGTACAATAAGGTTCTTACAGATATTAAGAAAATTGACTCGTTTCATCGTTTCAAGTATGTTTCTATTGGATACTGCAAATGAATTCTATAAAGTGTCTGTTTTTTTGGTCTGATCTTTTAATGATTGTGATAACCATAAATTGAATGTATATTGTTGTAAAATGACGAAATCAGTCATATATGATGTGTGATATATGATAAATTAAACGAATTCAAAGCTAGCTCTTGTATTGGAAGTTCTGAGACTTCCACCGGCCGCCGAGCTAACACACCATACAATACACTCACTCCAATGCCAGTCTCGGCTCTGACCTCCCCACATCATCTGTCACCTTCTCTTGTCTTCTCTCTGTATCAACACAATCTCACTCCTAACCCACTTTCCTCTCTATCAATCACAATATTCTCCTTCACACGCGTCTGTTCCCTCGCAGTCAACATCACACTCACTATTCAAACATCTCACGCAGATCTGTGAGGATACAACACACTAAGACGACAATAGGTGTCGCTCGAATCAGGTGGGGATTTCCTCGGGCAAATGATGAATGCTGGGATTCAGGACATAAACTAGCACTTCCTGACTATTGGGTAAATAACATTAGTTCAGAGATGGTCATAGTGACAAACCGTTAGAGCCACAAGGAATAAATGAATTATTAATACTTACTGTACAGTAAAGATAATTATGTTATTGAATAATGACCGCCTCCCCTGAATAACGTTGCTATCAACATTTTAAAAATTGTTCAGGAGAGTGATGAAAGTGTTGAACAAATCAACAAATAATGAAAAGTTATATTAACGTAATGAATAATATGTTGTGCATCATTTGTTGATTTGTTGAACACTTTCAACACTCTCCTGTACCTTGAATGCGTTTACTTTCTTAAAATGCTTTTCTGATCATATTTACGCATGTTCGGAGATTTTTTTTTATAAGTTATTCTCTAAATGACAAAAGAGCAAGTTATTATCTCAGTAGCTTAATGTTTTAAATGTGTGAAGTGTAATAAAGTATTTTTAATCGTTCGCTAGATCTTCTACGAGGGACTGTTTATATAAATAACATGGACAAGTGATGTCATCTTTAAGAGGGGCGCATTGACCCTGGGCTGGTAGCCTAATGAAAGAAAGTCCGATCAGTTTGGTGCTACTGTAATATTCCACATGCGTCTCGATGACTTTCAAAGACGGCCGTGGAAGATGACGACATGCATACCACCACAAGGAATGAGAATCACATAGATTGACAAGGTTGCCAACTGAAGTTTTTTTCCGGGATCAGGTGTGAAGGATATTGGGACCTTGTCATACCTTTAGTGTTGTGCTTGTATTGGTCAGTCACAAAACACACACCTCAACAACGTATAGTGAGGTTGATGAATGTTTTAGGCAATCATGCCCTGACACACATTCGTCATTTCCTGGACATTTATTACACATTAGCACGTAACAAAACTATTAAGCTCAATTTTAAGTCTGTGTATAAAAACATTATGTATTTAATTTCTATAAACTTACCCGATAAATGGTCAACGCAAACATACCCAATAATAAATAATATACCCCATCCAAATGAGAAATCCATTTCAAATCGAAGAGCTTAATATAATTTTGCAATCACAACAATCATTACCAGTCACCACTAACATATTTTATAGAACAAATGCCTTGAACTCGTTGAAATACTCCAATCACACTCGGAGAATCAAAAATTGTCTGGGGTTGTGCGCCCCAGATCCCACAATTGTACAAAATCATGTACTTTACCGAGGAAAAGCGACCATAAAATAATTTTTGAAGGACACACTGGTTTTCTAGTGGGTACATTATATTTCATTTGTAGTTACGTTGCTTAGACCTTTTCAAACAATCTTTGTTCACAATCCCATTAATGAATGAATGTATATTTGACCTGTTGAAATCTCAAATACTGTAAGCTTCTCTCCGGTAGTGTTCAAAACTCGGGATAACCATAACACTCAATAACTCATCTCTAATTGTTGGTCATTGTTGCCGGAACACACGGTAGCCGTGGGAACAGATACTACGATATCAAAGCGGTCGAAACAATACAAGTTCAATGGACCGTTTAGAATTATCTACATTCGCTGATCTTATTAAGCGACCGTATTGAGGTTTAACTCTTTAACCTTTGTGAAGGAGTGCCGATATATTTTTGGTTCTGATTCTTGGTTATCTTAACCTCTATTATGTTATAACCGTTCACGGTGGCTCATACGATTGGGGCGCAGGCCCAAAGGAAGTTTAATACCAGAATGAAAGGGTGTACAGAACTGATTTTATGTTCAACCGGTCCTTTTCCTGCAGCCATAAATCATTACATCTAAATAAAACGTTGTTAAGTTGATAATAATCTACATATGTACGCCCCTATTATTATCATACTTTCAACAGATCAGGAAATGCGTAATTATTTGGGTGTTTTTCACCATTTTGAGAGGTTCTAAAACTATACAATATTGATTTCCTTTTATATGACCAATTTATGGAAAAGTGCTTCAATGGGTGCCTGCATAATTTTTTTCAAACACGCATGTAAAATTTCAATCATATATGACTGAAATTGTCTGAGAACTTTGAAACCTAGAAAATGAGCCTACCTGCCGCCTCTTTTGTATCTAGCTTTCACCCTCATCTGTCACCACTCATGGTCTCTTATAACAATTCATTGTTATAATAGAGATGTTGCAACAATAATAATCTTCACCACTCAATACATTACGTGTACATCGTATGTGCGTCCTATAGTGTGCAGGCACGATACTCTCACTAGTTCGAAGGTGAAGTAAAGCTACGGAGTCACCAGCTGAGCGGAATGTGATCTAGGGTGGTGAAAGGGAACTACTCTAGTGTTGATGGCTAAATGCAGTCAGACCGTTAAGTGTCAATCTGTGGGAGCTGAGCTAGACCGTATGTAGAATATTCATGGTTGCATGTGAACTTAGTTATAAGACCGCCTATTTAACATACCTTTGTTTATACAGTGGCGCCGGAACCGGGGGGCGGGGGGAGCAGAGGGGGCACCTGCCCCCCTTTGAAATCAAGGAGAGCAAGACTATAGTGATACCCCCACCCCAATATAAAACAAGAGCATCGTTATGTTTTGAAGGGGCAAGATTTTGTAAACACTGGCAATATGTGGATCTTCACAATATATCAATTTTCGACGAGGCACACTTAAATGTAGTAAAATGCCCCCAATTGCAATGATAATGATATTTGATAATGCTATAATATTTCTTTCTTTCTTTATTTAATGTCTATCTTAATCCCAGCTAAAGCCATAACAAGCCAACATCTTAATTATTTACATTACTATTGATAAAGCTTTTGACTTGAATGAGGCATATGGGAGTGTTTTTTGCCACTTGAATATCACATGCAGCAGTTTATTTCTGCGTTTAGTCGATTTATTTATTAGTTAGTTTTTATATCGGCCTACATTAATTTAAATGTGGATTACACGTTTTGAACCTTGCAACGGTCATAAAAATTAATTATAAAGGGCGATTGAAGACTAATCGGCCAATCTACCCCTACCCATTTAGCTAGTAATTATGACCGTTACAAGTTTCAAAAATTGAAATGCATATTTAAATTAACGTAGGCCGATATATTAACTAACTAATAAATAAATTGACTTAACGCAGAAATAAACTGTTGCAGGTGATATTCAAGTGGTAAAAAACACTCCCATATAGCTCATTTATGTTAAACGCTGTTTTCACGGGTACAAGTAAAAGGACAAGTTCTTATTAATTAAACTGTAGTTTTCCTTTCTTTGTTGTTAGCTAGCTAAAAAATAAAATAATAATAATATAAAACAGGAGTCAAAGTAAACTTTATTCTCTTGTCCGGGAGCATTTTCATTGTTAGGCCGAGGCCCAAACACAGGAAGTTTAAACATATTGATTTAAATCGACAACCCTTCTAATTGAAATGTGAATCCACACATTGACGGTTTTTATGATTGTGTGGATGTATAGAGACTTAGTTGAGACCGGTAACTGTACTGTTCACCAGTGGCGTATCCAGGAATTCATAAAGGGGGGGTTTAACCAATTAATTCATAGATTGACCGAAGAATAAGTGGGGGTTGGGGGCTCTCCCCCTGGAAATTGTTTCCTGCTTAGAAGTAATTTTGGTGAAAATCTGTGCGTTTTAAAGTATCACCAACTTTTTATCTACTAAAATCCTGTTTTTAATCTAAAAGTTTTCTCTTTCAAGGTCATTTTGGTGAAAATCTGTGCGTTTTAAAGCATCACAATAACCAACTTTGTATCTACTAAAATCCTATTTTGGTCAGATGGTAATTTGCCTTTAGTATTGCGATAAAACAGTTATTCTATATTCTCCATTGAAACGTTAAAGTGCACTTCACACTTTTTTTGCAAAATATTCTCATTGAAACGTAAAGTGCAAAAGGACGGGGGGGGGGGGGGGGGGTCTACAATTCTTGAAAACTCAGGGAAATTGTTTGTTTTTCTGGAAATTCTCAATTTCCATTTGACGTCTCCACCAATCCTCACTTTCTAGGGTAGAATCAGTTATCTTACTTGATTGGAGAGGGCTTATAAACTCTTTGATACCCAAGGTTCTGTGCAACCTTGTGGTCATCACTTCACCTCTAAAAGCAAAGCACTTGAGTCGCCAACACTAAAACGAAGAGTGATTCACCAACATCCTAAACTTCTGACGCAAGCACCGCCTTCTGGTTCTTCCTGGGACTTAGTTCTTCACTCTGGGATATGACCAGAGTGGCTGTAATAACACACAAGGCTTGTTTATGATGTTATTAAAGCCGAGCCAGGTACCTGACGAGAAGGTCACGTGCTGGACCATCTGGACACCTCGCACGTCATTGGGCAAGGTCACACTACCTGGTGGTCACGACGAGATGACCTTAGAGTTTTTTAGATTGATAAGCTTTATTCATTTTCATTTACAACAAAACATTACAATATAAAGAAAACGTGAAGGTACACAATAATATACGATTAAATAACAAGAAATTTATACGGTGATTTCGACAATTTTTGTAGGTGAGCATAACAAGCACAATAAATTACAATGATTATGAATAGCACATTAATAAAATAGTTTGAACAATGAATAGAGCAATTAATAATTACACAAACTTATTGAAATTTAGTTGTTCAATCATTCGTAATAATACGTAGGATACGGAGGAAGCGAATTAGCTAGGTCTTGTTGTTGGCATTATAACTGTGCACTCATACTTCATGGAGGCAAAAACACTCTTTCTACAGTCGCGTTGATGGATGAGTGTATTTGACATATCCTTCTATGCATTCGTACATTCGAAAAAACGTAATTTTCGTAAATAAATGTTATTTCTAGATTTGGTTAGTCATGAGACACTCCCGTAGGTGATAATGTTAATATTTAATACAAACTAGAAATTAAAAATTCCGTCCCGACTGGGGTTTGAACCCGTGTCTCCCACATTCCAGGTAGGCGTCTTACGCCCGGTATTCCAATGTCGAGTTAAAGTGGCAAGTAAATTTAACTGCCAGGTAACTTGTTATCACTGTGGCAACAGCCAATCAGAAGCTTTGTAAATATTTACTTAAAAAACTAACTGGCAGATAAATTTTATCTAGACGTTAAATTCTGGACCTTCGCCAATTAGAGTTAGACCACCGAGACTGCAACTTCATAACTTCTGAATTGTCTGAAATTGTCCATGAATTATTAATTTTTCTCTGTTTCTCTGTTGGATTTTGGTTATTTTATATTAGTTGCCATTTCATTATTCATTTTGTAATATATTTATTCAATCTGTTCTGTGTGAGCGTTTAGTGGCGAGTACCTCTTGTCCACTTCTTTATAACCACGGACGTAATTATTTGTCTGTAACAATCACTTGATGTCCTTGGGATTCTGACCTCTATATTCTCAATCGTTGATGGACGCAATATGTCAGCCAACAATGTTTTGATGACGATACTCTTATATCAAGAATAATAATATGTTGATAAGAAAAAGAAAAAGTTCCACCTTCTCTATTCAGACCCTACATGTAAATCAACTTTTCATTAATACTTTGGTTTATTTTGATGCTTTATCTATAAAAGATTCACTAAACCGTAACTTAATACATTAACTTCTCAACACTTTTCCTCATCGTAAACATCTCACAACGCTGAATCTTATTTTCACAACGCTGATTCTTATTTTCACGCGGCTCGGAGTAATAAATCGTGTCAGTCTTCTCTTAGAAAACTGATAATAGATATTCTATACGTTATTGTAGGGAAATCTGAAGCCCCAGTTACCTAATTAGTGCGTCTGTTTCCAATTAGCGTATCCCACATCCATATTGCCGCGCGATTTCACGCATGCGCCGTGCAGGCGTGACGCTCAAGGTCGCGCGCAGGTAGCGCCACGGTCGCCTAGCGTCACAGGCTGAGAACCATGACGTCACTTCTGAAGGGTTGTGTCTTGTGTTGCGTTGTACACGTTACTGATCAGTTATGTATTTCTGTATTTCTTAACAATTAATTCCAGATGTATGTACTTACAAAATGAAATGTACCAATTAAATTAAATGCACTTTTTTTTCTTTCTAACTAACATAAATGCAAGTTTATGTTTTGGATTTCAATACTTATTACTATTCCTAATTGTATGAGTGCGTCAACATAAAATATTAATGTTGGAAGGGGCCGCTATTTACCGTGATACGAGACATGACAGACAGAAAAGTGATTAATAAAGTTAAGATGGTTTACAAGTTAAGATAATAAAGTTAAGGTTATGCACATGTGCAATTCAGTGTTTATTTTTTATTTATACATTAATTTATGTTTATATAATATTTATAATGTATTATTAATTATTGAAAGTAAAGCTTGAGCTTCAATCTATTGGGGGGGGGGGGGGGGAATATTTAACCTCTTATCAATACTCGCATGATTTCCGAATTGAACAATGTAATATTTTGAGAAGTCAAGTCAAGGAAACAATTTCGCCCTTATTTCACATTTAAATTTTAATTATAAGCTCCATCGTTTGAAATTACACACTAGTTTAAGACTTCCGGCTCATAAATTAAAAGTCTGTGAAATATTATGCTAAACTTCGTAATCACGATATTTTGTTTAGCCCCATCTAATGTTGGCGACGGCTTGGTGCGCACGTTAAGTTTAATTCTTTTAATTACAAGTCGGCTGGAGCCAACATTAGGAAACAAATCACTTTATTACAGGTATTAAACGATTCTTTGCTACGCTTCCCCAATTAATTATATTATCCCCAAGAAGAATTGTAGTTAGTGTCTTTATATAGAAGGAAGAAAACCAAGATTCTTTGACAGGGAGGTAAATGAATAAACAAAAACACACGAACAATCACAGTGCGTGAATTTCGGGAGCTCTAGTTTCCTTCCTTTAGTTGCCTCGCGTCTGAGGTAGGGAGTGGAGCTTCCGAAAATTCCCGTTCTATGTAAGTGTTTTTATTTTATTACTGTGGTTATTGTTCGTGTGTTGTTGTTTATTTATCACATATCACCAGAAGAAAACATAACATGCGAAGTTCAAAACATTATTGTTCTCACTGTAATGGATATGTGTAATGAAATGATTGTATGTGTCGGGGTGATATGATAAGTCAGTAAGTCATTCAGCGTCGGCCAACTGTATAAATAACTTGTGATATAATATAAATATAGCCCTTGATTATTAATATCAATACAGCTCACTTCTAACTGTTTGAAATTAACATATTTTGTTTTAATAGCTATTGCCAGCCATAAAATTGTCGCAGTCAGGTACTGCTTTTCTCTGTTTTTCAATGATTGTAATCAAAAGAGTGTTTGAATTGTAAGTTGTATTTTCAAAAAGATTTTAAACCAATCATGTTTGATTAGGGACTTTTATCTCCTACGCTACTTAAATCGTTTTTGTTTGTTAGTTTCCGTATGTTGGTGTTCTATACATGCATTGAGATCACCAAATTCACACACAAATTAAACTCGCCCATCCTTGTTCACAGTTTCCGAACCGTTACTTGCCAAACTTACCGCTTCAATGTCTATACACTCAAGACATTAATAATATGAACTACTCGAGCGTAAAGCGCGCGACTCTGATTCGGGAGGTCCCGGGTTCAAATCCCGTCGAGACCGGCAAATCTTGACTGAAGGTTTGCTAAACAGCCCTCGGACATCCCTTCACAATTGTCCAATCTGCAACATACCTTATAGCTAGACACCTGAAGAGGGGCATGCAATTGCATGAATTGCATGAATGCATGAATTGCACGAGAAAATAAATAATTCTTGAAAAGAATGATGTAAATATTTAGTAATCATAACAATCAGACGGGTATGCCCTGTGCCAAGTCATTCTGTTGCAAGGCCTTAATAAACACGTTTGTTTCTTTGATGCTTCTATTAATAATAATTTATAATTAGTACTTAAGAGATAAGTTTTCTATTTTGCAAAGGATAAAACCTTGAATTAACAATAATAACTTCAGAAGTTTTCCTGTCTTGGTCAAGGTCCACAATTTTGCTCTCCCATTTTTAATTATATTTCTACTATTCAGTAATTTTTCGACAGTTAAATGTATACACAAATTCTATTGTAATTAATCCTCGTTTTGTTTTCATTTTTATTCCGCAAAATTGCAATGATTTCAGAACTCAAAGCAGTCAATTTAAACACGAAACCTCAAACGTTTTTTAAACCGTTTGTCTATAATAAAAGCCGATACAAATCTAATCTTGCTTCACATGTTCTTATGATCTGTTTCCACCTGTCCTTGCCAAGGTAGCCACACAAACAGTTTAACCTTGTAGTTTCTACATAAGCTTATTAACCATTAGCGTAAAAACTTATTAAAACTGAACTCACCGAGAAACTTTCGTAATCGCTGAGAATGGCCAGCCTGTTTTGTTATGAATGGTTGGACAAACTGGTCGAAACGTATTCATACTAACTCGCGCGTTCCAACATTCACGCTTTCAATGATGGCTGCCTAACATTCCTTCCGACCTAGCAACCGTGCTAGATAAACATAAATATATTTTATTGTTTACCCAATTAATTTACAAAAACAAACGTTAGTGAAGGTCTATAACTATTAGTAATGCAATCACATACTCACGCTATTCAAATATGTGACCAATTAGTACCTAATAAAAACAAATATAATTTATTTCAATTCTAAAGCCTCTCTAATATTGTTTTAAAATCCTTGCCTATATTTGAATAATGCATATTTCCCAGCTATTCAAACATTAATTTATGCTTATGTTTTTTGTGATCAGAAGTGCAAGTGTTTCTTGCATGAAGAAGCTGTTGAAATGTTTAAAGATCCGTATTTACATCCTGTTGGTTGTATGATCTGCTGGTGATTTCTTTGTGCATCCTTTACTATAATATTATGGCGATCATTTTAAGTGTTAGTTTTTGGCTTCTAACTTTGACGAAGGTTAAAACTTGTCCGGTTTTGCTTCAAGGTAAACTTGGTCGTTGTTTAGACAGGGACAGGTTTCATGAACGAAAAACAAATTATGCACACTCACACACACACGTCCACTAAATACCTGCATACACACTCACATACGCACACTCATACACACTCACACTCACACTCGCACTCACCAAACTTACTGATAGAATATATGCTTACATTTTGCATTATATATATTTCATATTAAATTAATCAATACAAAAAAAGTCTGTAAACTTTGTAAACCAAAATATGAAACACTGACCACTTCAATAAAATGCTGTCAGTTTGGAGTTATCGAAATGATCCTCTCTGTTTCATGCAATGTTGCCAGATGCAAATATTGTTCCCCTTGTTTCATCACACGTTTCCAGATGAATATTGTTCCCCCTCTTTTCATGCAATGTTTGCCACATGCCAAATTGAAATATGCAATTAAATTATAAATTTATTTAGAGTACTACCCACTCATTATATAACTGATTTTCAGTCGGTCCTTAATTCAAAGCGACCCAACCTCGCCCCGACGCAATCGACGATGTCTTCTCTCCGATAACCTAACCAAAGATCGATATTTTTATAGGAATATAGCAATCGTCGTTTAGTGTCCTAGGGACAGTGCACCCCGCGATCAACGTCCATGATCAACAAGGCCGATTCGAGAAACTCTTATAATTTTTTCATTGTACCTTCTAGAACGGCTCCGATCGACTGGGCCTCTTGCATTGGAAGCAGATACGCTAACCACAAGACCAACGAGCCCAATTGTTTCACAAAACTTGTTTTTCCCTCTGTTTTATCCAATGTTGCCAGATACTAATGCGCTCTCTCTCTCTCTCTCTCAGTGTTGCCAGATACTAATGCTCTCTCTCTCTCTCTCAGATACTAATGCTCTCTCTCTCTCTCTCTCTTGTTTCAGGGGTCGTGATCGTCTTCTCCATCCTGCTCCTCGTCCTAGGAGCCCTCGTTGCCATATTCTTCCCGAGTCTTGTCAGTCTAGTCATTGATGGGGTGAGTAATCTCTTCATTATACTATATGTCTACTATTTACCTTACCATTCAGTCTTTCATCATTGTAGGTGATTCTTATATAACATGGTATGATTTTCAAGTCCTATTAATAGTATATTATTATAGTGTGTTTTTATGAACAACTAGGCCATAATATTAACTATAATTTTTGTTTGTAACAGTACTTGTTAAGCTGAATATACTTTAAAAATAAAACACTTTTTAAACGAACCCATGTTTTTTTAAATAAATAAACAATAATAAGTTATTTGCCATTGTTTGTAAATAGACTATACTTTTACTTATTTGTGCCCTTGTAAGTCTGAGTGATATGGTCCTAAGCTCTCTCTCTCCCTCAGCAAATCGTCCTGAAGGAAGGTTCCCAGACGTTCGACCTCTGGAGGAAGCCGCCAGTCAACCCTATGATTAAGGTCTACATCTACAACGTGACGAACGCCGACGAGTTCCTCAACAACGGAGAGAAGCCGACTGTCAACGAGCTGGGGCCCTACGTCTACATGTGAGTGCACATATTATATTGCAAGTAGGAGTCTGAGCAATGTTATTACGTATTACATGTTGGTCTGAGATGCAGGACCTGTAGAAAGACAGTGTTAGTAGCTGGGACCCTACGTCTACATGTGAGTGTACATCTATTACAAGTAGGAGTATGAGCAATGTTATATATTACACATCACATGTTGGTCTGGGATAAAGACAGTGTTAGAACTGACCAGGAAACAAGTTGTCTCAGAAAAACTATGTTCCGTAGTTAAATATGGGGGGGTCTATAGTGGGGATGCCCCCCAACTAGTGCGGGTCTGGGGCGCATAGTCCCATACATTTATTTTTATTTTTTCTGGAAGTTTTTATTCATTATTTATTTTATAAATTAAATTATAAATACATTAATTAGTATTAATTTAATTTACTAAACCACATTCGTTACTGTTGTCACCGATTATAATAAGATTTGTTATTGATTAATTGGTCAGTAAACGAAAGTTTATTCTCCTTTTCACTTTCAAAACAACTTAAAATAAAAGTATTATTGGTATTATGTTTCAACTTCCTAAATCGTAATTTTTGTCATAGTGATCCTTTTATGTTTTTTTATTATTTTTTTTTTTTTTTTTTTATTATTTTACTTTATCTATTAGTTTATGAATTGATTTACAAACGAGAACAATACGTCGTCCTAACATTATTAATCGATTGCCAAATGTAGCATCGAACGACTACTTGCGATATTCTCGAAGCCCCTAACAGTTACACAACCCACACTAACTTCGACCGGAAGTTCTAGACACTAGACGCCTCACAAGAAGTTGCCCACATCGTAATTGACACTTTCTCCCAGATCTGTCTACTCAGGTGGCGGATTATTATTTAAGTACAAGACAAACATTTCCGTAGTTTTTAACATTTATGACAAAAAACTTAGATTTTTTTTACGAAGTTACATAGGACAAGTACCGGTATTTTTAAATCATATTGATGATTAACCACACAAAAATACTAAAATAAATGTTTTGGGGGTTTTTCTAGCAAATCCGAAATCATACTGATAAATTATTGTTGTATTAAAACAACATTTAATCATTTAAGACACTTAATTTTTTATACATTGTAGGTGATTGGAATTTGTTTACAACAAAACGGTCGACAATTTGTCGAAGAAAGACGTACTTTTTTTTATTTTTTTTTGCTTTCTATTTATAGAATAAAAACATTTATTTTTTCATTAATTTGTTTGTAGTTTTATGGTAATTTATTTCTAGTTAGTGTTGTTGGTAATATTTTTAAATTGCCTTTAATCAGCCGGAAGGAAAACTTTAGGATGAATTGTATTGACTGAAAAAAAAACTTAAGGTGTAATAAAGTTATGTTTCGGGGATATGGTAAAGTTGTTGCTAGAATGGCTTAAGGCCCACCACGTGGGTGAATGGGTGTCGGTTATACGACAATAGCACTCGAGTAATCTCGACTTTCTTCGTGATAATTCCTCTCGATTTCTCACTCGACTAGGCAGAGTGAAAGTAGCCGGACACTCACACTCGCGCTGTTGCGAGACGTTTGGTCAGGGATGTACAAACATGTCTTACGCAACGAGGGCTATCGAGAGAGAGGTGTGAAAACACACTTTTAAGTTCGAATATTTAGCACATATATTTTTAATGAGCAATTTTTTTTATGTTATGGCAAATACTTTTTTCTGTTTATCAACGCCCTAAACGTGAATTTTTTAAACAATTCCGAAATTAAAAAATCCATCCCGATCGGGGTTCGAACCCGATGTGTGTGACATGTGGGAGACTCGGGATCGAACCCCGATCGGGATGTATTTTTTAACTTCTGAATTGTATTAAGTATAAACTAAGCATGTTTGAAATTTAATAATTTTAAATGAAACTATGAAGTCATACCCCCTTAATTAGATATTAACAATTCCACCTATACGGGTGTGTTTCCCGACTAACCAAATCGAGAAATAAGCTTAGTTTAGGTTCATCTAGTCGTTTTTTGGTAGCTTAAAAGTAACTATCGAAATTCATGTGATAAATTGATGACTTACATAAAAATAACTAAAAGCTAACTATATTTGTGTCTACAATGGGTCAGTTACCAAACAGTGGAATACAAGAAAGTTACATCATTACATTACAATCAAATACGGATTATAATATGAATTCGCAGTGAAAATTAAAAATAAGAATTAGGGATATTTTTAAAGGAGTTATTAAAATAATTTAAGGCATGACTGATCATGTAACAAATTATTCCAAGGCAAACCACATTTCGACAGTTGGTCAGTTTACGTCATTATTAAAGATCTATCCGAACCATGCGATTCAGAGTGAATTGCGTATTGAAAATAACATAACTAGATGAAAGCTCTGATCAGCGGTCAATGCGTTCAGCCAACATGTTATTATGGAAAGAAACCTTAGCCAATTATCATTAAAATCATTTCAGAATCGTAAAACAGTTTATGTTTTGATTTAACACTCTGGGCCTAATTATTGGTAAAGAAGAACGATAAAGGTAATTCTTTAATAAAAGGAACGCGTCCTCTTAAACCAGGGATGCATACAATAATTGATTATCGATCGATAATCAATATTGGATAAAATCACGATAATCGATAATCTAAAGTCATTATCGATAATCGAAAAATCAATAATTGGTTGAAAACGGCCCGAAGCACGTAATTCGTATTTCCCGCTTGGGCAGACAGAGAGAGGTGATAGGAGGAGATAGGTGATAGGAGGAGATAGGTGATAGGAGGAGATAGTTGTCCTGCTCGAGATTTACGTTAGGCAGCGAGTTGCATGAGATTGTAGTATTTTGAATTTCATTTACCACATTTGAGATTCCATCTATGTCTGAACGGCTTGAATTTTTTATTTGTAATATCGATTCGATATAATGACACTACCATTTCGATAATGAAAAAGTATCGATGTGCAATGTGCATCCCTATCTAAAAGATTGCCTAAAAGTACGCGTTATTCAAGACGTCATCTGCGAGTATTATGCGTCCCGTGTAGGTTAGAGGCCTCATCTCTGGTCTAGGAAGGAAGTCCCACCTAGTATGGAAAGGAAAGAAAGCGCCGCTTGTCGCTTACTAACGGGTGACCGTCGATCGCGTAATACACACGTTACGACTAGGTACAGGCTGCACATCAAGTAATACACTACCGACAGTGTTGGCTCGAGCGCTTGACCCTGATTCGGAAGGTACCGAGTTCGAATCCCGTCGTGACCGGCAATCCTGACTGAAAGTTTATCAGAGGTTTTCTTCAGTCGTTAATGCGAATGCAAAGGATTATGTCCTCATAAACCGCCCTCGGACATCCCTTCACAATTGTCCTATCCTCAACATAGTAGGTAGACACCCTAAAAGGGGCATGAATTGCACCCTGGGCAGGCTTCCCACAAAAATTATTATTACCCTTGGAAAAAAAGCTCGTTTTTTAGATTTGTTTTCTACAGTTTCTTCACTCTTTACCGGACAAACGGCTACTCCGATCTTCAAATATGCTCATCCATCAACGCGACTATGAAAAAGTAATCGAAGTGGCTTAGTGCATGGCAATAGTTGAGTATTGCAAGGATGTTGTTGTCAATGAACTGACCATGCCCACACGCATTACACAACGTATAGCGAACGCAGGTGTGGGCACCGACTAAGTTCCTTATTCATTTTATGTAAATGTATCCAAGGTCGCTCATTCTCTGAGGTCACACGAGGGAGTCACTGACCCCAGCAAACCAAGACTACAAGACCGAAACATCACAGTCTTTTGACCTTGATATTTTAAGTTCTAACCGAACTCAGCATTATACTCGGGAGGTCTCGGGATCTATTCCCGTCACCGCAATCCTGGGTGAAAGGTTTTCCGAGGTTTTCCGAGGTGGTTAGGGGGAATGTAAGGGGGATTGAGTCCTCTTAAACAACCCCCGGACATCCCTTCACAACAGTCCAAACTCCCAAATACCAAGTTAGACTCCTAAAGAGCGACATGCATTGCACCACGAGAAATTTTAAAATTTTAATTTAGTTTCAATTTAATTTCAATTTTCAATGAATTAACCTTGGTCTTCTATAATAGTAGGCGCCTGTTTGTCGCTGCTAGATGATGAAACCAACACAAGCAAAAATTATCTGTGCTAGATCCACGCTGAGCTAGCGTGAATAAGGTTTACAAAGTTGTTATGTTGGGAAAACAATTTCGAGCTATAGCTATCTGCATACTTTCGTTGGAAGATAACTGTTGGATATATAGATAACTATATAGATAACTATAGGGTAAGATTTGATTGATTGATTGATTGATTGTATATTGCCTAACGTCTCATATTTATGCAACTTGGCTAATCGAGACGAAGGGAGGGACGTAAGCGGTGACGACTTTAGGTACTATTGTAATTTCTAACGTGACATTGATTTGTCTTTCTTCATAATATTTTCACTTATTGTGCTGTGTTTGTATTCTTATAATTTGCATTATAATTAGTCAATAATTATTAATTCTATTACTGATCTACATTACATAAAATGTGTTGTGTACTAAAGTTCATTAGCTTATCTCGTGCGAAAGATCAACTGGGTTTCCCCAGTTAGATGGAAACCCCACCGCTCGGGCTGATGTAAAGTGACGGCTCAGACCACCAGCCCGGATAGCTCAGTCGGTAGAGCATTAGGCTTTTAACCTAAGGGTCCAGGGTTCGAGTCCCTGTTCGGGCGAACTTTTTTTACGCTTCAATATTGAATATTTTTATAATTTAGATATATTCTTCGTTCAAAGTCCAATTATATCATTGTAGTGTTACTTCTTTTTCAGATACAAAATCTAAATTATACACAAATTTCAGAATAAGATCTTCTTTATAACTGCACTTAAAATTTAAATTTGAACTATAGGATTGTAGCTTTAGTTTAAAATACTCAATTTGTCCCAAATTCCTTAAAAATCGTGCTAAAAAATATTTTGAAATATCAAAATTATCAGAAAAAATTAGAAAAATGAATTGTTTGATGAAAATTTCCTAATTAATCCAATTTAATTGGTGACCGAGAGGGCTCAGGACAATGTCAAGAAATTGATTGCGTCGGGGCCTGCAGGGTGGGCTTAGTCACTTTGGTTTAATGTCCCTCGCCAAAAATCAGTTGTGTGACTGAGTGAGTAGACTCTAAATAGGGATTTATTTATTTATTTGAGTTATTTAATCTGCAAACATGACACACGCATAGACGGTCGGACGCTACACTCCTAGAATAAAACTTGTATTATTTTCATGACCCGTCTATCAACCAACACATTGCGCAACACACTAAACTCAGCCCATTCGGAAGTCAACTAGCACAGCACCTCGGTCGACGACGTGCGGTGAAATTATCACGGCGAAAGTGGTTCTGTTCTAATGATCGGTTCATCGGAATGTCAGAGTCAGACCAGCCAGTTATTATAATGTACGAGTCCACAGGTTGGATTTGGTAATATTCCGGTGATTTGTTTTTGTTTTCGCTTTTTATTTACCTGACAGATTAATACGGGTGTTGACTACAACTTTCTACTTTGCGTGTGTGTGAGAGGGGATGAGACGAACGACCAGCCGATCTGGCGACTATAAAGTAACTTTGCCATCTGAAACTAGTTATCTGGTAATGCGAAAGTTTGATTACTCCATGATTTTGACAAACCTCATATTCGTTTGATTGGGATCGTCTAATAAATCAGTTTCGTTTTCTTTGCGTTTTTCTTTTAAGATGAGTTTTTTTCGTTTTCTTTTCTTTTCTTTTCTTTTTCCCCCTTTTTAAAATTTGGTTTTATAATTAATTGTATTTAATATTCTTTTTGAATTTGTCACCAAAATTATTATGTTTTAATACATTGTTATTTGTTATAATATTACTAACCTTTCATATTTATAATTTGAATTAATTAGTTGTCCTCCTTTGTAAATCAGTATTTTAAATGAATAAGACTCCGATAGACGTTAAATAAATTTATTACTTAATTAAGTAATAAGTAACCTTACAAAATCCTTATTAAATTATCCTCTGGTTATAGAACAACATAATAATTAGGGACACACCTTATTACACTAATCATGTGCGTCGTCGGTTTAAATTTTTAAAATATTGTAAACGAAAATAATGACAAGATTTCTTGGAGAACAAAGATATATTTATTTTGAATCGTGTTAGCTTGAAGCGAGTGTTGGCGAATCCAGTTAGTAAAACTTTCTTCCGGGAATGACCGACAGTCTCCGAACGGATCCCGAGAAAGGTGCTAGACATTCCTGCCTGGTTAGCGTGGAGCGTGGGGTGGTGGGCGTGGCCTAGGTTGTGTCTCGCTGACGTCACACGGGGAATCCCTGATAGAAAGACAGTTCCAATGTTATTTAACACCTTCAGTAGGCTAGATCCCCAGTCTCAAATACGTCCGCACAGGCGCGAGCGTAACAAACTGACCTATTCAAGATGGCTTCTAATTGTCACGCCAGTGGACCAATGACTGGGGATCTAGCCTACTATAGATGTTAAATATCATAGAACAGATCAGTGTCAGAAGACAAGATGCCACTAATTCCATACCGACCACCGGCAATATCCTCAGTGGGAACCTGTCCAGATGACCATATATTAGTTGTCTGTCTGTACCAATGACATGCATAAGCTTTGCGTAGCAAGGCGCTAGACGCTCAGTCGCCTATCCTTCCTACCGAGCGCTAGCGTGCCGATTAGAAGCCATCATGAAAAAAAAAAAAAAAAATCATTTCCCTGCCACAATAGATACTTCAGCTAGTTGGCTTATCTGCCGATTTAGGCCTAAGTGGCTGTGGAGTTGTGTTTGTTGTTGAGCGGATTGGCGAGCACCGCCGTCTGTAAGTAAATATGCACAAATTTACCTACATTTGGACAGCTGGTTTTCCCCTTTCATGATGGCTTCTAATTGGCACGCTCCCCACGGCCATACTGAGAGTCTATAGCATATTAATTGAATGTCATTGGTCTGTACCTTGAACAAATTTTCAGTCAGGATTGCAGGTGGCGGTATCGAAACCGGGACCTCCCGAATCAGTCTCGCGAATTCGTCAAATTCAGTAAAAAATTAATGTACAATCGGTTCCTAAAGAAAAGTAGGAAATGGAGTAGTAAAATGCGAAAAAAGCATTTAGAAAGTGATTAATAATAATTTTAGCTTCAGTACGATCATTGAGTTTAGAATATGCGCTCAAGTATATTCTTATTTTTTTTAAAATTTCGGATTCATCCTAAATAACATCGTATTGTATTATATCATACCTATAACTCATTCAATTTTTTCATTTCAATACCTACTCAATTAATCAATTCAAACAACTTCAATTCTCAATACAAGTAATTATACCATACTAGTAATATACATATAACTCGATTCACATGAAATACGCATTCTATTTTATTATTCATTTTATACCATGTTTTAGCCTTAGGAACTATTCACTCCCTCTTCACGAAGAGGTGTATACTTGTACCACGTCTACTCTACTCTAAAGGCAATAGTGAAGGGTTTCTGTCTACAGATCCCAATTTTGAGCAGTGTTTAGGAGGGTGGGAGGGGGGGATCTAGGAGCTACTCTTTCTAGTTTCTATCAACTCTTACAAACCACATCCGGTATAGTTAGCTCAGTGTTATTACGTGAATCTGAGAGATATTTATAAGCGCGTGTATCTCACTATGCGTTTCCGCTGGATCTTGTTGTAATGTTGCGTAATACAATACACTACCTGCAATATCATTCATATTATTGCATATATGCATAACTAATGGTTTCTACATTTCTACCTCATAACCGCAACCTATCTGGTACCAAGACCTTTCGTGGAGAAAGTGCAAGTTAATAAGAAGTTTGACTCCAAAATTATTTCCGGCGTACACATGATTATCGGAAAGTAAAAATATATTTAAAAATCATTTGTCCCCAACTAAGACTTCGGCTCTGCTCCCAGGCTATCTGGGACACCCAGGTTACGAGTTGTTTCCCACAGGCTTCACCAATCATGCCGCCTTTTATGCCCATCAGAGGCCGATATATAGGCATTCCATTCCATCTCATGGACAATGAGTCCAATGAGTACGTCGTCGTTAGTGGGGCATCCGCATAACATTGATTCAGTGGCGATGAAGGGGGCTTAGCACCCCGCCCCGACCCCCCTCAAATTCTGAAAATTATAGATATAATTGACAAGGTATACAAAATTCAAGTTGAAAATTCTTCAAAATTCTTCAAGAGACAACCTGTATAGGCCCACGTGTGAGACACAGTTCAGACACAGACAAGACACAAGTTTCTCCAAATGCTCAGCTTCCATACATTGTCGGACAAACCTTCAGTCAGGATTGCTGGTGACGAGTATTGAAACCGTGACCTCCCGAATCAGAGCTAACGCATTACGCTCGGACTGTCGCGTACAGTTCCATATTATATTAGGTCCTTGGCCTGGATTCACTACACGTTCAGATAAAATACATTGTTCATTTGTTGGTAGCATGAGTTATAATTTGAACCAGCAATTCAAGAGCAAAGTGACAAAGATCTAACCTCTGTAACAAGTTCCGGTGTTCTTCGTAGGCTCTGACGTCATTAATATCGTGGGTGGCCATTTGCTTTCCATCGGGGATTGCCTTCCCACTACATAGCAGACAGAATCCTGTGCATAGAGTGGTGGATACTGGGGGGATAGGGGCGATCGCACCCCCCACCCCTTTATTCTTAAAAGTTATATTTTATTCTATAATGATTTAACAACCCTGCAACATACCAAACTGTATGGTAAATCTTATACAACTTATTGAAATATACTCTCTTTTAAAGCTATTTAAACACGTTTTTGACACAGCTTCCTTTTTACAAAATGCGTAGCTGAGCTGGGGGCAGCGCCCCCGACCCCCCGGCGTTGCATTACGCCAACTCGACCCCCCCCCCCTACAGAGGTCCTGGATCCGCCCTGTGTGCATATAGGTAGCCATTGATGTAGACAAACAAGATATTACCATCGCGAATATTATTGCCGACAGATTTATTGCGACGATTACACCACACTTAGTTCGCGGAGACTCCGCCAGGAGACGCCTAGGCGCCACCTCGGAGCGCGCGCATTACAAAGGCTGTGGACGACGCGGTGTGACTTCCGGTCTGAGCCTACGCCGGAAGTGTTCACTGTGACAAGTGTGGGAGGCGAGAGACGGCTGATGGTGACACGGAAGCCGAGCGCCCTTGACATAGGTTATGTAGAGTAGCGGCGTGCATGTAGGTTGTCATACGATGACGTAGGCTCAAAGAATGTGCGCTCACATTCGAACGTTGATGCACGTCTCCAGCACTAGAGGCGAGCTCTTCCCCGATGACGAGAAACCCCCTTTACTCCCATTAGTAGTATATTGTATACGGCTAAAGATTTATTCGATTTGAAGAGGACCCAGACTACTGTTGGCTCGAGCGCTAAGCGCGCGACTCTGATTCGGAAGGTCCCGGGTTCCAATCCCGTCGAGACCGGCAATCCTGACTGAAGGTTTACCGAGGTTTTCTTTAAAGGGATTGAGTCCTCTTGAACAGCCCTCGGACATCCCTTCACAATAATTGTCCTATCCGCAATATGTCACCTGAAGAGGGTCACACCGGTTAAATCTGATGTGTATACCCTACAGCGGGCATCCTACAAAAATGTAAATGTATTATGTGTTTTACCTCTCGGCCAGTGTAGGGTTATGTACAATGTCCATACCCTCTTTAGCCCATTGACTGTGGCTGGATCTGACCAGCATGGGTCTTTCCTCCCAACATCCCCTTAGCTACTAGAGGGGCGCATTATGATCTAAAAGTTTAGACTCCCTCAAAACAAATAAACTAAACTACCTATGGTACAACTATGTATTAAGACCAATTTGATTTGTTTTAATACTAATTTTCTAAGATAAACTTAACTTTTAGGACAGTGATTTGTTCAAGTTTTGAAGAAACGCCATTTGTATTCGGGTGATTTAATGGCATTTCATCTACATTTCATTAGACTTCTGTGCCTGAAGCATGAATGTATTACAATTATCAACTACTCCACCTTGATGACCTTGCCTCTAAACCTCAAGGTCAAATCAATCTTCTCCTGGAATTATATTATTAATTACAAAGTCATCAATAACAAGACAGTTTACCATTATTGAATTAAAACAATGAAATAAATCATGATTGTATGAAGAAAAACATTTTTTTGTTGATTTAATCAAGGTTCTTTTGTTTTTATTACGATCGATAATGTTTTATTTATATTTATTAAATAACTATTTCTCAAGAAGAATGGCAATGTCTTATAGCATGAGAAACGTGTATTGTTTGAGTGGACTGTTTTTAGGTGCAGTGTGGCTTTATGGGGTCATCAGGTTGATCACTACACCTTATGTTGTAATTATGAACTTGTCATCGATAAATAACAATCCGGTTCGATGCCCGACACTGGCAATTAGTCAAAATGTGGGTTTTTGTCTAAAATTTCTTTCGGCATTTTATTTATTATTTTTTTTTTAATTTAAATTTGTTTTTTAAATTTATTTATTTATTTATGTATTTATTTATATTTATCTATTTGATTATTTATTTATTAAACGTCTATCCTATTCAGTTCTGTTTATTTCATCAGAACCATCTTTACACCCATAGACTGCTAGGAACACTCTACAACAACTATTTTTCACATGTTGTCTAGAACTACAACTAAATAAAACTTTGCTAATTTATAAAAAAAGTATAACGATACAACCAGCTAAAATTTGTGAGGACTGTTGGGTAGATTCTATGGCCACGACTTTTGAATCCTTATAAATTAGCAATGTTTTATTTAGTTGATGCCTTAGGTATCAACAGGCTCCTTGCAAGTGACGTCACAACAATGAAACAAATGAATTGAACTGATGGATGATGGGTTGTCTAGGCCAAAATTATTGTGTGCAATCGATCAGTTAAATTCATTTGTTTCATTGTTGTTGACGTCACTTGCAAGGAGTGTGATTCATATCATGTTGCATTGTTTTAGTGGTGCTGCTTATTTTTATACCTATATACTCATGTTCAAAAAGCTTTTAAAAAAACTTCCATGTTAAAACATGCCATCCATATTACCACTTAAAGTTATTTTTCTTTTTGCAAAATAGTGGTGCAAGTCTTGAAAAGAAGCCAAGTTGTTTATAACGACGTCGTCCTCTAAAACCGTATTAACTAAGATATAACAATAAAGTACAAGACCATAGCGCACAGAGACACTTGCCCTTTGCGCAATTCCTCACTTGCTCACGTTACGACATAGCATCATCCACAGACCACAAGACTACTCGCTTGTGTTGCTACCTGTAACACGTTACACGATGCCGTCAATCACTTCCATTGAACCCGAAATCCTTTCAAATACCTGGCTGTAGTTTCTTACACTGGATAGATACACAAATATCTAGATAGTAGACACTGGTTGGCACCTCAGCTCTCACCAGTTGTTATGGTAACAAGTGTTGTTACGACATCCTAATAATAATATAATGCTCTCGATGAATGGTTTGGTCTGGACGCCCGGAAGACTTTCACTCAATGAGCTCCTAGTAATCCTAGGCCTAGGCCGCGGGCGAGGTGCCTCGACCACAGTGTCGGCTTCAGACAAGCTGTCATAGACTAGAGGCATTGGCTACAGAACCTCTATACTAGAGGTGCCTTCGCTGCTAATTTATACTTATCATCTGTAATAATATTTATATCACATTATGCGCACAATAATGTGTTGAAGAACAGGCCGGCATGCTCATTTTACGCGCTTTCAAATTTCTCAGACAATTTTAGTCGGATCTATTTGTGTTTTTTTTATTGTGTAAAAAATGATTATGAAGTCTCTATCATAGCACTTTTCCAAAAATTGATTATTTTATTTATGTATAATTTAAATTTATTTAATTATTTATTTTTTTAAGTTAAAAATTATATATAATAAAGTGGCACTTGAGAAATGTAATGATGATATTATCTCAACATGAAATCGAGAAGACACAAATTATAAAAAAGTAAGTTTTAAAAGAATCGCCTTAACAGGGACTTGAATCCTGGACCCTTAAGTTAAAAGCCTAATACTGTACCGACTAAGCTATCCGTGCCTACGAGATAGTGAGTGTAAGAGACCCTATCCTGACTGTTGTTCTTGTTTGTCCCCCAGTGAGACGTGGGAGAAAGTGGACATCAAGTTCCACGACAACGGGACAGTGTCCTTCAACCAGCAGAAGATCTACAGGTTCAGCCCTGAGATGTCGGCGGGGGATGAAGACGACATGGTCGTGGTGCCAAACATACCCATGCTGGTAGGTCATCATCGAACACTTCCAATGACAAAATACTGGGAAACAAAATTTTACTTTCTGCATTGCTCTATGAAAGTTGTAAATTTTAGTGTTTTTAAATTTTATTTAAAAAAATATTTTTCATTAATTTAGATTGACAACATTTTTAAGCTAGTTGACTTGTTCCTTATTATTTTTACTAAAACTTTTCAATGTCATTTATTTTAAGGGCCTACTTACCCTGAATTTTCAGGTTCACTGAGGCCATCATATTCATTATCACTCCCAAAAGATGATGAGTATTTATTTGTCCATTTTCTTCGTTAATATTACTCCCTTCATAAAGCAAATTGTTCACTTCTTTATCAGAAAGACGATTTGTTGTCATTTGGGCATTTGTTGGGTTATGAACTTGAATCATCTTCACCATAACACAACACCCTTCATTGGAATTTATAGCAATTTACAGTGGCGCATCTTGAGGGCATTAACCCCCCCCCCCTCCCCGCCCCACCAGGAAAACATAAATAATAATTTAGTTTACAAGGTGTATTACAAATTGAAACTTGAGTACTTCTATCCGTGGGTGTACCTCAGTTTCTTTCCTTCATACACCACGTTTACTTTCAAAAGTATCTATTATGTATGTTGCAATCTAAAGTTTTGTTCTGTCATGGCTGATGCCTGAATGCCTCAAGGCAGACTCAAGATTGACTGCAACCTAAAACAAGACGTTTATGATTGGCTGAAAGAATTGAGTTTGGCAGTTCCTACCACGGCTCATTGTGACGCCACCTTTCACAAACGTTTCACAACTATCCCTTTAATCGTACATCAGCTTTTAAGTTTCTTCATTATTCTTCTGTTGCCCTTTGTTTGTTACTACTTTTTATAATCGTTCATCGCATTTTCTTTAGTTATGTCTAACTCGTCTTCCTATGCCCTTTCCGTAAGCCTTTTCGGCTTTTCCTTTCCGCATTATGCACTTCGTACTATAAAATGTATTTTTCTCACTCCTTCTTCTTCATAGAGTGTTTGTCTATCATACCCATATTAACTTCGCGAAACTTGACCTAACTTGTTCCGAACTAACCTTTCTGATCCTGGTAACTATACTGGTGAAATTATTGTGACCAATAAGGCACTCTGATTGCCTACTAATCATGTTCTACCATTGAGATCACTCCAGCATCGACCAGGTGGTTTCGGAACAACTGTCTCACACACTACTTTTATTTGCACCACAATCATACGTCATCTCATCAATTCTTTAATAAATGTGACACCCTCCCGTAATGTTAAAGATTTTCCATTTCATACTAGGTCCTCCAGAAGTTTTTAAGTTACCTTCAGTTCTTTGTTATGAATGCCAATATGTTTCTTCTCTCATGTATTGCCCACCACTAATGCCACTAATGCCCGCCACAGAGCGCCACCTCCCATCTCATGTGTCTTCCTCACCAATAATGCCACTTCTTCCCGCCACAGAGCGCCACCTCGCAGAGCAAACATGCCGCCCGCTTCCTCCGGCTGGCTATGGCCTCCATCATGGACATCCTCAAGATCAAACCCTTCGTAGAGGTCACCGTGGGTCAACTGCTCTGGGGATACGAAGATCCTCTGCTCAAGCTGGCCAAGGATGTGGTGCCCAAAGAACAGAAGTTGCCGTATGAAGAGTTTGGGCTGATGTACGGGGTGAGTGAGTCGAGTGGGAGGTCTTTACTGTCAACCTCTTAGAAGAATCTGCGAGTGGAGTGGGAGGTCTTTATTGTCAACCTCTTTGGAGAACCTGTGAGTGGAGTTTAAGTCTAATTACTGTTAACATCTTAGGAGAAGGAGAACCTTTGACAACGAGGTCCTCGTTAACCTGTGATTTAAAGTGGAGTTGAGTGGGGTTTCTTCATTTTAACCTCCTAAGTCTATTGTAAGATTAGTCTCAACGTGGATGTCAAAAACAACTTGAAAGTTGAGCAGTGTTAAAAACTTGAAGTTGACTAATAACACGGACCAACTTTTAAGTTGCGCCAACTCTAAACTAGGCTTAACTTGTTCTCTGATCAGTTGATTGGTGTGTCTTTACTATAAACTTCTTTGCAGATCTTCTCTCATGATTCGAAGGATGTCACTCTAAGAATTACTCCTGATTTGAAGTGGAGTTAAGTGTGTGTCTTGATTATCCAGTACTTCGGAAAATCTGTGATTTTCTAAGGTCCGCGTTAAATGTACTGCAAAAGTTACCACTGGAAATGCTTTTTCAACTCTGAAGCCTCCGGAGCCGACAACATTGATAACTACTCGATTCATCCCTATAGTTGTTAACCCTTTCCATTATGAAATACTTCCTTCCAGATGATCTTAATGCGCCTGCTGCTGAGAGCGGGCACGCCAGAGGAGATCTTGCATCTGATTGGTCTAGGCGAGGAGATCTCCTCGATGGCTCTGATTGGTCTAAACGCTCTCTTCGGTAACCGCGACAAAGACTTCCACGTGTATAAGGTCCCGAGGGAGAACTTCCACTCGTCCAGGAGGAAGAACAAGGAGGAGAAGGCGCACACCTACAGGAACGACCTCAAGAGGGACTTTAGCGTCTGGATCAGGGTTCGTCAGATTGGCTTGATGCTTTGAGTTTCTGAACGCATCTCACGCTGACGTTTGACGCATCCGAACACGAACACTGACGCGTTTGAATTTTGAGCGCACCTATTTGATTTGAGTTTCAAACACCGTTTTGTTTTTGAGTGAGCACTATTTTATTTGACTTTCGTCTTTTTGTGGGGTTTTTTTTAGCGCTTTGTAGCACGAATTACATTCCACGCACGTTTTGATTGCTGTGTTGTTGGACTTGTTTTTTGCTTAACCTTTCTTTACAGAATCGCTTAACATCTGCAGTTGAGCTTGATTTTTGTTGTTTTGCAATTTTTGTGTTGTTCGGTTGCACTTTTAAGAGTTTTATGCACTTTGCACAATTATGTTTTCGTAGCAACGCAAAAAAAAGATCTGTTAACATAGCATTTGCTATGCCATTGCATCTGGTACAGTCATTATGATGGTCCCAACAATAGTTAATTATGAATTATTATTCTTAAAATTGGTTGCTTAAAATTTTTCAATTTTTGTAACTTAAAATTATTAATTATTATTATATTTTGAAATTAGTAAACATTTTGATATTAAATAGATTTTGCCATCATTACTCGGAAGTCAGAACAGACCCTATAACATCCCTAGCCTAGAGAGGTGCAATATAACCCAACGGTTGACGCGCAAGTTAAACTATAAACTAATCTTCCCACTGTGTCCCCCAGAAAAACGGCACCGCCCCCAACCGCGTGACGGTCTTCACCGGAGCCGGCGACATCACCAAGTACGGCCTGATCGACAAGTTCAACGGCAAGTCGAGTCTCGGCCACTGGACCACGGACAAGTGTAACCTGATCAACGGCTCTGACGGCTCCATCTTCCCGCCCCACATCACCAAGGACACCACCGTCTATGTCTACGACAAGGACCTGTGTCGGCTGATGCCCCTCAAGTAAGTCGTATTGAATCTTGTGGGTACATGCGTACGTCAATAATGGCAATATATTTTTTGGGATCAAAATCCTCCATGGTCACGGGGCATAAAGTTCGTCCCCGAGTTATTTCTTATGGAAGATCATTGGCGATGGGACCTAGCTATAAAATTACCGTTAAAAAAATTGGGTCATGGTGGACCCAATTTTTCTTTTTTTAAAAAAAATTCATTACTATCGTTTGTCTCATTTTAACCTGAGCCTGGTGTTTTGCTGTTTCAAAGAGCGCTGACAGTTTCTGTTCCATTGTGTCACGTTGTAAACATATCACAATTTGACAGCCGAAGTGGACTTCTCAGAGCTGTAAAGTACAGTCACATTTAGTGCGACCTTGACCCTATATCCCTTATGGGAATGATACTGATGGAGCGGGTGTAATTGAAAAGTTGACCTTGCGTGGCATTATTGGTAATGTTGGCGTAGCAAGAAGAATAAACCACTTAACCCTGGTTTACAAACAAGTGGTTTTCGATACTCGGGAGGTTGCAACCAAGTTGCATCGGATGTGATTATACTTTGCTACTACGGGGAGGCCCATCCTTCCCGTCAAATAAGGACGGGTTTACAACTTTTCTTGATAGAGCAGGCAACATCCTAGTTTCTTTGAACCCACAAAACGCCGGGCTTAGGTTAAAATGAGTCAAACTATAGTTAGCGTGAATGAAATATATTTTTTTGAGATTAAGTGGGTGAATACCCCTGTGAGTGTAAGGTCTGCTAACACCCCCCCTCTCTCTCTCTCACAGGTTCAAGGAGGAGGTCACGACATCTGGTGGAGTCCCCGGCTTCAGGTTCACTCCCCCCCTGGACGTCTTCGCCGACCAAGAACACAACCCGGAGAACGCTTGTTTCTGTCCCCACGGACCTCCCTGCGCGCCCCACGGCTTCTTCAACATCAGCGCCTGCCAATACGGTGAGTAGAATAGCAACTAACTGTTGCTGACCGCTTGCTTTGGTCTTATCCCCTGGGCCGGATTCCTGGACACTTAACCCTCGATTAAGCGGAGTTAATTGTAAAGGTAAATACCATACTCATGCTCAATTCCTAGGGGGGGTTAACCCTTCCAGACGTCATTTTTTCCTAAGGTATTTCACCCCTATACACCATTTAATTAACAACAAAAAAAATTAAAAATCTCCCCCCCCCCAAAAAAAAAAAAAACTTAACACTACCACGGGCAGAACTCGTTGTAATGTCTGGATACAACAACGGTATAGACAACAAAGTACATTGATACTTCTAGCTGACTGGAGATTGATTGGGGCTAGCTCGTGGTTAAGGGTAAAAGGGTTAGTTCTTACTCTTAACCCCCTAAGTTAGGGGGCAAAGAGTAAGAAAAGGAACAGGAATCGGGTCAGTCATGTGGAATAATTTGATGCGACTTTGTCTCCATTTTTTCTGAGTCCGTGGTTATTCTAAAGATATCGGGGTTTTGAGTGCTTTTAATGCCTTCTATTTCGTAAAATAAAAATGACACACGTTCAAGATTTTTATTCGTTTCGTCAAAAATCCTTCCTTTGTCGGAATAGTTTTGGGCCAAAGCATTAGATCCAAAAGTTTACAGCCACGGTCTCTCGCAGATGACCAGGGACGCAAACACACTAAAACTGCGAACATTCGAGTCATTCTTTCTGTCTCTTCTTGAAGCAGAGGCAACTGATAACCTTTTTGTCTTCGCTCCTATGCGTGTCGTGGGAGGGGAGGTATTTCACTTCAAAGGCAGCAGAATTGTTGCAGTACAGTTCCAATCTATTCCGATCCATATAATGCACCAACAATCCAAAAGTTTGTAAGTTAACCGTCCCGGCTGAGATGGATTTTTTAAATTTCTGGGTTGATTGCCACATAAGGGAGGGTGTTGATGAGCTGCTATCTGTTACACGTGATCAAAGCGCTTCTCACACTAAAGGTGTTTATGTGTTGTGGTCTTGTTTCAGATTCCCCGATCCTGCTCTCGTTCCCCCACTTCTACCTGGCCAACCAGTCGTACAGGGAGGCGATCGAGGGAGTCAGCCCACCGGACGCAGAGAAGCATTCCTTCTTCATGGACATTCAGCCGGTGAGTTGAATCATCTTAAACCTTTTTTCTGTTTCACATTTCACATCATCGTCTTTTTTCCCATCTTCTTCTTCTTCGTCATCTCCTTCCTCTTCTCCTTCTTTTCCTTCTCCTTCATGGACATTTAGTTGGGTGAGTCGAATCTTCCTTAACGTTATACTAACACCTTTGAAATTCTTCCACTCTGGATTGTTCAACTGCTTGTACTTTGATCACATTACACAATATTCTCGTATTCAGAAATTACCACTTTCACACATCCTTTAACTTTCCATTACGGTTCTTTTTCTCTTCGTTTACTCCTTTCTCATTATTGTTTCCCCAATTTCTATTCCTTCAATACTTTATCATATTTTCTTATTTAAAAATGAGTACTTTGTTCTGATCAATACGATTAACCATCGATCAACTAAGATTTAATTTATATATTGTGGCTGTGCGTAGTTTCTGTTCACTAATCAACGGCTTTGGCTTTCAGGAGATGGGCGTTGCTCTGAGGGCGAAGGCGAGGGTACAGCTCAACCTGGCCGTGAGTCAAGTTATCGACATCAAGCAGGTCGCTACCTTCCCCGACATCATCTTCCCCATCATGTGGTTCGAAGACGTGAGTATTTGCTTATATTTCTTTCATTCTACTCGGAACATTTTACAGATTTGCTGAATGTGAAGCTTCTTAATCAACATGTTGTCAAGACGAAGAAGGGTGCAAAAATTAAATTTGCCCAGCATTGAAGGTCTTTCTGATGGATGTGCCGGACTGATAGGAATACACCCTTATGATTGGGCTAGTCCACACCCTTGAACCTTACAACGGTTAAGAAACTGAAAAACTCAGTATCACCATGTTAAAGGGCAATGACGACAAGGAAGTACAAGTCAACTCATGAAGGGTTCTTCTTTATCGTGAGACGTGACAACAAAGAAGCAAAGCAACAGCAACACTATCTAGCGGACAACGAGGGAAGCGTAGACATTGCTAGGGTTGACCGGTCGCTCGTCCTACAGTGCTGCTTTCTGTGGACTTTTCAATAAAACTGCATTTTAATCGGTGTCAATCAGTGTAATTGTGAATGTAATTGACCATACTCATTTTGTAGCCTTATCCTTCCTTAAGTGTTGATTTTAGCAATGTGTATGTTTTTTATTACGGTTTTTTACAATGAAACAAATGAAGGACAATGGATAATCCACAGGTTGTCTTTGTCTGGACATTAACAAATTGAAACATTGCAAATTTAAAAGAATTAATGAGTGTGACCTAGGGACGGATCTAGACTTACAAATTTGAGTTATTGGGTAGTTTCTTTGGTCGCTAG
Source organism: Sweltsa coloradensis (assembly GCA_024449915.1). NCBI lineage: Eukaryota > Metazoa > Arthropoda > Insecta > Plecoptera > Chloroperlidae > Sweltsa > Sweltsa coloradensis. Next base: position 57,718 of record JAMZAV010000154.1, on the reverse strand, counting down.
GCCAAAACTTGATCAAAACTTTAACCTCCCGCTAATGTTGGTTCTCGTTCTCTCCCCCAGGGTATCGACGCTCTCCCCGCTGAGGTCACCGACCTTCTGAACCTCGCTACCACGGTCCCCCCTATCGCCAAGTCCGCCATCCAGTACACCCTCTTCGCGATAGGAGCGCTGATGCTCGTGATCGCCGTCACGTGTCTCGTCCGCTCGTCCGGCCGCCAGGAGACGCTCAACCTCGAGGGCACCAGCCACTACGTCAAGCCCGAGAAGAAGAAGACCAACGGACACGCCGCCAACGGCCACACCAACGGCAAGACGTTGGAGACGCTAAACCCCGCCTTCTTGAACGATCAAGGCATGCCACATCAACACCACAACTAACGATCTAGGTGTAGCGCAGGTTCTAAGCCGCTACTAATAGTAAAACACCTTGTTCCCTGATAGAAGAGAACATTCCAAGGCTCTCGCCGAAAAATAATCTCAAAAACGATAATTTTGAGATAATGAATAGAAAAGGCCCCACAGCATTCGCCCTGTGGAATAACTTACCAGTCTTAAACCTCAATGCAATCATTTTATTTTTATCTGAGACTTGATTCCGTCCACGTTATTAAATACAAATTAAATACAATTACAGATATTCACAAAGGGAGCCAAGGATAAACTACAATGAGTGCTTTGTATCATATTAGAAGACGTATTGTAAGGTGTTTAATGTCCGAATTGTTACGTACGTTATAAGTACGCTGCATTCCAGTTTGCCATAGCTTAGGTTGGCAGCAGATTATTGTTGTTGTTGTTGTTTTTAGAAGCGATGATGATATTAGAGTGAGAGATGATGTGATATGAGTTTATATTGTCGTAGCTTGAGGTGGGATAGAGAGCGCAGGCCACTTTCAACCTTCGGGGAGCCCTTTATGCTCTCCAGAAACATTTAGTGAATCCAAAATTTTGTAAAGCATTCTTAAAATCGAAGTAAATGAATCAAAAGTATTGGTTTGTTTTGACATCTTGACATCATTATTAGTAGAAATTTATAAATTTAACATCAAGCAGACCTTTCTAGATGTCATTGAGAGCTATGCAAAATTTTGAATTTCTTTTTAAATTATATGTTTAGAAAGTGACCTGCGCAGATAGTATTTGGTTTTAGAGTTGGCAGAACTGTTATCTGGAAGGAATGTTAACTTAGTTTGTGAGTTTTTTTTATGTTTATCGATATAAATTTTTATAGTTGCAAAACTTCCAGAATAAATATTGTACAGAAAATCAGCTCTCTTAATTTTCTCAAAGAAAGTTGTTACTTTACGTACTTAAGTACTTATCAATGTTGTTTTTAAATTATATGCATACAAATATATTCGTGTTTGACTTTTTTAAATTTATCAGAAACTTTCAAATTTACTATCTTTTATTTATAATTGATTTATATTCCATTTGAAGTTGATTTGTTAATATTTTACTCTTGACTCAAGAACAAAAATGCAATAATCAGGGCCCATTTTACTTCACATATAGTTTATTTTTAGTATGAAATACATACAGGCCTAATAATGTAATGTATTTTATTTATGATTTTCATATTTTCATAAATTAAAAAATCCATATTGTGTATGTATTGACGATGTAAGAGATGTATCAAATCAATTTCAATTGTTGATAATCGATTGAAATTAAAATTAAAATACAGTGTTCAAAAGGTGCCTTTAGTTTTATATCAATATATTTTATGTAGTTGTTATTTCAGTATTCTAAGAAATAATTTGTAAATTTTGTACTTACTTCATAAAGTCTTGGGTAAATAGTAACATGTAAGGAGTATTACAGTTATCTAATAAGTAATCTAGGGTGAAAATGACATCGTTCTGCTCAAAATATTAAAATGTTGTTATTTTATTTTAAGAACTAACTTGGAACCAGATCCTGATGAAGCCATGTTATGTTAATAATACGCAGCACAAACTGATCGCACAACAACGTCCAAGATTTGATTTAGTAAAACATACGTAAGAAAAATGCAAACTAGCATGTTTAAAAAATTATTTTGTAATGTTTCTTTGCAACCTTATACTATTTTAGTATGAAGTTTATTATTATAGCATAGTATTATGCTATTTCAGTAGAGTGATGGTATTTTAGCATAATATAATGCTATTTTTTAATCTTTTATTTTTGTATAAATGAAAATGTGTCTATCTGAGAATGCGTGTGGATCTTATTTGAATAAAGGTGATAATCAAATCTTGAAGGTTTCAATAAAGTATATTATGTATATAATTGTGTTTATTGTTTGTTTTAAACCTTTTAGGTTTCTATTGCTAGTTTTCCCTGACCGGGACTCGAACCCGCTGAACCGATAGCTCGGTACGTAAAGCCGGAGGACCAGGGTTCGATCCTCGGTTGCATCATCCTTACAGGCAGGCCCTCGCTTGAAAGTCCTGATGTTACACTGCCCTACATGTATCAATGTCCCTTGTCCCGCAACATCAACGTCCGCTACCAGAAGCGCTTCCTTAGTAGCGAGCTAATTCTTTGCAACCGATATTAAGACTGCATTAGATGGTTCAATGTTTTGTTTTAGTTTGCTTGAATTCATGGACAAAACATAATCAATCTGAAGGATGTTTTGTTGTATATTATTATTATCCTTACAAATTTTGATTATGTTTTGTCCTTAAATTCAAGGAAACTTGAACGAACCATTGAATTGAACCGTCTAATGCAGGATTAACAGTTATTCTTTTAAAGTGCTTACTAATTAATATGATAACGATAATATATTCTGTCCAGCTGAGCTGACCTGAGCCCGAGCGTTTTTCCCACGCTAGCCTCAGCGCTCTAATGATTTTATACTTAAATTGGTTAAAAACTTATTTTATTGTAGGCCTACCTATTTACTTATTATTACATATATACTACTTATACTATTCATCTATCAAACACAAATTATAAGATCCCAGGACAACAATAAAATATGATACTGTGGTGAGGTATGTGCCCAATGCCCATACAATTAGGCTACATACAATGGTTAGCACATCTGCTTCCAGGGCAGAAAGAAGGTTCGGGGTTCTATTCCCGCTATAAGTAGAAGTTTTTAAACTTCTGATTTGGACTTGAGTCAATCAGTTCTTGTCTTCCCTTACAAAAATTTTACATCGTAAAAGCTTCGCCAAAACTTATCCAAAAGGTCGTCACTTTGCCAAAACATATTTAAAACCTATCTGAAACATATTCAAACACTAACTATGTTTTGGAAACCTTCCTGCAATCTTTTTTAGAGTCGCAGGAACATCGCGAAAAGGTAGTCAAAAGTATCCTTCATGGAAACATAGAAAAAAATCTCAGGTAATAATGACTATGTTTTGGATACCTCCCTGCAACTTTTTAAAGAGTCGCAGAAACATCGCGAAAAGGTAGTCAAAAGCCGCCATTCGCCAAAGCATCGCAGGAACATCGCAAGAAGGTAGTCAAAAGTATCCTTCGCCAAAACATCTCCAAAGCATCGCAGAAACATAGTGCCAAATTAATTCTTATAGTCAAATGTAAAACTATTAATTTTATGCAGGATAAGAAATGACATTTTTCCATTTCATTAAGATTTAACCATTATTTTTATTAAATTATTGAAATATGTAAACCGTATTTTGTTCGAAATTATAATATAATGGTCATAGTTGAAATAATTAATTTGACTTGAGTGGTCGGAACAAGCCAAGTTGTGCAAGATGGCGTCTGTCAACACATGTGCTGATTGTGCTCATCCTGGAAACAGTGTACCAGTAGCCTCGGTTTTGCATAGCTTTGCACGCATACAATAATTAGGTAAGTAATTTGGGCTTTTAAAAGTAAATGTGTTCAATATTCATCCACTGTTTTAAGCTCATATTCAGACCATGGTTGGTGCACTGGAGGTTTTAGTTAGCCTTTGTCTTTAGGTTATGGAGGGCCTACATGCCTAGGTTATCTCTAGCTTACCTAGGCCTAGGGCCTAGTGCCTGTGCCTGGGCAGGGATATACCTAGGCCTCAGGCATGTAGGGGCAGGGTTCTAACTTCTAACTAAGCCCAGGTACAAGCCCACTGTTATAAAATGGTAGGCTAGGCCTAGAAGTAAACATATAAAATGTTAGGTTAGGTAGGGCCTACTAAGTTAGGGATGATCCTGAACCTAGGACTAGGGTAGCTCTCAAGTTATTTTCTTATTTTCACAGGTCTTGGACCAGTCATCATGTCATTCGTCGAGGGAATGCAACACCTACGCCTGGGCCCACACTGCTCCCCATTACAGATCCGTGAACCAGTGCTGGAGACTAATGGCGTTTTCCACTGGGCCGCACTGAGTGCGACGTCAGTGCGCACTGAAACGTCACGGTCACGTGATGCACGGCACCAGTGCTGCCCTGAGTGCAACTGTCAGTGGAATACGATTATTTTTTCAGTGCATAATATTGAGTGGCAATCCTCACTATCAATATGTCTTCATCCGCTTTCGAAGCAATTATGGTGGATGAGAATGGGGAAAAAGTCGAAAGCAATGGCCAATGCATATTATAGCCGTTCCCAACTGGACTGAACAGTTAACAATAAACATAACCTCAAACTAAAATGTTATGCAAATCTACCTCTGTCAGAATACATGTGGACAACATCTTCTACGTAGTTTGTGATTTCTCTGAGACAATTCTGATAATGAATTGATCAACTCATCGTCGCTGCTATCCAACAAAAAGTCGATCAAATCTAACAACACAACCAAATTTCGCGGGGTCTACGGTTGCACTGGAAAGATTGCCCTGACCCTTGGAGTCAGTGCAGCTCAGTGCGCACTGCGAGTGCACGGAGCGAGTGCAGTTCGCCCAGTGGAATACGATATTTTTGCACGAGTGCGATTTTCAGCTACCAGTGGAATATGCTACTTGCACTCAGTGCGCATCAGTGCGGCCAGTGGAAAACGCCATAAATAATAATGTGTCAACCCCAATGGCATACGGTCCCTTTAAACTCAAGAGATAAATTTAAACTTTGTCTAGGCTAGGCCTAGGCCTACTTGTAAGGCTTCATGCCAAACTTGCACTCATATTTTAAATCTTTCAAGAAAGGAACAATAGTGCGAGTTGGATGTTGTTAGTGGTCTGGTGTTGACAAAGAGTTGTGAGATATATAGGCCTATCTGTGTTGTGTTGGTTTACGCGTGGTTTTTAAACGAAACTGGAGCCGGTTGTAACATCCTAACTCTACTGTATACCGGTATAAACTACGACCATGTAGCCCATCATTCATAAGTCTTCCGGGATCATCACTGACTACGTATATCACGCACGCCAAAGCGCCTTGGTTGAAATCGCCTTCAACGAATTCGATTTGGGATCCGCCCGTATATCACACCACTACAAAGCGCGTTCTTCCAAGTCGGTTGCAGAGTGCAGAGTCCACGTAAGCTCAAGGCGAATTGGTTCCTTCCAAGTCGATTCTAAAAGCGAGTTGAACGGAAGCGCTTCGAGGCAAATTCAACGCATATATCACAGTCTGCAATCGGCTGGAACCAAGGCGATTTCAACCATGGCGCTTTGAACGTGTGTGATATACGTAGTCAATAACTCATAATGCCTTATTCACTCTAGCACAATCACTCCGATCAGCCATTTGTCAATACAAGATCTGAGTAAGTGGGACATGGCCTAGCGGCTAGCCTATGTGAATTCTAACTCCGGCATCCGACTTTCTTTAGTTTGCAACCTAGGCCTAGTGTGGACAAACCTTTGTCTTCGGTCGGTACGGGTTGGTTACGGTTAAATGCACATTTTGTCTCTCTAGGTACTACTGTGTAAGTAAGTCAAGTCAAGTGTTATCACACCACTGAGTTATAAACACACTCAAATCTATTGCCAAATAGTTAGGCACCAACTTATCAAAGTGCTGATTTAAACCAACATCACTTATCTTGTACCTCAATTAAAAATAACAGTTAATAGAACATAAGTAGGCCTACCGTTCTAGGCTTGGTCAAAGGTATGTTCATAAAGGAGGGCCTAGACTTGCAATTTGCGAACTCAAACTCAGTTCAAACGTACCTACGTACAAGTTCGGTTCGAGTTCGAAAAATGGAACGTTCGCACACCCCTGGCATGCGTAGGCCTGCAGTGCAACATAAACAATTGTCAAGACCTGTACCGCTATTGTAGGCCTATCTAGTGATTCTGGTTTGTGTTGCAACTTGCAATATCATAATATAAATATACGGTACGGTAGTATCCCATTCCATCATTACGCGTCTGCTAGCAATCGAGCAAACTTATGGGTACGGTAGGCCTATATGACATTGACAGGGTGTATTTTCCGTTTGATTGTGATTGCAATTAACGTTGTGATTTTTGTGTAGACCTATTTGAATTCTTCAGACCGGTACCTATGAAAGTTTATTAAGTAAATTATATTATTAATTATTAAAATTATTAATAGGCCTAGTAGGCCTACTTTTATTATTTGGTAGGGTATATCTTGTAGCAATCTGGCATTTAATTCTGGCAGTATGTTTGTGACATACTCTATCCATGCTATCAAATTTTTTATCAAAATAAATTTCTTTAATAGGCCTACTTTTACCTTTGTTCTGCTGGGCATTTTTCTTTGGGGAATTAAGTATTTTGCCACCGACCTAAGCCTCTCTCATTGATTTCTGTCAATAGTTACATGCCACAGAAACAAAATAGTAAATACAGGCCTACAGCCTAAAATTGCTGCATTTGGGGGCAGGGGGGGAGTTGCCAGCTGATTGATGTGTATCATTAGATACACGTACGAGCACGAGATAGTAGGTGGTGTCCTCAATAAGGTGATGATATGGATGAATATGATGACGTTAGTGATGCATATAGGTAAATGTGCATTGTGCAGGGCCACCCCAGATGTATTTATTGCCACACACGCCCATTTTTGTAATTTTCCATTTTCAAATGTCTGTGACAAAAATGTAGGCCTAATTAACATTAATTAACATTTAATGTAAATACCTAACCTAAAATAAAGAACAATGTCTTAAGTTATGTAATTTTAATTTCTCCATAGGCCCTAGGTCCCTAATACTGTTGACGATGTTTTTGCGATGCTTTGGCGATGTTTTCGCGATGTTTTAACAACCTTTTGGAAACCTTCGCCAAAAGGTCGCGGGAACATCTTCAACTATGTTTTGGTGATGCTTTGACTACAAAAGGGTCAAAGCAGGTAAAAATCCTTCTGCGCGAAACCTTCGCGAAAAGGTCGCAGGAACATCTTCAACTATGTTTTGGTAAGGCGTATTTGTAAGACAAAATGATGTTTTGGTTGTGTGTCGGATACTTTCTAAAACATCGCGAAAACACATCTCTGAGATATGTTTTCGCGATGCTTTCGCGACTAAAATTTTTGTAAGGGTTAGGAATTTGTAAACGGTGACTTTGGAGCCTTCCTAGCAACGAGGCATATATAAATTCAAAGTTGTTCTGAATCGGCCTGGTTGATTCTGGCGTTGATCCGCGGGTGTTCGCACTGTCCATACCACTGATTGCTATATTTCCCATTAAAAATATCTATCTTTGGTTGGTTATCGCTCACTTGTCGATTGCGTCGGGGCCTACAAGGTTGACTTGGTCACTTTGGTTTAATGACCCTCACTGAAAATCAGTTATATGACTGAGTGGGTAGACTCTTAATACGAATTTATTTTATTTATTTATAACTTAAATTATCAGTGGCCTTGAAAGAGAGGTTGAAGTTACAGGTGAATCTACTCTTTGCTTCCTGATACCTGCTGCACGAAGCCTAGTGTAGTTTTAACAGGGACTAGTTAGCCACGCCCATGTTTCTATTGTAGAAATGATTAAATAAACAAATTTGTCTTTGGGTTGAAGAACTTGATTTAGGGAAATGTAATTAATGCGGTTTAGACCTGTCGCTGCCTACGCCATCGTTGATCAAATAATGGTCATCTAGCTGCACTAAACACACTTTTCACCATCAGATGACGCCAGAATCTATAAGTCTAGTTTGTGACAGATTTGTCACGTGAATTGTGTCTTGTTGCTAGCTGACGTCACCATTCGTAAAGGGATAAACACATTGTACTAGCAATCATATTCATGGATTTAAGTCCATCTCACAAGTTTTAACACTTTTAGCTGAAGTTGACATCGAATCCAGGACTATTGCATTGGAAGCAAGGGAGACTCTCACTGGATGACCCTCACCTATCTTCACTTTCAAGAGTAGGTAAACATATTTTTCTCCCCAAGGCCTAGATGTTAGTGATAATGTGCTTATAAGATAACTGTTACTGTGGTCCTAGTTCATGTTCATGTTTATGCAGCACTTGTGGCTCCCAATGAGTCTTATCTCTGACACTGACCTTTCAGCTGCTCTCCTCACCCCACCCTTGGACTTTCATCTTGAGATGAACTTTCATCTCAGTCTATTAGCCAAGTGTAGATTTGCCTAACTACAAGACGAAGTATCCAGACCGTGTGTTGGGTATTTGCTATTGGACGATGGACATCTGGTTTTTTCTTCCTTCGAGGTCTACTGACGTGTGTTGCTCAAGATTGGTTGTTGTTTAACGCGACGACTGTTATCCCTCCCATCATTCTTAGCCTAGAGCTTCATCATCTCATGTGAATTTGTACTCCCAACAATGATCAAGTCGGTGTTCGCTATACTATTGGTGGTAGGCCTACAAGTCACCCGTAAGTTAAATATCTTCAATATAATTCATTTTCTCAGAACGCATTATAATTAAATCATATCATAATATGGTTAGGCGCAGGACAGGTTGTGCGGTGTTTATATTTATATGTCTGATTTGCCAGTGGGGTACCTTGGTTCAATCAAGTAAAGTATGTATGGACAAAATTCTGTCTCACAACCTCTGTCTTGTCTTCAGGTGTCGAGTCCTTCAGCCTCACAATCAGACCAGACCATGTTCATGTAACAGAAGCCGTGGAGTCTGTCTCTGTCATCTGCTCAGCTGACGTGGCCCTTTCCGGGTGTCAGGTCAGGTGGTGGAACGAAGATAAGACAGGTCCGCTGCTGGAGCTGAGCCAGGGGTCTCAGTCCCAGGCCGACCCTGCCCACCTGAACAGCCTACTAACCGGCTACAACTACAGCGGCCGGGGGCTGGGGGCTGGTGACTGTGGGGTCTCTCTGCAAATGACAGGCCGAAAGCGTTGGATGGTCGGTTGTCGCGTGCGAGCAGAGAGCGGAGGCTGGAAGTACGCGTGGACAGATTTGGTTACTTCAAGTGAGTTAAAGACAGTAAAGTATCTGTTATAGCAATACAGGATGTGAGACATGTGTACCCACCCACACAACCTGGGACGGAATTCAAAAAAAAGTCACGGACACGTAATAATTGAATCTTTAATTGGCTCATATTTCTATGTTGAGGGTCGAGGGTCTTATGCAGAATTTTGCTTAGTCTATACTTTGTGCGGTTGGAGCACTGCGCTTTACATGAAATGTATTTTGTTCTCCTTACAGCAAAGGCCTTCTTCCATTATACCCGGAAAACACCAAAGGAGGTAGTCGTCCTCCCGGGCGGGGAGGCTAATATTGTGTTCAATGCAGGGGAGGGACTGAGTGGGTGCTGGATTACTTCGCCGGGCGTGTCAAGTTGGCTTTATTTCGACAAGGGAGCCGGGTCTCCCCACAGCACCGGCCGGCGTCGCTACCTCGGGGCCGGTCTGCGGAGCGGGGATTGTGGCCTCGTAGTGAATAACATCATCGAGGTGGACAATGGACCGGTCAGGTTTTGGTTTGATACTGGAAGCAAGGAAGAAATTACATACACTGCTCTCGTCGTGGCACGTGAGTCAAGATGTATTACTTATTAGCCTTTTGGACAAATCGGTCGGCAGATGAGGCGCAAGGAAGGCCCAACCGAGGGTCCACCCGATTTATGTTTCATGTTTTTTTTTTTATTTATTGTTTAATATTTGCAAGGAAAGTAAATTTGTTTTAAAATTTAATGCAATTCCGTGTCTCAAGGTAACAGCAGCTTTTTCCTACACCAGAAACACTTTATGAACATTGTTCTCCGCAGAGCGGCCAAGGGTGACAATGCAAGATCTCGGGGCCACATTTTGGCGATTTGCTTCATCCCCTTTGCCAACAGCACGTGGTGTCCTCAGTGGTCACCCACTCAAGTATCGACCACGCCCTAAGATAATAAAATAACGGTGATCTATCGGGAACCGGTGTTTTCAACATGGCAAAGCCGTTGGCACCAGCACTGCAGAATTCTACCAAAGGATTATTAATAATTATTATCAAAAGGTTTTTAATATTTTGTTGGTCATTCTATGTGGTGCTTCAGGTCCTCCAACTGTACCAATTTTGAGCCTGGTCTACACGGGAAACAACGTTACGGCCACCTGTGAGGCGCAGGAGTGTCGCCCTGTTGCCAATATGTCCTGGGTCCTGGGCGGCGTTGTAATCGTCAAGGACGTTATCACTCATACCACAGGTCAGGACGAGTGGAGGTGGCCCTGGACGACAGGGTCGATCAAGCAGACTCTTACACTACAGCTGCAGCCCCAACACAACGGCAAGGACTTGACGTGCGTGGTCTCGCATGTCGCTTTGGTCCAACCACATGAGGCAAAGAGTGTTATTTCCTTCACAAGTTAGTAAATCAAATTTGTATTTTTTTGTTGGGAGGTTGTTTTTATAAATAGTTGATGGAATTGAAATAGTGGGTAGTGTGTTTGGAGTGTGGATGACCTTTAAAAAAAACTTTTTGATGCTTGATATTATTTTCCACTTTATCAAACATACATTTGTTGAAAATGTTTCAACTGATTTATCTCGTTTCTAAGGGATTTTTTTAAATGTTAAAAACGATATTACATATTAAACATTTGTGTGCTATACAGAAGCGTTTGCAATGAACTATGGGGATTAAAGACTTTTTGAGTTCATTTCATTTCACTACTCATAACTATTTGGTCATACCGCGCCATTCTAGCCCTGGTGATGTTGGAAGGAAAGACCTGTGCCAGACGGAACGGGCCTCAGGCAAGGGAAGAAGGATTACTTATAACGCTGTCATCGTTGTTGTTGTTGTCGGTGGGTCGTCTTCGAGTGGAGGGGGAGGTGATCTTGACAACGACCGCTGTTGATCTAACTTGTGCCTTATGTTCATTCCAAGTTCAAAAGGAGTGTTTAGGTCTGCTTGTTATTTAGAAGAAATCCTGCTCGAGACGTGCTCCACAGGTCTCAATAACAGTTGATTGCAAGTTGTGCATGACTGCATTGTGTTAATATCACCTGGTGTATTGTGAGTGTGAGGGTTTTCCCATGTTGCTAGTAAAGATCAACACAATCATTCAATAGCCGAAATACACATTAGGAAGGTCAGACTTATGTCGACAAAAGATAGTTTGCACTGAAATAAAGAGTTTTGCACATCCAATAAATGTCCGATCTTGAAGAAAACAAAGTTGTGAAAACATGTTTCAAAGTATGGTACTACGTAATCTCCCATCAATACAAAGAACTGTGTTGAATGTTAAACCAAGAGCAAATAATAAACTACACATTATTTTTTCAGGGCCAACCACTTCAAATCCGTCAACAAGTTCCACCCCCAGTACCACCCCCAGTATCACATCCAGTACCACTGCCAGTACCACTGCCAGTACCACTGCCAGTACCACTGCCAGTACCACTGCCAGCACCGCCCCAGGCTCGAACTGTCTCGCTACAAACTACCTGGACCTTCTCTGCCGGGAGTACAGGGAGCGACCTTCACAACATGGTAACACCTCTTGTACCAAGGACGAGGTGCACGAGTATCGTATCAGAGAGGCCGAGGCTGCGGCCAAAACAGCGGAGATAGAGGAAGAGACGGCCAAGACGAAGCTAGAGGCTGCTAAGTCCAGCGCAAAGCTAGAGGAAGAGATGGCAAAGACGAAGCTAGATACTGCTAAGTCCAGCGCAAAGCTAGAGGAAGAGACGGCCAAGGCTGAGAGTACTGCAAAATTAGAGGTGGCAGAGTTTCAGGTAGCGGCTGCCAAGGTAGCGCTAGAGGCTGCCCGGTCCCATGCTAGGGCAGAAGAGGCCAGAGCCCGGGAAGAAGAGGCCTGGGCTCAGAACGACGGGGAAGAGCTCCAGTTTGAGAGGGAGCGACGCACTAGGAGTCTCCAACTCTCGCAGAGCCCTCAGTCAGCAAGGCTAATGCAATAGTCTCGTGGGTAAACTTCCTTTTGGCTTTTGTCAATTTCCCTAAATGCCTTGTTGCACCTGTTGAATAAAAACATCATTTGAGAACCTGGACGTTCATTCTTAACTATTTATCCCAATTATATTTCACAACCTGTTTTCCAACAACATATTTTAGTTGGGTAAAGGGGTGTTTCCACCATTAATCCTGGGAATCACTGAATCAGCACCGGCCTGCCAAGCTCGGCACCTCATCTTCCTCCTCATTCTCTTGTTGGTACACCAGCTCTCTCCAGTTTTTCCTGTCCTCTCACATCTTTCTCTCTCTTCAACCACTACCCCACTACCCACTCCTCTCTTCTCTCCTCCACATCTGCCTGTACTTGGTCTTGCCATCTGTCTTGAGGTCTTATAGTGGTCGCCAAGATCGAGGAGCGCTAGCGTTCTCCTTGAAATCTTCATGAATAGGGTTCACTATCATGTACTTGTCAGATACAAAAGGCTAATAATTGCTTCGGCTGCCGCCAAGAATTTTGTGTTTTTCTACTTAAGTCGCTGAAAACATACTTTCAACTGTTCGGTATGCCTGGTCAGGTAATGCTTTGTTTGTGTGTTACGTTGATGGACTGGTCGATGTTTTTATCCCGTTTGGTGACAGTAGTAGGACCTGTGTCCGTGCGTCCGCTGAGAAGCTCTTTTAAAGAAGATAAGTGGGGGTGTGATCCTTCGTGAATAGAGCTCTAGAATGTGCTCTTCGATCTTGGACAGTACTATACCACTCTCCTATCATTCTTCAGCTCAAATGCTTGTCTTGGGATTTTAATTCTTCTCCATTCTTCTCATATGTCCATACCATCTTATTTGCTTCTTCCCCATCTTGAAATGAACTTTAGGCTCTCCACTCCTACTTTTTTCCACAGGTTAGGTTTAGATACAATAAAAGCGCTCACACTCTAATGTAGCGTCCGCCATCTTGAAAATCAGAAATTAAAATTTCATAATTAAAAATTTATCATTGAAAATAGATAATTAAAAAATTAATAATTAAAAAAACGTGGGGAGTAATTTTTAAAAAAGAAGGGGGAGGGGGGCCGCCATCTTGACACCTTAGTGCCGTACACTCTACTTCATCCCAATATTAAATAATAAAAAAGAATGTATGTATGTATGTCTGTCTGTCTGTCTGTCTGTCTGTCTGTCTCTGTCAGTATGTTTGTCCTTTATGCAATACTACACCATTCATTCGATCTCCATGAAACTTGGCACATATATGTATTTTGTCACGGGGAAGGTTTCTATGCTATCCATTTTTTTGTAACTCCTCCACGTGATGATCGGTGCCTGCAAAGAGTACTCATTAATGAATTGACTTCGACACCGTGAGAGTTCTGGCATACGTCGCAACAACGTGCGGCGGATAAGCTAGTGTCAAATAATATTAAGTTATCTTTAAAAATTTCCACATCCGGCGACATGTAATTCATATCAAGGCTTATCTTAGTATAATTCTAAAGCAATGATCTGGTTAAATTCTTGTCACCAACCAAGATAAAAGCATTAGTCTTTAGCAGTGCGTGGCATAATAGTTTGTGGTCTAAGCTAAATATATTTAATTCTGGACACCACAACAACATGTTGGAGAAAACATATTTTAGAATGTTATTTCACCGGTAGATACACTCGGAATCCTACCATCTTTTATATCATTAATTGAAGTTGTATATTGTAATACCTTTAGGCCTATTTGTACATTGTACTCATCACATTACATGTCATGGCGTCATGAAGATGGCCGCAAACCAAATTCGATAAATTTCTGAAAATTAAGAAATAATCATTAGATTCGAGTCAAAAAGGTACTGTTTTAAAAGGGTTAAAATGCTTTAAAATGATGTTAAAGTTTTACCATACACGCAATAGTTTTTATTATATTTACAAATGATTGAAATTTATTAGAATCACATCACTTTATCGAAAATGTTTTTTTTTCTAAAACATCATAGGTAGAGGTACGTGAAAATAGCATTTTCAAGTGTCATTTTATAGCGTTTTGTAGCATCTATTTTTTGGCCACCTTCAAAAACTTGTGTAAGAAGATTATTATTTTGAAATTAAGTCATCAAGGTCAAATCAATATCAATGCATACAAATGTGTATGAACAAACTATCCCTACTATGGAAAATAAAATAAAATAGGACTGGAAAACCATAGTTTTAAGTGAAAAAATAGCGCTTTGTAGCATCTATTCACAAAACGCTATTTTCACGTACCTCTAATCATAGGCAATGAATATTTATGAACTTAACTTGAATTCATGTCCCAAAACAAAATTCTTACAACTTATTGATTAATGAAATAAGGCATGAATGTCAATTAAATGTGTTATTACATTCGCACCACAGTCACCCAGTGTATCAAATAAGAACTTTGTGCCCATAACGAACCAAAACTGTATTGGCTTCAAAACTGAGTTCCTTTACTTTACCCGCACAGAGAAAAATATTTACAAAATTATTGCTGAATTCACAGAACGTTTTGCACCAGCAGCAAAACGTTTGCTATTATATGGACAAGAAAACATTTTGCTGAAAACACCAAACGAGTATTGCTAATATTTACAAAACATTATGCTACTTTAGGAAAATGGTTTTGCTGGGATTACAGAATATTCTGCTGGCCAGCATAATGTTTTGCTGGGACTACAGAACGGTTTGCTGGTCCAGCAGAAAGTTTTGCTGGAATTACAGAGCGTTATGCTGGTTCAGTAAAACATACTGCTGTACCAGCATAATGTTCTGTAATCCCAGCAAAACATTCTGCTGGCTTGGGACAAGATGTCGCTCGTTCGTGGCAAAAACAAATTTATTGAAATATCACAATGTTATAAAAATATAATTATTTTCACCAAAAAATTCACACAGATACACGCGAGAGTTATTCAATATTAAGAAAACACACGACGGCATTGTTCCTTTTTTCCTCCGACAATCACAAATGGTTGTATAGCTTGCTTCAAAGTTTCTGTACTCTTGCCGCCTTCCGTTGTTGTCTCGTTATCTGCAACGAAGTTGTAATTTTGTAATTAGCTATTTCTCTGAGTTTATCAGCACGGTACATATTAGGTATCATACATAATTTTAATTGTACTATATAATCACATGTTGTATTATACATACCTTTATTATTTGCAACTACTTTGTTGTTAAACCTCACAGTCATAGGTAAGGTAACTGGCAAGTAAACGGCAATGCTTGATGCTCGGTGCTTCACTTTGCTATTTCTTCCTCGTGGCGTGCGCACTGTAAGCTATCTCGTCAAATCTCGCGCAGGTCTCGCGAGGTAGCTTGCAATACATATCGCTACATTCGAATCAGCAAAACGTTCGGTAAATTTAGCATAATATTTTGCTGCAGGAGCAGAATGTTTCGCAAGTACCAACTAGCAAAATATTCTGCTGTTGCAGCGAAATATCATGCTGGATTCTTTATTTTAGAGTTAGCAATAATTGTATTGCTGTTTCAGCATACCTGTTCTGTTAAATTCACCGAAAATATTGCTGGAACAGCAAAATAAAGTTAGCAATAATTGTTTGGTAAATATTTTTCTCTGTGCGATATTAAATTTGTGAATAGTTAAAATTTATCACATACATCTCAAATAATTTGTTTTATTAACTAACATGCTCGACATTGGTATCACTTAAAATCTTATTTTATGGCACGTATGTGTATGTGAAAAATGATTTAAATAATTAATTAACCCAAGTTATTGTATTTGATAAGCGTAGCGAGCGAAGCGAAGATTCCATTCCATTACACTGGAAAAAAAATCCGAAATGTTTTTCTATCTTTGTTTTCTTTTTTTTCTGTTTGTGCGTGTGCGTGTGCGTGTGCGTGTGCGTGTGCGTGTGCGTGTGCGTGTGCGTGTGCGTGTGCGTGTGCGTGTGCGTGCAGACCCTACTACTCAATGCTACTACTCTCAACACAAGTATACAAAAGAAACAAAGCGAGTACAAGAAAAATAAAGTCCCAGAACTGAGTTCATGCACATGTTCACGATAATTGAATTAATTAATTACATTACTTTAATCTCAATTAATTGGGTAACATTAATACAGCATAGCCGACTTGGATATAATTTTATATCTAATTTTTCGAGTAGTAAAATGTATGCTTAAAATAAATAATTAATTAATCATACAATTGATGTCATTTTACTATTTTTTTTATCATTTTTGACATAATAATATAATAACCTAAAATTTTGCCGGTTGTCACTTTACATTATTATACACTAATACATACCAACCCATTAAAAAAAAAAATCGTAAAAATACAAAAAAATCTAACGTATTCAATTTATTTATTTTTTATTTTATTGTATTTATTTTATATTTTATTTAACGTCTATCCTATTCAATAAAAAATCTGATTTACAAAAGACGACATAATAATCCAGGGTCTATCCAAGTTGGCCTAGGACAAATTTCAACAGAAGCATATTATTTGATTTCACTCTAATAACCTACAAAGAATCCTCTAAATGAAAGTTAAATATATTAATTATAATTGAATTTATCTTTGCATGTTTGCCGTCACGTGTTAAAGTGAATCTATGTATTCATTGTGATCAAAATATAGGTATATATGGCTAATTACTGACAGTTTGTTGGCTCGAGCGTTAAGCGCGTGACTCTGATTCGGGAGGTCCCGGGTTCGAATCCCGTAGAGACCGGCAATCTTGACTGCAGTTTTTTTCCCGAGGTTCTCCTCGTTCGTAAATGTGAATGCAAGGGATGAAGTCCTCCTTAACAGCCCACGGACATCCCTTCACAATTGTCTTATCAGCAACATACCTAGTTAGACGCCTGAAGAGGGGCATGAATTGCACCCTGGGCAGGCTTCCCACAAAAATAAATTAAAAATAAATACTAGCGGTTTTAATTGCTGCACATGCTGACGCTGGCGCAAACACCAATATTGTTTTATTTTTAGTTGCACACTGCATACTCACTTCCACTTCATTCAATTTCCGATAACAAACGCTCCTTGTATGTTGTTAATGTCACACTTTGCCGCTTGCGGAGAAGAATGATGAAACAAGGTAAATATTGTTTGCCAAATATCCATCAGCTGAACAATGAACAGTGATTGTTGAGAAGCAAAAAATTGACAAATCGGAAATCCGCGATAAGAACTTCCGTGGATTTGTTTGCATTATTGACTCGAGCGCGTGAGCTGATACGATGAGAGTTCCCCACGGTTTTGGGTCCAGTGCGATAAGAAAGCCAGAGATGCCAGGATGTCGGTTATATCAGCATCCGTGTTGCCGGCTATGTGTGTGTTGGTGTGGTGCGTGGTCAGTCAGAAGGCTAGAGGCTTCACCATGGGCTACATCGCTGTGCTCTGCGTCGTCCTCGTCGCCTATAGTGTAGGCATACAGTCGGCCAAGTTCCACAATCTCGTTCAGAGCGAGATCGCCGCGCACAACGAGAGTGACGTCAGGAAAGTGGGCGTGGTCGTCGAGACGGCTCCACCAATCAACGGCGGTCAAAACCAACCGATCGGAATCAACTGGAATAAGGTGGTGGATTTTATCCTGGACATCGCAAAAAAGGATATTATCAAACTCGGGAAGGCACTTGTTGATCTGCCGGACATTTCCGAAGAATTCACGAATCAGGTCCTTCTCGTGAAGCTACATGGAGACTTCAAAGCCGATAAAGGTTGGTTGAAGGACTTATCGACCGTGCAGAGAACCGCAGACGTCAAGGTCATCAGAGAAGGGTCGAGGTTCATCATCACGTGTTCTGTGGGCCTAGGAAGTGTGGAGCTAGGCTACAACCACTACCGAGCGAAGGTGCACGGCCTGGGGAGCGTCAGCGGATACATCAAGGGGGCGGTGGGGAGAAACTCGATACGAGTCACGGCCACTATAGACGTCCAGGACGGAAAATGCACGGCCATCTTGAATGAAGTCAAGGTGGTGGAATTGGACGGACTCAAGATTAAAGTTAGCGGTTCTGGGTTCGGACCTATGAACTGGCTGATTACTAAAGGCACCAACTCCTACACGAAGAAGAATAGAAACGATATCGTCACCAAGATCGAGCAGGGGTTGTCGACTGAGATTGCCAAGTCCATCAAGGAGTTTCATTGTGAGCAATACATCGGTCTACTTGTGTTGTAAACATTGATACTCGCGACTATCTGTAACAACTATGTGAGAAACTTCTACAAACAACCACGCTCGAAACTGTTATCTGTGCAGGACTCAAACCACCTAGAGAATGCGCTAGTTGCATTTCCAACATGGCCGCCTAGATGTGTAAACCCTGACATTACCCCCTGTCGACTGTTAAACTGGCAGTTTCTATCCTCTACAGCTTTCCCCACCATACAGGTATGAGAATCTTTTTAGTAGTCATGGCATAAGGACGTATTCCCGCCTGTTTATGCGCGCTTTTTAACAAAATCAAGCCGGTGCCAAGGAATTACCCCTGTGTATTCTTCTTCTGAAACCGAGTGGTGTGAACTAGCCTGAATAGCTATCTCTTGAGTTGTGATACATCCCCTGCCAACCAAAGAATAACAAATATCCCTACATGCCAGTTTCAAGCAGATGCAGGAACCAGCAGCAGCAAGTAAAGTAAAACACACCCTGCCAACCAAAGAATAACAAATATCCCTACATGCCAGTTTCAAGCAGATGCAGGAACCAGCAGCAGCAAGTAAAGTAAAACACACCCTGCCAACCAAAGAATAACAAATATCCCTACAGGCCAGTTTCAAGCAGATGCAGGAACCAGCGGCAGAAAATAAACTAAGGTTGGTGATTAAATCAGCTGTGACTTAACGACAGTTACGGAAATCTTTCTCCGAAAGTGCTATCAGCTTAATAATAATTAGTGGTGTTCTTCTTTTTTGCCATCTTATCTGTGACTCATCCTTGCGACGCGGACTGGCAACAGATCAGAAGTTTTACCGTTGAGTGACTAATATATATTAGTCACTCAACGGTTTTACTTTTTTCTATGTATACAACAGTGGAATCTCTTTCATAAGTTATAATTACGGACATTTCATATTTTGTGGTCGACATCGATGTATTAAACCAAGAAATGTGAGTATTGAGTCGTAAAAATGGTTCCTTTATTAACGTTCACGCAAAATGTTATAAATTAAACCGTTTGCCCGAAAAATACGAAAGGTGGGTCTCCGCGCTAGCCTCGGCGATTCCTTTTAATCTATTTACGTTTTATATTGTATCTCTTAACTCAATGGAGTACTAAGACGAGTCTGAGTCGTTCATTTTTCAGGGTAATTTAAAGGGGTTTAAAATACAAAAATCTCAAAAAATTTGAAAAATTTGTCGATCACAATATGTTGTGTTTAATTTTGTGAATCGCATTGCTAGTATGACTTTTATTTATTATCCAAAATCAAAAAGAGTGGAAATGAACAAAACAGAGATTTTTTTTAAATCTGAGTAATTTCGAAAAATATGCTGAACTTTAAAACCACGAAAATATGACATAAAAAATCAGAGAAAAAACTTTTCAGTCAAGCATAGAAAATAACTGTTTTATTTAAAATGGGCTACCTCAAATACAAAATGTCCGATTATTTTTTTAAATATTGCCCCGAAAAAAAAGTATTAAAATTATCAGAAAGAAATAACGATTTCATATTATTGTACCCTAAGAACTTGAATTTCTGAAATAAATTAAATGGTACTCTAATGGGTACCAGTGCAGTGGGGTCCCGGGTTCAATCACCGGTCCGAGTTGGAGTTCTGATTTCATGATACGCTTTATTTCAAAACGAATAAAAGTACAAAATAATAAATAGTTGTGTTTTACTTTTGAAAGAGGTGATTAAATAAATGTACGATATAAAAATAAATCGTGTAATCTTGTAAATCTAGGAACGGTAAAAATGTATTTTATTTCTTCAAATATCACATTCTGAAAAGCATCCTTTTTATCCCATATCCATTAACTTCCAAAGAATTTAAATCATGTGTATGTGTGACAAAAATAAAAGCGTATTTTGTTTAACACTTGAATTTTTAAAGTAATTAATTTGGATTTGGATTATAGTTTACCCAATCAATGTTTTATTATATTTTGCACTTGAGTTCTGTGTAAGTGACCTATGTACTAAATAATTTTGTCGAACTTCCATTAACTGACTTGGTAAATCGCTATAAAACTTTAATGAATTAAAACTAAAATCTAAGGACGCGTCAACAGTTCAGTCAATAGGCCTATGCGTCGCTGTGGAGGACTAAACATGCTGGACAGATGATGCAGCCACAAGGATAAAATATTCCACTCCTATCTTACGTCTAGACGCTAGAGCGTTTTGTGTATAAATGCTACGAGGCGTTTTTTTTTTTAATTTAAAACTAAGGTTTTTACTTCTTTTAAATTTGTTTATGAAAATATTCCTTCAGTTGATATTAATTAAAACTTGATGACATAATTTCAAAAAAACAATTATGAGAAAACTTTATACACATGTTTTTGAACGTGGCCAAAACACAGATGCCTGAAAATGCTATGTATATCTATACGCACCTCTACTTATGTATCATGTACCCTACTTCCCATTTCTCCATCCCCAATCCCCCTTTCGAAAACGAGTTCCTACTCGAATGTGAATGCAAGTGTAAGTGTTTGTGTATCCATCATCTGCTTTTCATTATCAAGTCTGGCTTATCATATCCGCGAACTGATAATGATAAGATTGACCAAGGTGTCGAGTTGCTGTAAACCCCCATTCTGATAAGAACACAGCTTAATGTAGAAGCTACCGAGCTGCTTATAGGTGCATCGTGTTATTCTGTTAGTGTTGTAAGTGATGTGTTAGTACGTTTGGTCTTTCAGCAATTAGCAATACTGATTTAATTGCTAAATTCTTGATTTCGATTCCTTTATTTTTAATTTCCTAATCTTGTTACATGTTTTTACCAGCCTTTTTGGTTTGCGTTGACTGGATAATGATTTTCTGGTTCTTGTTTACGTTGATTGGGTTAGTATGTTTAGCCTTTCCAAAGCTAATAAGCTACACCATGGATTTAATTCTAACATTCTTCATCTCCGCATCTTATGACATTATTTGGCAAGACGTTTTGGTTGGCCCCAACTGGAATATAATTTTTTGGTCCTTGCTTGCTTTGTTTATTGTGTTATTATGTGTATCCTTTCCAACGCTATTTCGAACATTCTCCATCTTAATTTCTATATATTTCATTTCTTTATTTTGTTATATTATTTGGATAGTTGTTTTGGACAGCCCCAACTGGTATATTATGATTGTCGTCTTCGTTCTGACATTGATTGTATTATCGGTTATTATCTCAAAGGTGAAAGTATTGGACGATTCGAACCGTATAATAAACATTGATTTTATTTCTTCATTCTTTATCTTTATTTTTATACTTTTGATTCCTGTCTTATGTTACATTTGTTGGATGGTCTTTTGGGATAGCCCAAACTGGAATATGATTGTCGTATGCGTTATTACGTTGATATTGATAGTGTGTATGGTTTTACATACGTTTATTATAAGCAACACCATGAAATTATTTGCCACATTCATAATCTCAGTTTCTTTATTTTTAGTTTCTTTAATTTGTTACGTTTTTTCGCTAACAGACGACTGGAATATAATTTTCTGGTTCTTGATTTCGTTGCTTGTGTTGGTATGTTTGGTCTTTCCAAAGCTAATAAGCCACGCCATTGACTTCATTGGTACATGTTTCATCTTTATTTTGTTATTTTTCTCTTCTCTATATTATTGTTACATTTCTTGGCTAGCCCTTGTGGATAACACCAACTGGAATATAGTTGGCGGTTTCTTGATTACGTTGACATTGTCAGTATGGCTCATTTTTCCGAATGTAATATGCAACATCATTTTATTCATTGCTACATTCTTCATCTCTATTTTCACATATTTTCTTTCTTTCTTTTATTACCTTTATCGTTTAGTCTGCTATATCACCAAGTGGAGTTTGGTTGTGTATGTCTTGATCACGATCATTGAATCAGCATGCGCCTCTGAGATCGCTAAGAGCCTAAACAACATCTCTGGTATCATCGTTGTCATCGCCGTACTCCTCGTCGCCTACGGTGTCGGCAACAAATATCCATTAAAACGGTTTCGGAGAGAAATGGATGAAACCACGAACTTAAATCTTTATCAAACCCGAGCGATTGGCATCAACTGGGACAGGGTTGCCGACTTCATCCTGGACATGGCTAAGAAGAGTGCTGTGCAGCCTGGAGCAGACCAAGTTGTCCTGCCCGACATCACACAAGAGAACTTGAAGAATAACATTCCAAATAATATTAAATTCAGAGCCGAGAAAGGGTGGTTCAAAGGTGTAGCTACGTTACAGAGATTCGGCAATGTCCAGTTCTTTAGAGGAGGGCAAAATCAGGTGATTATTACGTTTTCTGGGTATGTAAGACAGTTGGAATTCGGATACGATCACTACATAGTCGAGAACAACGGTCTAGGCTGGTTTGCTTCCCTTATGGGACTAAGAACTGTGAGCGGGGATATCAAGGCGGCGGTGGGAAGAATCGTCACTAAAGTCACGGCCACTATTGATGTCGAGGACGGGAAATGCACGAACATTGTGGTCAACGTCAAAGTGGTGGAACTGGGAGGAATCAAGATCAAAGTGAGTTGTCGTTCGTTCGTGCATTTTTATTTGAGTAGTATCCTCACAGATACGTGCAATGTTGCTGCACAGACGTATAAGAGTGATATCGTGAAGATGATAGAAGAGGGGTTGTCGGACGAGATTGCCAAGTACATAGAGGTAATTGATTATAAACAATACGTGAACCTTCTTACGTTGTGAGCTTTGTGTTTAAAACTAGGAAAACGCTTGAGTCCCGCCGCGTTGTTGGATGAGCGTAATTGGTGAATTGAGCTGCCATGTGTTTTGCGGATTTTCTGTTGTTCTGTGAAAAAATCAGAACTTTGTTGAATTTTTTTTTAAAAATTAAATCAAATTCAAAAAAATTAACTTTTTTTTTTAATTAATCGTAATTTTAAAAAAGGAAAAAATCGTAATATTGAAATTTTCATAAGAAATAATTATTCGATTGCGCACAAATTTTACACGAATATAGGCCTATTAATTCTTAAAATTAAGGTTCTGTGAAAAAATCATTATAATCGGATAAAGCATGTAGGTGTTATAAGCAGAAGAAATTTAAAAAAATCGTAAAATTGCGATTTTCATGAGAAATAATTTTTCGATTGCGCTCAAAAACGTGGCAGTTCTTAGTTCAGAGATTTCGAAGGCCTCCATAAAATTTCATCGCAATCGGAGTATCGGTTTAGCCGGAATCATGTTAACAGACAGACAAAAATACAGAAAGAAAGGAAAAAAAAAAAAAAAATCTGGATTTTTTTCTCCAGTGTAGTGAAATGGAATCTTCGCTTCGCTTGCTACGCTCGCTACGCTCATCCAATCAAATGAGACAGCAACCCAATGACATTCAATTAATATGCTAGACTCTCAGTATGGCCGTGGGGAGCGTGCCAATTAGAATCCATCTTGGAGGGAGAAATCAACCGTCTATAAATGTACGTAAATTTGTGCATATTTACATACAGACGGCGGTGCTCGCCCATCCGCTCAACAACAAACACAACTCCACAGCCACTTAAATCGGCAAATTAGCCAACTAGTTGAAGTATCTATGTGGCAGTGAAATGATTTTCCCCCTTCATGATGGCTTCTAATCGGCACGCTAGCGCTAGGGAGAAGGATAGGAGACTGAGCGTCAAACTCTTTGCTACGCAAAGCTTATGTACGTCATTGCAGCAACCGCTCTCTGTGACAATGTCATGTGAACATTGTGGCCTAATAAGGTGAGAGATTAGCCGTTTATCCAATTACTAGAGTAGGTGAAGTTAGTTATTGCTCAGATAGCTCAGTTGGTAAGAGCATCTCCCACCAGAGTGCAGAACGATCGACGTTTGGTCACCGCCATGTGTAAGTTCTACTGGAACCACAATGTAAAGAGTCCTGTGACCAAACCCCGATCATGCGATTATGGCGAAAAATCCGGGCGAACAAGCTTGGCATTGCCCTTTAAGTTTTGTATTTTCTAAGTTTGTTTTTATATTTTAATTGAATTCATGTATTTTTTCATCTACCTCAGTGATATTTATTTAAATATAAACAAGTCAAATACTATAATTACATAACAGTATTTTCCTTCTCCCTGTGAGTACTTTACTTTCCTATCATGGCAATCAGGTTGTATGACAGACTGGAAAACATGTTTTGTAAAATATGTATTCAACAAGTTGATAGTGTAACAAATCAATGATATTTAATATCGCTGGTGGCTCCTCATTAAGCCACGAGTAGCATCTAGGAGGCAGTGGTCTACCCAATCAATGTATTACTAGGAAAACGCCAAAGTCGTTGTTAGATGAGTGAGTGAGCCATCTAATGGGTACCCGGGAACATTCCCTTTCTTCCCCCTACCTTAGGCCTCCCTAGCCTATCATCGGCTAGAGTGGCGCATTATGGCCTTACAGTTGACGCGCCCTTATACCAACTAAACTTAAAAACCCTTTTATTTGTATCAATATAATGATCAAACTTAAATGCAAATGTTCCCGGGTACTAAACACATGACTCGCTCACTCGTCTAGCAACGACTTTGATGTTTTCCTAGTCTAGTTGGCTAAGGCGCCGTTGTACCCGAAATGTGGGGGACGTGGGTTCAATCCCCTGGTCGGGAAAGATCTTGTAATTTATGGATTGTATTTTTAAAATTAATAAATATGTTTTGAAATGCATATAACGCAGTGTAGTCTCTGTGACAATACTATGGAAAACATAGCCAGTACGAAATACATGTAAAGATTGCAAGGTTTACTCAATCTCGGAGCAGAATTTGGGAGTACCTTGAGCGTGCAAAATTCGATACACCTTGGGCACTGCATTTCACAGCCAGACAAAATCATTTAAATACTTTAAAATAAAATACATATAAAAAAAATAAAAAATTGTCGTTAACACGTTAACATAATTTCTTCACATTAGGAGCCTATTTACTATTTACTATTTCTTAAACATTTAAATCGCAACGAATTGCATTTGTAGCAGTTTCAGTAAACGTACCGATTGTCTTAAATTTCAGCGCAATCTGTTCAGCGTATTCGGCTATTTCGATTAGAAACAGACCCACCTCGAAGAAAAGAATAGGCGTTTGAGTTCATGGAGACACTCAGTCGCTTCGCTGTCGTTTAATTATTTTACTGAAGTTGTTGAGTCTGATTGCTGTTTATCTATTTTAAAAACTCAGAACTCACTACAGAATGTAAGGATATTTGCGCGTAAGGACCGTTTCGGTCAGACGTGTGAGGACCTGAGGACGAGCTGCTGGCAGATCCGCACAGGATAAATATTTCCACTCCTCCGTTAATATAGCGTATTGTGTATAAATGTTACAAAGCGCTATTTTTTAACATAAAACTACGGTTTTTCACTCCTTTTTTTATCTCAATTAACATTGTTTCTATAATTTGTTTATGAAAATATTCATCAGTTGGTATTAATTAAAACTTGATGACATAATTTTAAAAAAAAACAATTATAAGAAAACTTTATACACAAGTTTTTAACGTGTACAAAACATAGATGCCTGAAAATGCTATGTATAAATCTATCAACACGAACCTCTACTTGTGCCACACACCGGCTACAAAACTGAATAACTCGTAGCAGTCGGAAGTCACCCCCCCCCCCCCCTCCAACCCAACACCACTTCTTCGATAACGAGTTCCTAATCTAATGTGAATACAAGTGTAAGTGTTAGAGTATCCAACCTCAGAGTCTCATTATCAAGTCTGGATTAACATATTCGTGAACTGATAATGATAAGATTGACCAAGGTAAGTATCGATCGTTGTGAACCCCCATTCAGATAAGGACACAGAAGATGACTGCTTAATGTCGATAAAAGCTACCGTCCTGCTTAGGTTCATCGTGTTGTTTGCTAGTGATCGTGTTAGTTGTTAGTGATTGTGTTGGTGTCATCGTTGTCATCGTCCTAGTTCTCGTCGCCTACGGTGTCGGCAACAAAAATCCATTGATCCAGATTCCGAGAGAGATGTACCAAACCCAAGCGATTGGCATCAACTGGAACAGGGTTGCCGATCTCATCCTGAACATTGCTAAGAAGAGTGCCGAGGCAGACCATGTTTCCCTACCTGACATCACACAAGAGCATGTGAAGAATAAGATTCCAAATAATATTACATTCAGAGCCGAGAAAAGTTGGTTAAAAAATGTAGCGACGTTACAGCGAGTCGGCAATGTCGAGATATTTAGAGCCGGATGGGGCCGGGTGATTATTACGTTTTCTGTTGGTCTGGCAAAGTTGAAACTAGGATACGATCACTGCATGGCCAAGACCTACGGTCTAGGCTGGTTTGCTTCCCTTATGGGCCTGGGAACTGTGAGAGGGCGCATCAAGGGGAAGGTGGGCAGAATCGTCACTAAAGTCACGGCCACTATTGATGTCGAGGACGGGAAATGCACGAACATTGTGGTGAGCGTCAAAGTGGTGGAACTGGAAGGAATCAAGATCAAAGTGAGTTGCCGTTCGTTCGTGCATTTTTATTTGAGTAGAATCCTCACAAATGCTTGCAACGACGCTATAAAGACATATAAGAGTGATGTCGTGAAGATGATAGAAGAGGGGTTGTCGGACGCGATTGCCAAGTACATAGAGGAAAATGATTGTAAACAATACGTGAACCTTCTTACGTTGTGAGCTTTGTGTTTTAAACCAAAAGAGACAGCAACCGCTATATGTGACAATGTCATGTCTCATTTAGTCATTTTATATGAACATTGTGACCTCGTGTGGTGAAAGATTAACCACTTATCTACTGACAAGGGTAGGTGAAGATAATATGACTCAGATGGTTAGAGCATAGGAACTCTAGTAAAGCCAGAGGTTCTAGGTTCGAGCCTAGGACAACGGTCAAACTAATCTCCCACCAGAGCGCAGAACGATCGACGTTTGTCACCGCCATGTGTAAGTTCTACTGAAACCACAATGTAAAGAGTCCTGTGACCAAACCCCGATCATGCGAGCCTGGTGGAGAATCCGGGCGAACCAGCTTCGCATTGCCCTAATAAAATTAATAACAAAGTTTTATATTTTCTATTTATGTTTATTTTCTAATTCGAAGAATGTATTTCCATCTACCTCAGTGATATTTATTTAAATACAAGTTAAATACTAATTAAACAATAGTATTTTCCTTTTCCGAGTGAATACTTTACTTTCCTAGCATGGCAATCAGGTTGTATAACAGACTGGAAAACATGTTTTGTTAAATATGTATTTGTTAAGTGGTATCAATTAATGAAATTTAATATAATTCAGTATCAATACACTTTAAAACCACTCTCTGCGTTTTCGGTTGGAGATCTAGAGGACCCTGACATGATAAAGTTGGAGTTCAGACATTTGTAAACAAGAGAGAAGGGTTAAATTATAGTAGTATCTATGGGTTAAATACTGTATTTGACAGGGGTGTGACCACACGCAACAGCTAAGCTAACCTCAATCTCCTTCTACGTAGGGTCCCTGCTTGAACTATATTGGCAAGTTGAACGATATCGTCAACTTTACTATATATTTCGGACCAGCAGAATATACCGATATCGGCAATATTATGGTGATTTATGTAGGCCTACGTTTTAAAAATAAATCTAGTAATCTTGTTAATCTTATGACCTTAAAAATGTATGTTATTATTTAAAATATCACATTTCAAAAAAGCATCCTTTTTATACCGTAGGGCCTATCCATTATTTCCCAAAGAATGAAAATAATGTGTGTTAGACTAAAAAAAAAAGCGTATTTTGTTAACACCTAGACTTTTTTTGTATTTAGAGCAATCATATTAACATAGATCAGAGTCAATTAGGAAGTTTCTCCGTGGAAACTTCTTTATCGACTCTGGTATAGATGTAAAATATTATTGGAGTCTACCCCACTGCCTCCTAGATGCTACTCGTGGCTCCTCGTTGAGCCACGAGTAGCTTCTAGAAGGCAGTGATCTACCCAATCAATGTATTATTACCAGGCAAAGCCCTGTCAAGTTCCAATGTTTGAGGTCTGGGGGGTGGGGGGTTGTAACGGTGAATGTTGAGGTTAGGTTCTCAATATCTTGCCCCTGCTAGCTGCCCCCCCCCCCATTTATTTTTTGTCTGGCGCCGCCACTGCAGCTCGCTCCTTTAGAAGGAACCAAACCGTATATCACATCACTAGCTTTGTTTGTTTGTCCTGTTTCAATTACACCAGGTACAAGTTTGTCACGAAAACCCGTTTTTCTGTCCTGGTGTAAATGTACCTGTCACAACCCAGAAACGTTTTTTTGTCCTGTTGTAAGTTACCACTACTGCGACTGGAGTAAGAATTTTACACCTGCTATTGTAGCAGGAGTGGGTGTAAAGCGACAAAATATTGCGCCATTTTTTAAGTTTGTAGTGGCTTGGTTGGTGTAGTGAGAAGCTAAGAAAGAAGCTAGAAGTTAAAATGGAAAAGCCGGGCCGAGCAATTCGCGTTTAAAAGCAAAGTGGCTGACATCTGGTGGTCAAGTGGAGAACTGCTCCAAGGCAGATACCGGGCGGCTGCATGGCGGCATTCAATGTTAAACCAATGCAATATTGTAGCGTCACGGTCCACTCAAGAAAGAATTTACTCGATCATGTTTATTATTTAGCAAGCAAGAAAGGTCATAAAATTAGTAATACACATTTTTGTAATGCGTAAAGAAACAAAAAGTCTAATGTGTATATTATTCCGTGCAATACTGTGGGTTAGATGGAGTTCTATCGTCGGTTCCTTGAGACACATTTTTCACAACTTTCATCAGTTTCATGGATACCACCAACCGATAAACAATAAACCATAATGGTAATTAATTTGTTTCAATGATGTGCTGTAGGCGGTATAGGGCCAAATCGGGCTAAGAGCTATGTACCGTCTTTGGGTTCAACATTCTAACCCCAAAGATACTGTAAACCATAGTATATATTATGCAAGTCTCATTAATGGTGTAATTGATAATTGGTATAGATATAATATGGAATTTTTGTAATTATTATTTATTATTAATAATATATGTCCATAAATAATTATAGTTTTTAAATTTTTATTATATTATTATTTATTATTTATCATCAACAGGGTTGTACCCCACAAGTGTGATATAATATATCTTAAGTCTAAATTACAATTATGGAATATATAAAAAAAAAGTAGTACAGAATAATAAAATACAGTTCACACAATAAGGAAGGCCCTGTAAACTTACTGCTTGACATATGGTTATGTTTGTGACGTGTGAATGTGGGTGTATGATGTGAGTGTATGGGTGCAGTGCGATTGGAAATGTTAGTGTGTGTGTGTTTCGGTGTGAATGTGGATGTGAGTATGCGTATGTGTGTGTGCGCGTGTGTCTAAACATGGGTTATGGAGCTGTTAACCATTTACTTGATTGCAAATTAAGCCTATCTTAAATATATTGTTAATTGTAGTTTTAAAACAGTTTAATTCTAAGTGGTGAATGTCAATGTCTTCGTTTTTCCTCACTATTGAGTTGTATGTACTCTGAAGCCTGATCAAGCACGAGTATTTATACAAATCTATTCTACACTTAGGTATTTTGAAAAGGTCACGATTGCGAGTATTTTTGTTGGGTACGCGGAAACCAAGTTCACTGATGATGTTGATATCGACCACACTGTGAATGATTTTAAACAAGTAAGTCAAGTCAGTTATTGTGCGTCTGTCTTCTAAAGTTGTGAGGTTATTGTCAAGGCATAATGAGTGGTAGTCACGTCGGTGGTATACTGCATTTATTTTGACACACGCTAGCTTGATGAACCGTTGCTGCACACGCTCAACATAACTAGTGTTTGTCTTGTGGCTTCCGTTGGGGTTCCAGATGGAGCTTGCGTAGTCGACTTGTGGTCGGACCATAGCAAGGTAGAGACGACGAGCAGTCTCCTTCCTAAACTCACGGAAGCAGTTTCTCTTTAAGAATCCAAGAAGTTTGCAGGCTCTGGGGATAATTTTGTTTATGTGGCCGTTGTAGGAGAGATTGCTGGATAAATACACTCCAAGGTCGCGAACGGATGATAACCTTTCTAGGATAGACCCACTGAGCGTGTATGCATGTGCAATACATTGCTTCTTGTTGGAGAATGTAATAACGTTACATTTTGATATATTTAGGTTCAGTTTCCAGAGCTTGCACCAATCTGATAAGCGATCTACATCGGACTGAAGTTGTAGGCAGTCATTTTGGTTCGTGATGTGTCTGTACAACTTCAGGTCATCAGCGTATAATAATGCCTTAGAAAACTTAAAACAGGATGGTAAGTCATTAATGTACAAGACGAAGAGAAGGGGACCCAGGATCGAGCCTTGTGGGACCCCTGATGTTACGGGAACTGCCGTTGATGCGCCCGAATTTATGGTTACAGTCTGAAGTCGGTTGTTGAGATAGCTGGTCAGTAGGTTTTTGAGGTTTCCACATATTCCATATCCTTGTAGCTTGTGTATGAGGAGTCGATGGTCCACACTGTCGAACGCCTTGCTGAAGTCTGTATAAATGGAGTCAACTTGTTCTTTATTGTTAATATGTTTAGAGATGTCATTTGTGTACACAGTGAGGTTAGTTACGGTAGAACGCCGGCGGACAAATCCATGCTGTTCAGGTGCTATGTAATTTGTAACGTGATTATAGATTCTTTTGTGTATTAAACTTTCGAACACTTTCGATAGCACAGGTAGTAGCGATATAGGTCGGTAGTTACATACCTTGTGTTTATTTCCTTTCTTTAGCACCGGGGTTACGTTGGCCGTCTTCCAGCATTGTGGAAACTCACCACTTTCAATGGCTTTGTTGAAAATGTCTGCCAGCGGTCTGGACAGGACCCACCTGCATTGCTTGAGAATGTTGATTGGTATGTTGTCTGGGCCGGGGGATTTGTTGTTCTTAAGAGCGCGTATTTGGTCACTTACTTCGGTGCTGGAGACTTTAAATGTTGTGATTGTTTCGTTTACTACATAAGGAATGTCCGGTAGGGGCTGTTTTGTTGTTGTGGGTGGGAGGAATGTGGTTTTGAAGTAGTCGGAAAAGAGTTGGCTGCAGGTGCGTTCGTCGTGGGCTACCTGGCCGTTCAACTCCATTTCAATGGGGACACGTGAAGTTTTTGTTTTGCCTCGAATGTACCCCCAGAGTCCCTTGGGGTCAGACGCTATTGACGAGTCTAATTTTGACATGTAGTCACGATATTTTAACGCCTTCAAATTTTTGAAGTGGGACCGTTTCACTTGGAATTCTAATTTTGTGCATTGTAGTCCAGATGATTTCCATGATTTGTACGCTCTGTTTTTATCCTTTAGCGCGCTGATAATGTCTTTATCGTACCACTTTGGATATTTGCGGGATTAACCTTGATGGTTGGGACAGTCTTACGTATGGCCGCGTTTAGAAACCTATAAAAAATTTCACACTTTGCATTTACTCCTTGAGCAAGGGCCATTTCACGCCAGGGGCTGCTGTAAATAGCTGTACGCAATTTTGGAATGTCAGTTTTTTTCCAGTTAAGTATATTCATTTTTGTTTGCTTCTTGTGAGCAGGTGGCTTGGGGAATTTGATGTCGCACTTGAGCGCAGTGTGATCTGAGCTCACGGCGGGATCTGTGCAGCAGACTGATATTTGAATTTGGGGATTGTCCGAGAAAATGAGGTCAATAAAATTTTCTAACCGTGTGGGAAACTCGTTACGTTGACTGAGGTTGAGCTCGCTGATCATAATTTCAAACGCCAGCTCCGCTGGAGACGGATGAGCCTTCGTAACGAGTGTTAAGTCGTTATCAGGAGTAGCCAGCCATGTCAAGTCAGGCAGGTTGAAATCGCCACACAGAACTATGCTGTCTTCATCTCGCATGCTGGACTGGACCAAGGTTATGGAGTCGTGTAGGCATTCCACGAGCTGTTCGGAGGGTTGGGGCGGGAGATAGACGCAGCCTATGTGAAGACTGGCAGTCGATCTCAGCTGAACTTCAACCCAGATAAGTTCACATTGAGGAGTTTCCCACTCTTCGCGCCGCCTCGAAGTGTACTTCGTACTTACAGCTGTTAAGACTCCTCCACCTCGCTTGAAGGTAGCTCCAGGCTGTTGCCGGTCCCGTCTGTATACAGTGTACTGTGAGCCATCAAGTACTTCACCGTCGAAAACCTGCGGGTGTAGCCATGTTTCAGTGATACACAAGAAATCGAATTCCTGACTGTCTGCAAAGTGGAGATTGAATGGCTTGAGTTTTCTATCGGCTATGCTTCTCGCGTTCATGTAGTACAGAGAAGCCGTGTCGGGGCCGGGGTTGAGTTGGACGTCGCCGCACAGCGCAAGCACCACGAGAAGGAGCGCTTGGGGTGAACTCGAGGGCCGCGCACGCGCACTGGCTCGACATACGAGCGGTCTACCACGGGAGGATGGCTGCGCACCACTAAGATACTCGCGAGAACGTTCAGTGACGACCACTAACCACGTTGATAATTTGACTTTACTGCTTACTAGCATTGACTCTTTGAAAACGACACTGTTCCAGAGGTTTACTGACCCGTCACACGCATTTTTGACTTTGTTTGCTGTCGCTAACACTCGGTTTACTTGAATAAAAAATATAAAAACACGGAAAACGCGGACCGAGTGGATGGCACGGGCGCCATCTTGGGATAAATGTGCAGCGCATTGAATGTAAACTATCCTACCTTGATTTTTTATTCTTTTATGCCAAGAGATTTGTACCAACTGCTGCCTAAAACAACAAATAATTATGCATAGACTTAATTATTTTTTATGGGTTCATATTATTCATAATCTCAACCAAAACAACAACAAAACAATTCTAGGACTTAACTAGGCGTAATATAATTAGTTAACTATGCGTATTAATAATAGTAGGCCTATATATAAAATTTAGTGAAGGCCGGTGCCATCTATATATAAATTTTAACTTTAAATTTTTAGCCGCATTGGGGGGGCTTTTTAAATGTGAGACAATGTTTTTTAAGAAGTTTCAATGGCGAGACGAAACACAAATTTAATAACAAATCGAGTTTGATAATTTATTCGCGAGGAACCCGCAAAAAATTACTTCGGGGGGGGGGGGGGGGGGGAGAATAAATAATCTGTGATATAATATTATATTACATATCATATAGGCCTAAGTAAAGGCCAATAATCATAAGAAATTCGCGGTATTGCCATCAAGTTAAAATTACTGAAAATACACGTCTCCAAATTACGAGATAAAATTCCTTATTTTGCTAGTTATTTTGCAGCTGAGGGTTACAAAATATAGTGATTGTCCTACCCCATCGTACCCAAGTACTGGAAAGTAGAAATACTTCCAGAACTGACGCTTACAATGAAATATTATGTTTTTAAGCATGAACGTGTTTTTATCTGCCTTCGGACGGCCATATTGGCATACGACCGTGCTGCTACCTGGTTAGGTTTTAACTACGAATATCTTCCCAATGATTATACGAATCTTCACGGCCTTTCTTAAAAGGGACAATGCCAATTAATCAACCGTTAAGCAAAAACCTTAGCCCAGGGCCGACATAACCTAAAACTAGGATAGGTCTGCTTGAAAGACGTTTAGCAATATTATGCACAACAATGTACTAGAAACCTATTATCTAGGCCAAAATATTAAAAAATATAGTTAGGCCCAAAGCCTATTAGCCTATCATCGTGTGGTATATAGGCTCGTTGCCTTGTCAAATGTCAAAACTGGGTGCAAATATGTTTGTTTGTCCTAGTGGGCGTAACGTGTACTTATTACTCCTATTTCCGGTTTTATGACGTACATCCGGACGATTCCAGGAGTAAATATGTGAACCTGGTACAGGACAAACAAAGCTATTGTGTGGGTGGGGTTTATCTGCCCGGTTCATTTGAAAACAGCGAGCACATGGCAGACATTTGTGAAGCTCGTAGTCAACTGTGGGCCCAGACGCAGGCCACATGATCTGCTTGCGAATTGCGAAGATTAGAGGCAGACAACTTGACGCCCCCCTCCTCCCAACCTTCTCCTCGATGCGCAGTACACTCCCGCGCAACTCATCGTCGGCAGCTGGACGAGAAACCTAACGTAGTTATTAATAGCAGTATCTTCGCGGGAAACAGACTTTTACGACAGTGGGTTCGCCGGCTCTTTGGCTTGGGTTCATCGTGTTCGTTGTTATGGCGTATTCAGCTGCCAACCGAATTGACACTTGTCGTTTCATTTGTTCAGTTTTATGACGTTATTTAAGTGGGAGCGAGTGGGAGTCAACAACAATGACATCCCGCCGAGTGCATGCCAGTTAGCACGTTTGACTCTGGACTTTCAGAAGGTAGGCTCTACTCAACATTGATTTAGTTGCTATTTCTTTATTTGGAATTTGCTTATTTTGTTACATTTTTTACTAGTCGTTTCTTATGGCACAGATAACAGAGTACACTCTATTATCTTTGCTTACGCTGTTGATTGTGTCACTTTGTTTGGCCAATCCAAACAGCGAAACCATGTATATTTCAACTTTCCTTTTTTTATTTTGTTACTTTTGTTGGATAGTAGTTTTGGATATCCCCAACTGGTATATTATGATCGTATTTACTCTGATTGTGTTAGTATGTTTGGTCTTTCCGAAGCTATTCGCATCTTCAAAGCCAATAAGCCCAACCACCGATTTAGTTTCTACAATATTTGACTTCATTTTATTATTTTTCATTTCTTTATTTTGTTATATTTGTTGGATAGCCTTTGTGGATAGCCCCAACTGGAATATAATCTTCGTCTTTGTTCTTACGTATATATTGTTTGTATTTAGACCTATGGTTTTACAAAAGTTAATAAACAAAACAATTACATTATTTCCTACATTGATATTTTCAGTTGCTTTATTTTCAATTGCTTTATTTCGTTACAGTTTTTTGCTATCAGCGAACTGGGATGAAATTGATGTCCCCGATTTAGTATTGATTGTGTTAGTATGTTGGGTCATTTCGAAGATAGTAAGGTACACCATTGTATGCATTGCTACATTCTTCATCTTAATTTTTTCATTGTCGCTTTCTTTCGCTTATGATCTTTACCGGCGAGTCCGCCATATCGTCACCCTGAGTCCGAGTAGGGCTGTGGTTGTCTTGAACACGTTGATTGTGTCAGCATGTACCTGGGTGCTCGTTAAAAGCATAAACAACATCAGTGGTGTCATCGCTGTCATCGGCCTAGTCCTGGTAGCCTACAGAGTCGGCAACGTATCTCTAGAAGTCCAGAATCCGAGAGTGAGAGATCAAACCACGAATTTAAATCTTCGTCGAACCCAAGCGATCAGCATCAACTGGGACAGGGTTGCCGATCTCATCCTGGACATGGTTAAGAAGAGTGATGTGCAGCCCGGAGCAGACCAAGTTGTCCTGCCCGACATCACACATGAGCAATTGAGGGATAAGATTCCAAATATTGTTAAATTCGAAGCCAAGAATGGTTGGTTCAAAGATCTAGCGTCGTTACAGAGAGACGGCAATGTCCAGGTATTTAGAGGAGAGAATGATCGAGTTATTATTAAGTTTTCTGTGAGTCTAGGAGAGATAGAACTAGGCTACGATAATTGGGTATCCGAGCTCAGGGTCGTAGGAGTCAACCTGGAAACAGGGAGCGGGAGAATCAAGGGGACGGTGGGAAGAAACGTCACTAAAGTCACGGCCACTATTGATGTCGAG
Source organism: Sweltsa coloradensis (assembly GCA_024449915.1). Classification (NCBI taxonomy): domain Eukaryota; kingdom Metazoa; phylum Arthropoda; class Insecta; order Plecoptera; family Chloroperlidae; genus Sweltsa; species Sweltsa coloradensis. The sequence continues at coordinate 21,668 of JAMZAV010000154.1, read as the reverse complement.
GATGGGAAGTGCACGAACATTGTGGTCAACGTCGAGGTGGTAGAATTGGAAGAAATCAACATCGAAGTGAGTTGTGATTCGTTTGCTTGGATTTTGGATATTTCCCTCACAACTGTTTGCAATGTTGCTGCACGGACATATAAGCGCGACATCGTGAAGCTGATGGAAGAGGGATTGTCGGGTAAGATTGCCACGTCCATAGAGGCAGTTGATTGTGAACAATACGTGAACCTTCTTACGCTGTGAGCTTTGTGTTTTAAACGAATGAGACACAATGTCATAAACAGAAGCCGTGTTGAAGACTAGGGTGGAGTTATGTCTAGTGTGGTGAGAGAGTAGCCATTTATCCACTGACAAGGGTAGGTGAAGATAATGTGACTCAGTTGATTAGAGCATTTGAACTCTAGTAGAGCCAGAGGTTCTAGGTTCGAGCCTAAGTCGGGGCAAACTTTTATGACAATTGACATTTCAAAGTTTTGTATTTTCTAAGTTTGTTTATATGTTTTACTTCAATCAATGTATTTTTTCATCTTATTTTTTATCTTAATGACGTTCACACAAAATGATGTTAATAAATGCTTAACAATAATAAAATGTAGTAGTATTTAAATTTTTACCCGTGAAACTTTAGTTTTTTAGCATGGCAATCAAGTTGTGTGACAGACTGGAAAACACGTTTTGTATTTTTTGTTTGTTAAGTGGTATTTAAGTTAAGTTGTACAGTGTGTTGCGAGTTGCGACCAACATCCCCAGGACATTCACACACCTTGGTTTTCGGTTGGAGATATAGAGGACCATGACTTGATAAAGTAGCAGTGACTTGGCGGCTGAACGATTTGCAAGGCTGTGGACAATGCGCGCAAATTGTTCAAGATGTCTGCCTCAATGGGCAATATTTTGATGAAATCATGTCATATTTCGTGTAGCAGAAAGTTTCTACTACAAAATGGAGCCTCATTATGCTTTACACAGTAAGTACAATGTTTGTTTCACTCGTATCTGCATAATTTATTCATTAATTACCATTATCAAGTAAGATATTTACGTATTCCTATACTGTCTGGACAGAATCGAGAGTTTAGACATTTGTAAACAAGAGAACAGAGTTTTAAAAACAGTATTCAGTTTCAGTTTCAGTTTCAGTTTATTTTTTCTAGTAGTAGTATAATCTTCTTTTTAGCAGCTAGACTCTGCTATTTTTTTCTGGTTGTACATAACTTGATATTTCTTCTTTAGACAAGTGGAAACTTAATTTGCACCCATTGTTGTATAGCACTTTTGAAGTTTGTTTTTTTACCCACCAACATTTTTAGATTCTTAGGTAACTCATTGAATTTTTTTAATCCATTTACAAACAGGGATTTTTGCCCACAACACTTATTTTGATTAGGCATGTAAAAATCTTGAGCAGATCTAGTATGATGATCTAGTATGATCTGGCAAAGTAGCCAATTTACATTACATACAATAATATTTCACACAATAATATTCATCACAACATTTTGACATTTCATATTATAACCTATCTTAATAATTAATTAATAACATTTTTGTTTCTTTTTACTAATATTTCTATAAAACCTGGTGTTGTACCCATTTAATACATTTGGATTTGAACAATCCTACACTTTTACACTTTTAATTTCAATTGGAAGTTTATCAAACTCTTTTACACCAGAGATAAAAATAGAATTTTGCATTTTTTTTTTAATTACACCTGATTCGAAAAGAATTTCCAACAACAGATCCCCTTGTATTAAAATTATGTATATTCTTCACATCAGTCATTTTTTCAACTAAATAATTCGGCATATAATTATTTTTAATTTTATAAATGAAAACTAATACCAATACCATTATAGTCTCCTTAACACTTAACATTCCAAAATATTTAACATACTCTTTATTGGCATTAATCTTCCACATTTTATAATACACCTCATGGCTTTATTTTGTAGAATCTGTAATTTATCTAACTCATTTTTATTACTTTGATACAACACTGTAGCGCAATATTCAAAATGAGGCTTTATTATACTGTTATATACCATATTCCTTGTCCAACTAGTAAGTTTGCCTCCAATTCTTCTTAAATAACCAATTTTCTTCCCAATTTTTTTAATTATATAATTTACATGTAATTTAAATTCTAGTTTGTCATCAATAATTATTCCCAAATATTTAAACTCTTTCAAAATTTCAATCACCTCATTTACTACTTTTAGTTTATTTAAAATCTCTCCATCTCTCTTAACATTACATAACCCGCCTCCTCTTATTAACATACCCTTTGATTTTGACACATTGAGTTTTAGTTTGTTCATTCCTAGCCACCTCGTCATCCTTGATAATTCTTCATTCATTAATCTAAACATTTCAATAATATCATTACCCGTTATAGCCAATACCATATCATCAGCATACATATTAATGAAAGCCACTTTCAAACATTTATCTACATCATTAATATAAATAATAAACAAAAGTGGTCCCAGAATAGACCCTTGGGGTACTCCATTTAAACAGTTTTTATACTCAGAAACACTATTTCCATACCTAACCCTTTGTCGTCTATCAGAAAGAAAATCTTTAATCCATTCCAGTGCCAACCCCTCTACTCCATACATCATTCTTAATTTATTCAGCAACCTATTGACATTCACCGTTTCAAAAGCCCTCTTGAGATCCAGAAAAACAATCAAAGTAGACATATTCTTGTCCTTAGTCTGAAGCCATCTACTAATGACATTCTGCACTGCTGTCTCACATGAATAATTTCGTCTAAAACCTGATTGATTTTCATTTATAAGATTATTTGATTCAAAATAATCCACTAATTGTTCATGCACAATACTTTCAAACAATTTATCAAAAATTGATAACATGTTTTTGTTTCGACAGGGGTCCACCAAAACGTGACATCCTAGCCTACGCAATCTTGCTTACTTCCTTATTTTAACATACCTAGTCTTCTTAGTAATTAAATTTGTCGCCTCGTCCTCTGATATGCCTATCTCTCTTATGACCCATATTCCTCTTCTCCTCAACACCGATGATGACCCTTGTTGCGCCTAACACATTTCAGCAAACTTCTTCTTCAAAAATGTTTAATTCTTAATCATTCAAGTTTGAATATAATTTCTAAACCCCTCTACTTAAGTTTTGTAACGTACGTTTTTATAAAATAATTTGTGATTTGTATAGGGGCCTAAAGTTGATAATTTCATTATCACGTGTATATATTTTGTAATTTTGTATAGATAGTTTCTATATAGCCTATGTGTTTATATTACATCGAAAGAATTTATATTCCAATAGGCCCTACACATATTTATCAAATTCATCGGCAACATAACATATTGTGCCATGCACTTAAAATTGTAGAAATTAATTGTCCTGACCCACCAGAAGTAGCCTAACTGTACTCTAGAGTGGGCTGTCTTGTCTCTATGATGCAGCAGCTTGGCCTACAGTATGGCAGTGTTCACACCACATAGGTTACAAGGAATAACTATCAACGTCTTTTCTATCTGTCATAAACAGATTTAGGCCTACATTGATTTATAAACTTATTTCGATTTATGATTAAACCCAAAAACTCCTTCGATTGATTCCTCGTTTATTTTATTCATTTATTTAACGTCTATCCCATTCAAAAGCGTGTTTGGTAGGGTTGGGGTGTGGCTCTAGTACACTGCTTACATCAAGTTAGATGGGGATTTAAGTGTAGGAAGGGGTTTATACATAGGGGTATTGGGAATGCGAAATAGGGTGGACCTAGAATGCACGGGTCGACTCCGAGGACGGGGAGGATTAGTAGTTCGAACGAAGAGAAGATAAGGGGTAGATTACAAAACCAGGGAAGTGGGGGTTGAGCAGAACCGTTACCGCGGGGCAACTGGGGGTTATTAGTTGGGAAGCGGGAGAAAGCAAAGGCGTAGAGGGAAGAGGGGAATAGGGGGGGGGGTTAAGCACGACGGTTGCGGTCCGGGCTGGGGGAGGGTAAGTAGGGGTGGGAGAAAGCAAGGGGACTGGAATGAGGGGAATGTAGGAGGGGTGGCGACAAGCATGCAGGGTCTGATAGGATGTGAGTATAGAGTAAGGGAGGGCATAATAGGGGTTAGGGTAGGGATGGGTTAGTAGCAGCACCGCGGGAGGATGATAGAATGAGGGGGGAAATGCGTTAGTAGAAGGGGTAGCACGCACAGTTTGCTGGGGGATGTTCTTAGGGACGGGTCTCACGGGTAGGGAGAAGGAGGGGGCGCCAGGGTCACTGGGGACATGAGTAGTTAGAGGGGGGGGAATGCGGCACGGGGTAGGTAGGGAAGTGGGGTGGGAGCGGGAAGGGCTATGCGCCGGAGAAGGTTCCGGAAGGGGGAGCTTGCGGGGGGGGGAGCAAGAGGCAGTAGGGGGGTTGGCGAAGGACGCTCGGGATTGGTGGGGAGTGGTAGGAGGAGGGGGGGGGGTATAGGGAGGGAGGTAGGAGGGGGGAGTAGGGGAAGTGGGGGAAGAGGGGAGGGGAAGCGAGGGACGGGGCTGGAGGAGGAGGGGGGAAGGGGGAAGGGCATGGTGGGGTAGTAGGGGGAAGTGGGGGAAGGGAGAGGGGCGGAGGCCGGAGAGTGGAAGAGGAGAGAGGGAAGGGGGAAGGCATGCATGGGGGTAGTAGGGGAAGTAGGAGGGGGGGAGCTCTGGCACGCACGGGTTCTGGGGGGGGAGTAGTGAGGTAGGGGGGAAGGGCATAATGGGGGGTAGATATTGAGATTGGGTTGGTTTGACTAAGGCACGGTGGATGAGGCGGGGGAATGCAACTGTACAAGATGTAAAAAAGTTTTTAAGATAGTGGTAATTACTAGTTAGGAAATTAAAGATATTAAAGTGCGGTAGCTACAACACTATTATACATAACTAGTGAATAATACTAGTAGTAACAAGATTAAATCCGGTAAGTAGGATACAATTAAAGAAGATGTTGCCAATTGATTGACAATAATAAACGTTAATGAAAACTGGCGTATAGTATGAATGAGTAAAGGGCATAATAAGATATTTTGATTACGGGTAGTCGGACAAGCAGGCACTGGGGAGGAATAAAGGGTGGGGGCTGGAGCAGGTGTAGGGGAAGAAGGCGGCTAGCGGGGAAGTAGTGGGGGTAGCGCTAGAAGGCTTCACTCGCTGCGGTTAGGTAAACGGTTGGGCCTCTCCAAGCTACTAGGTAGCTAGTTGTTTCTATTTCCATACAAGAAATACATCTTTATAGGTGTCCTGTATCTCATCCATCACCAACTGTCACATCATACAACCCAACTGCATTTTATCGCAATTCAATCTACACAATCGATCATTCTTGATTATTACTCTTGCGTTAACTGTTAGACTCTTGAGAATTGTGGAAGTTTCGATTCAATACCCGCTAAAGACAATCATGACTTAAGGTTTTCCCTGGTTTATGGGAATTCCTGGGAAATTACGACGTCTTCAATAGCCCCTTCACAACTGTAGCTCACTTACTTGAAGGCGGTTTGCCGATACTGATGAAATTGGAGGATTAATTGTAGCCAATCAGCGGTCCTCAATTGAAAATACCGAAAGCTGCTTCGCCTGATGAAGAAATTAGCATCGCAAACTTGCTAGAGAAGAACCGTTTCAACCATTTACCTAGTAAGTACCATCAGTAGGGCAATGGTAAAACTAATTTTTCTCCAGAGCGCAGAACTATCAATGTTTGGTCACCGTTGTGCGTTAAATTTGTATGTTCCACGGAAACACGAACCATATTGTAAAAGAGTCCTGTGACTAACCCTAGATCATGCGAACCTGGTGGAGATTCTGGTCGAACCAGCTTGTTGGCATTGCCCCATCATTGTGTAAGTACCAGCTGTTGTAGAGACTGCGCCTGGAGATAATGCCAAGGCTTCTTCGGTGTCTATCGTTGTGTAAGTACCAGCTGTTGTAGAGACTGCGCCTGGAGATAATGCCAAGGGTTACAGGACTATGTTGTGCCGACCACCAGGCTCCCGCGAGGAGGAAGCGATAGGGGTAAGCCCAAGGCTTCCCACGGTTTGACTATCATTGTGTGAGTACAGCTATTGGGGAGAGAACTGCCCCATGGAGATAATGCCCCGGGGGTAATCCAGGATGTGAGTCCACGCGAAACCCCCAATTGCCTCCTGCACCAATGTGCACCGAGAAGCTGATAGAGTACAAGACCTACAACCAGGCGCTGCCCTACATGGATCGACTAGACTACGTCTCCATGATGTGCAACGAACAATGCTACTCACTGGCCGTGGAGAAACTGCTCAATATTGATATTCCCCCCAGGGCCAAGTACATCCGGAGTAAGTACAGCGTATAACATTTCCCAAGTCTCCATGATCATCATTATCTGTTGCCCTGTTGTCAACAAACATTTTTGTAGCAAACCAGCAAAAGTAACAAAAATTTGCAAGACTCACACGATAAATTACGAGTTATTTGGCTTGTCAGCTTCAGAAATGATCTTTGATTGGAAATTTCATGGCAAGTAAGCTCAAAATTTGAAATTGTACACTTTCCAGCCATGTTCGCCGAGATCACGAGAATCTTCAACCACCTGTTGGCCGTCGCTTGCCACGCCCTCGATGTCGGCGCCCTAACTCCGTTCTTCTGGATGTTCGAAGAGCGGGAAATTCAAATGGAGTTCTTTGAGAGGGTCTGCGGGGCCAGGATGCACGCAAACTACATAAGGCCGGGAGGTGTCAGCCAGGTATTTGGTCTTGTATGAAGGTGTGTGGGAGAAGCATGACCAACCAGCGGAGCCCCAAGAAGAAAAGTTCCCCTATATGAACCACTTCTTGCCCGTATGTCCGTCAGTGCATGCTTCACGACTCACGATCAAAACAGAACATGACCTCCGATTTACATGCATTATTTATTGATATTGCCATTTAACTCAAGAATGATTTTGGAGACCCTTATTGTAAGAAAGGCGGGAAAGCTTCAGTCAAAATTGGGGAAATTTCTTAACTTGACCTCACCACCAAAAAGGACTTCGTTTCACTAGGTTCAATTCGTGAAGGCCTCAACAATCTGATGATAAAGTAGCTTCGCTACTTCGCGCTTGGTTGTTTGCCAATATTCACTCGTTGATGATGTCCGCACCGACAGTATTGGTTTTGTCCGCATTAAATTAGTCTCCCACTGAAGATTGGTGTCGTATCTAAGTGGTTGGACTCTAGATACTTTGAGTTCAAAGACTTACTATTCAAACTTCTCTCCCTCGCCAGGACATGCCGCTTGGTCTGATGGACGACATTCACGAGTGGTCGATGAATCTGAACGAGCGACTCAACGAGGTCGACGATGTACTGACCGACAACCGTTTGTGGCGTCACCGTCTCATAGACATCGGCATTGTGACGTCAGAGCAGGCGCTCAACTACGGCTTCAGGTAGGAGGGGTGGGGGAAGAGAGGTGGCGAGGGGAGGGGGGATCCTCTAGCCCTGCAACCAAATCTGGAAATAAATTATATTTAAAAGAAAGGTTTACCAGAGTGCAAAAAAAGTAATTTTTCTGAAAAATAACACTATGGATCCTTGATTTGTTAACCACTTTCTAGTATCTAAACAATCTGTTTGCGATGCTCAACTATTTATTTATTTCCAAACCATGGCTATTTAAATGGTACACAGAAGGATTGTGTGGGTCATCCCCTCCACGCTATACCCATTGATTGAGCATAGAGCCAACTTCTCACCTTGGCAGCTCCCCTAAATAGTTCCTCGGTACTCTAGGTACATGTTGTGAGTCTGTGTCCGTGTGTTCCAGTGGCGTGATGCTGCGTGGCTCGGGGATTAAGTGGGACCTAAGGAAAGCCCAGCCCTACGACGCCTACGATCAGATGGAGTTCGAAGTCCCCATCGGAGTCAAGGGAGACTGTTACGATCGGTGAGTCTACCTACTAACGAACTAACTGCGGGTTTCACGAGGAGTCTTGTGTAAGGGTTGCTCTATTCCACATAGGCCTACCCATACAGGGGTTATTTTGTTTCATTGAGATTTGTTTAAGGTTTGTTGTGTTACCAGGTGTTTATATCAAGGTTACTCACAAAAGGGTTGCTCTGTCTCCAGGTATCTACATGGTTAAGGTTTTCTGGGTGTCAAGGTACTTGTATAAGAGTTGACGTGCACCCAGAGTCTGTATACGGGTGGTTTTGTGTAAAGATTGTTTAAGGGTTGTTTATGTCAAGGTTACTCACATAAGGGTTGCTCTGTCTCCAGGTATCTCTGCCGAATGGAGGAGATGAGACAGTCTCTGCACATCATAGACCAGTGTCTCAATAAGATGCCAACCGGTGAAGTCAGGTGTGACGACGCCAAGGTTTGTCCTCCGTCGCGGGAAGAGATGAAGGTCAGTGCAGTTCAAGGTCACACACTTTAGGTTGCCAAGGTCATACTCGTGCCAGTAGTTACAAAAGTCTACTCCGGAATGAATGTAAGCTAGTAGGGAGTCTACTAGTGGAATACCAAAGTCAATTGGAACTAAAGACAAACTTAAACTTCTTAATCGACTCTGATTGAAGCTAAAGGCAAACTTAAACTTCTTTATCGACTCTGATCGAAACTAATTGCAAACTTATACTTTTTTATCGACTCTGGTTGAAACTAAAGGCAAACTTAAACTTCTTTATCGACTCTGTTGAAACTAAAGGCAAACTTAAACTTCTTTATCGACTCTGGTTGAACCTAAAGGCAAACTTCTTCGTGTTCCAGACTTCCATGGAGGCGCTGATCCATCACTTCAAGCTGTTCTCTCAGGGCTACCAGGTCCCTCCCGGCTGCACGTACACGGCCATTGAGGCGCCCAAAGGTATGGACACTTAGACAGAGTTACAACAAAATCCAGGGAGCATTTAATTTCTGTTTTTGTGCGAAAAGGCCACAGATATATTTATAAATAAAAAGGATCTAGTTCTAGAAATGGGGTGAGGACATTATTTGAAGCATGTTAGTCAGTACATTATGACATATTATGTAATAGCCTACTCTTTAAAAGATGAGTGATCAAAATAGTGTCGCGGCTGTCACATATGTGCACTCTCTAAAGTGTTGGTCAACCTGCGAAAGTAAGTTAATATGTTCTCAGAGTTGTGGCGTGACAGTTGGCACCACTTGACTAGAGCCTAGGAATATAAAATGTCTAACTTGAATATAAAGTGATAATAAACTTATGATTGAAGCTTATTACGTGAGTACATACTTCTTATTATCCTTATCTATATCCTACATAACAATGTAGATAAAATATGTAACATGGTGGCAAGCGTCGGGATAAGAATACACCCAGTGCTCACGGGATTTCAATAAAACATGTCAACCTAACCTCAAATAAAAACGTGCTCCTGTCAAAACAGTAAAGGCCTAGCTTAATAAATAAGAAAAACAAGCATGGAATTTCGTCCCCTCAGGAACTCTCGTTCATTGGAAACATAGCAGAGAATTGGAAGAGGTGGAAGCAGAAGTACGAAATTTATATGCAGGCCTCTGAAAAAACAGATAAATCGTCCAAACTTCAGGTTTCGATTTTATTAAATCTAATAGGGGATGAAGCACTAGGCGTGTACAATACATTCACCTATGCAGACCCTACAGACAAAGAAAAGATAGATATTGTACTTCAAAAATTTGAGGACTTTTGCAAGCCAAGAAAAAATATTGTTTTTGACAGGTACAAATTTTTCTCTAGGGCTCAAGGTCCCACTGAAACAGTTGATGCATTTGTGACAGAATTAAAACATCTGGCATCGACCTGTGAATTTGAATCCCAAACTGAAAGCCTAATCAGAGATAGAATAGTGCTAGGGATATTGGACAAAGCTGTCCAGAAAGGTTACTGAGAGAACCTGACCTAGGCCTAGAAAAAGCCATTAACTTTTGTAGAGCAAATGAAACAAGTAAAGCACAAATGAAAGAGTTGCAGGGGGAAACTACAAATGCAATTCAAAAGAAGAAGGTAGCCCTACAACCCTCAAAATACAAAACCAAATTCAAAAATCATAGTACCACTAAAGATACAGAAAAACTTGACATAAAAGAGAAGAAGACATGCTATAGGTGTGGGAAGATACATCAATTTAAAGAGTGTCCTGCCTATGGTAAAACTTGTTCAAAATGCGATAGGCCTAACCATTTCTCAAAAATGTGTAAAATGCAACGTGTCCAATCCGTGGAACAAAACCAAACTTCAGAAGAAGACGAAGAATTTGTCTTGGAAATTAAAGAACATGGTCCTACCAACCCTCAGTGAATAATATTGAGTGGAGAGAAACAATTAAGATTCAAGGTGTAGACATATCTTTTAAATTAGATACAGGTTCGGAAGTCAACATAATTCCGGACGATTGTCTAAAAAGTATGTCAAAACAACCAAAACTACACAGTGCAACTAGAACCATAACATCCTATACAAGCCATAAAATAGCAGTGAAGGGAGTGACAAAGTTCATGTGTAAACCAAACAAGGGGAAGCAGAGATAGAATTCTACATCTCAAGAGGAAAAACCCAACCAATTCTTGGTATTACTGCATTAGAAAGTTAGGACTTGTGGCTAGAATACACACTTCAAGTGCAACAGGAGAAGTCTCCAACATGCAGGGCAGAACACATGCCATGAAGATAGTAAACAACTATGAAAATGTTTTCAATGGTTTAGGTAAACTAAATAAAGAATACAAAATAAAGCTGAGTGAAGATGCACAACCTAAAATAGTGGCAGCAAGAAAAATACCTTTATCTATTAAAGATAAGGTAATAAAAGAAATCAAGAAAATGGAAAAGCAAGGTATCCTAAAAAAAGTAGAAGAACCTACAAAATGGGTAAATCCTATTGCGATTGTAAAAAAGCCTAACGGAAATGTCCGAATATGTATGGATCCTCGAGAACTAAATAAATACATCCAAAGGGAACACTATCAAATACCGACATCAGACACAATCTTCGCAGAGCTACAAGGAGCAAAAGTATTCTCAGTACTAGATGCTTCTACAGCATTCTGGCAACTGCCCCTGGACGAAGAGAGCTCAAAATTGTGTACCATAGCCACACCTAAGGGACGGTACCGCTTCACCAGGCTCCCCTATGGTATCAACAGTGCCGCTGAAGTCTGGCAAAAAGCAATGCACGAGGCGTTTGAAGGTATAGAAGGAATTCTTATATACATCAACGATTTACTTGTGTATGGAAAAGATATCGAAGACCATGATGCTCGTTTGGAGAAAGTATTGGAAAGAGCTCAAGAAAAGAACCTGAGATTCTCAAGAGAAAAGTTAAAAATAGCAGTGACTGAAGTAGACTACATTGGTCACACAATAAATGAACATGGAATAGCAGTAGACTATAAGAAAGTCCAGGCTATTTCCTGTTTTGCAACACCTAAAACTAAACAAGAACTGCAACGTTTTCTCGGTATGATAACTTACCTGACACCGTTTATTCCAAACATGTCAGAAAAGACTAGTCCTCTACGGCGTCTTCTAAGCATGAAGAATGAATGGGTGTGGGAAGCACCAGAACAAAAGGCATTCGAAGATCTAAAAACTTTGGTAACAAAAGCCCCAGTTCTTGCCTACTTCGACCAATCAAAGAAAACAGTAGTATCAGCTGATGTAAGCCAGTATGGTGTGGGAGGAGTAATCATGCAAGAAGGAAACCAGTTGCGTACACCTCTGCAGTACTCACTGACACTCAACAGAGATGGTCCCAATAGAAAAAGAGTTATTAGCAATTGTCAATGCCTGTGAAAGATTTTACTACTATGTCTATGGGATTGAGTTTGTTGTCGAAACAGATCACAAGCCTCTACTTGGCATCATGAAGAAACCGATTGAAAGTCTGTCTCCACGTCTGCAAAGATTGGTAATGCGTCTTCTTAGATATAACGTTACTCTGCAGTACGTCCCAGGAAAACAGATGTATGTCGCAGATGCGCTGTCACGACAACCTGACGACAAGAACTACGTGAACACCGACTACCTTGAAGGAGAAACGGGCACAGTTCATTCGCTCATCAGTGCAACAGATGACAAAATAGAACTAATGAAGAACGAAACTGAAAAGGATCCCGTTCTCAGTGCTCTGAAGATGTTATGTAAGGAAGGCTGGCCAAAACACAGGTCACAAGTACCTGAAGAAGTACGACCATATTGGCAAAATCAAGATGGAATACACGAATCAAATGGTCTGATGTACATCAACAATCGAATCATCATTCCATCAAGTCAACGAAAAGAGACATTGCAGAAAATTCACTCATCACATCAAGGTGTAATATCAAGCAAAAACAAAGTGAAAGATTCTCTATATTGGCCTGGCATGATGCACGACATCGAAACCATTGTTAGTCAATGTCCAGTATGTCAAGGATACTCGCGAGCCAATCAGACACAGCCCTTAACACCCCATCCAATTCCTAAGCTCCCCTGGGAAAAGCTGGGTATTGATTTTCTGCATGTGAACAGTCAAGACTATCTGGTCCTCGTAGATTACCATTCGAAATTCATAGAAGTAAGATTGCTTGGAAGCAAAAATGCTCGAGCGGTAATTTATGCTCTTAAAAACATCTTCCGTACTCACGGTATACCCCGGGAATTATTTTCGGATAATGGACCCCCTTTTGAATCAACAGAATACGACAAGTTTCTGAAAGATTATGATATACAGAAAGTAACGTCAAGCCCTCTGTACCCCAAATCCAACGGGATGGTAGAACGAGCAATTCAAACAGTTGAAGCCTTATTAGTAAAAGCGTACAAATCAAATGAAGATGTACACCTGGCAATATTGGAATACAACAACACCCCGAAAGCAAATCTTCCAGCACCATCAGAATTACTAATGGGTCGACGTCTCAGAACAACTGTAACAACTACTACAAAAACATTGATGCCAAAATTCAAAACTAACAAAACCCTTCAAATCCTAAAAGAAAACCAGAACAAGCAAAAGAAGAACTCTGATGCACAATCCAAACAACTTAAACCTTTGAAGAACGGTCAAGATATAATAATTCAAAAAGCAACAAGGAAATGGATACCAGGTCAAGTAATCGAAAGGGATAAAACACCAAATTCGTATCAAGTAAAGACAACAGAAGGAAGCACACTACGTCGGAACCGCATTCATCTCCGTCCAAGAAACACTCCAGAAGTATGCCCACATCCTCCTACTCCTTTACTTTTTCAACCAAATCCTGTAAGAATGGAAACTCCATAAATTGAACCCTTCAGACTTACCTCACCAAAAAAAAATCACATACCAATTCCTGTACTGAACCGTTCTGAAGTAACTTTACAGAAGAATCCTCCAGCTAGCAGTCCCCAGGATGCCAGAGCTGACCGAAACACCACAAGAAGTGGACGAGTAGTCAAGGTTCCACTCCGTTTCCAAGAGGAATGACAAGTTACAAGATGAGAAGATCAGTTAAGAGTTAAAAGTCACATCAATAATCATATATATAATTAAGTATTTAGTAACGATTAATAATTTTGTTAGTAGTAGTAGTTATTCTTTATTGTAGCAGTTGGCTATTTTCAACATAATAACAGTAATAATAACAGATTTGAATCTAGATAATTTCATGACTAGTTAAAATAATATGACAATAATTAACCTTTAAAAAAAAAAAAAAAAAAAAAAAAAAGGGGCATGTCACATATGTGCACTCTCTAAAGTGTTGGTCAACCTGCGAAAGTAAGTTAATATGTTCTCAGAGTTGTGGCGTGACAGTTGGCACCACTTGACTAGAGCCTAGGAATATAAAATGTCTAACTTGAATATAAAGTGATAATAAACTTATGATTGAAGCTTATTACGTGAGTACATACTTCTTATTATCCTTATCTATATCCTACATAACAATGTAGATAAAATATGTAACAGCGGCCACTACTCGATGAAGGTTGACGCATTCTTAATCCAATCATCATCATATCCATCGCTGTTTCCTGCTTCTGGCAGAGTCAGCTTGGGTTTAGCAACTGAACTTTTCCATTTAGTTCTATCCTCCCACAATCGTGTTCTCTTCCACATCTTCTCGTCTCTCTCCTCTTGCCACCAAGTCTCCTGCTATGGTATCCTTCCATCTCTTCCTGGGTCTACCCCGTCTCCTTCTTCCTTCTTCAATCCTTATTTCATACATTTTCTTGGGTATCCTATTTTCCCCATTCGTTTCATATGTCAATATACCATCTCAACCGTGTCCTTCCTATCCTGTCACTTAACTTCTCTACACCTGGCATTTCTCTAATGTCTGTGTCCAATAAACTTTAAAGAAACTTTAACCGCTTCTGTCCAAATATGTTTTAACCTCTTTGCTTTCAGGTGAGTTCGGCGTGTTCATGGTGTCTGATGGGAGCTCCGTGCCTTATCGTTGCAAGCTGAAGGCACCGGGGTTTCGCTCATCTAGCAGCCACTAACTTATTGGGCAAGAATCACATGCTCGCTGACATAGTCGCCATCATAGGCAAGTGCCACCCACATCATATACCTCACACTAACTCTAGACTCAAACATACTACTTATCAGTCCCCCAATCCAGAGCTCTCGAGGATTACAAAATGTTGTTCGCGCCCTTATACCAACTAAACTAAAAACACTATAATTTATACCTTATATATCAATCAATTTAATGGTAATGTTCCCGGGTACTCAACACATGACTCGCTCACTCGTCATACAACGACTTTGGCGTTTTCAAACTTACATATCAACGTATTTTTAAGGTTAAAACATTTCTAGGAAAACGCCTAAGTCCTTGTAAAACGAGTGAGGAAGTCATGTGTTGAGTACCCGGGAACATTTGCATTTAAGTTATTGATATAAGGTATAAATGATAGGGTTTTGAGTTTAGTTGGTATAAGGGCGCGTCAACTGTAAGGCCATAATGCACCACTCTAGCCTATGATAGGCTAGGGAGGAAAGAACCGTGGTGGATCCAGCCTCGGGTAGGGGAAGAAAAGGGAATATTACCTGGTACTCAACACATGGCTCGCTCACTCGTCCAACAACAACACTTTGACTTTTTTTAGTGTTGTATTATTATTATTATTATTATTATGGATAAAAACTTAAGTCAATTGAAAATTAAACAAAACGTGTAGTTGTTACCATACGGAATAAATTATATAGACATTGGACATGAATGAGCCATATGGGAGTGTTTTTTACCACTTGAATATCACATGCAGCAGTTTCTTTCTGCGTTTAGTCCATTTATTTATTAGTTAGGTACTATATCGGCCTACATTAATTTAAATATGCATTTCACTTATTGAAATTTGTAACGGCCATAAGTACTTACTAAAAGGGTGGGGGTAGATTGGCCGATTTATCTACAATCATCCTTATAATTAATGTTTATGACCGTTACAAGTAACAAAGAGTAAAATCCACATTTAAATAAATGTAGGCCGATATAATAACTAACTAATAAATAAATCGACTTATTGCAGAAAGAAAATGCTACATGTGATATTTAAGTGGTAAAAAACACTCCCATATGGCTCATTCATGTGAAAACCTAATAATATCAACAGTAGCCTAATGAAATTAATTTAGATGTAGGCTTTTTATGGCTTTAGCTAGGAATAGGATAGACGTTTTTGATAGGAAAGAAAGAAAGAAAGAAAGAAAGAAAGAAAGAAAGATTATAGCTGATCTAGCATGGGTCTTTCCTCCCAAGCCTATCATAGACTAGTGTGGCGCATTATGGCCTTTTAGTTGACGCGTCCTTATACCAACTAAACTCAAAAACCCTATCGTTTATACCTTATATCGATCAACTTAAATGCAAATGTTTCCAGGTGCTCAACACATGACTCGCTCACTCGTCTAACAACGACTTTGGCGCTCTCCTAGTATTTCTATATAATGGTCAGGTGGAAGGGCAATCGATATTGATTTGACCTCTCGATTTTTGTTGTTATTATTATGCCTTATGTTATTATTGTTATTGTGACAACAATATAAAGCTGAATACTTGTACAACCATGTCAAGATGTTGCTCTCATGTTGCAGGTACCATGGACATTGTCTTCGGAGAAGTTGATCGCTGATTCTTAATGTTATAACGTACGGGCTGTGGTTCCTATAACAATTTATCTTTAAAACTAATTTGTGTGATGTGTATTGTTCCTATTAAATATAAAAGTTCTTATAATTGATAATTAAAATATTTCTGGTCCAATAGACGTTACCATTGATGTTGTATTGAAATGTGTGTCTGTTCATCAATCTTGTCCGTGTCCTCCTGCACATAAAACAATGTATTCCTGTATCCTGTAGTCTTACTGGTTTATTTCCCCTTTCCGCTTGGGTTTGGTAAGGGAAGAGGGAATAGGACACATTTGGCAGTTGGCACATAGCTATTCGCTCGGTGTCAGGAAGGATCCGACGTGTATGAGACCCTACATAGTAGAGCATACATGGACAGCCCTACACTCGTAGAGTTTCAATATTTTATGTTTTTCTGCCAGGATCAATCCAGGAATGTGATCAATTTTAGACTTTTTAAGAAAATCCAAATCCTAAAAATAAATTTAATTTTTTTTTAAATTGTTTAAAAATAATTTCTTGAAAAGTGTTACTGTTGAGCCCCATTTTTTGGCTTCCTTGACAACTACCCAAAATTGTAAACAACTGCATGTGGTGTCAGTCGGCGGAGACGTTTTATCCTCTAAATGTTTTTTGTAATTCATATTTATATGTGTTTGTGTCCCTAGTGATTACAATACCATGCACAATGAATGTCCAGTCACACCTCAAGCATAATGCGCGTAGCATACGATAAGGGCGCTGGTCTGAAGCGTGTGGCTCTACGAGGACGTGGGTTCGAATCCCGCATAAGGCATGTTTTATTAATTTTGTAATCGTCTATCATCGTCATCTATCACCACTCATCGTCTCGAATAGCCTTAGTGCATTTATAAAGACGTAAGGTAATCTTAAAAAAATCATCATCATCATCAAATTCGTGAGGTCATGAGTTCAATACCACTACCGTAATTTCTGACGGTATTTTTTTCGATGTTTACTATTAGCTACGCTACCTATTTTGTGGAAGGGTGAGGGGGCAAAGTTAATGAAAAGAAAGATAACCCGTAAAACCAAAAAAGGGTGGTCAAAGTGGCATTGAGAGGTCGAAGGGGTTTCAGTCCCAGGCTCCCCAGGACTTATATTAACGCAATCCTTTGTTTGTTCTATTTCTTCACACGGCTAACAAAGCACGTGTGAAGCGCAGAGTGAACCTCCAATACCGCGGACCACCCTGAGTCAACAAGAGACAGACTTTCCTTATATAGGAAGTGGGCAGATTTTGTGTGAAGAGGTTAGCAACTCTTCAACAGATTTTAGCAATTTATCTACAAGCTCCAGAGAAATTCTGTTTACACGGTCAGCGTTTTTAGTAATTGCTCGATAATATTATAGGTGATTACTTAGATAATTGCCGGCCTTGCCATGTTGAATACGGTTCTCGATAGATCACCGAGGTTAAGCAACATCCGGCGTGGTCGGTACTTGAGTGGGTGACCAGAGACCATTTGGGAACACCACGTGCTGTTGGCAAAGGGGTGAAGCAGATCACCAAAGTGTGCCCCCGATTGAAAACGATCTTATCACCTTTAACCGTTCTGCGGAGAACAATTTTCATTACAAATGTTTCTGGTGTTGGATTTAAAAATTTAAAGAAGTCTATCATTGTTTTGTAGTTGTGGATGGGGGTGCATGTTGTGAGTGTCAATTATGCATCATTACTAATTGTGTTAAACTGGTTTTGAATACGGTTCATAATATACTAGGTTCATTAAAAGATGGAATTTAATAATTATTATACGTGAAATACTTCAGTATTACTGTAGGGGGGGGGGGGGGGAGTGTAGGCCTATACAGCTGTTGTGATGCTGCGCACTGAATTAAAAAACTGCGCTGGTGAACATCGATTAGTCTTAAACGCGGGATTTACAAAGGTTTTGTTTAATATAAGTTTACGTTCTATACTCAATGGTAAGAGGTACATTCTTTGTGGTTTTAAATCCCACATCCTCTTTTCTAGTTGTGTGGGGGGGGGGGGGGGGGGGGGAAGGTGCTTCAATCCCTTGACACAACTAGCCTCATCAGCCCCCTACACACAATTTTTAGTTTCTCATTTTGCAGACAAAACAAAAAAAGGGGTTTGAAGTTTGTTTTGGGTTGAATTGGGGGGGGGGGGGGGGGGGGAATCCCCTCATTCCTAGCCCCCTGATCCCAACAGTTCACCGTAAGACGTAGTTCAAGGGAGGATTCGGTTCCCACCATCTGCAATCCTGACAGAAAGGTTCAGAGGTTTGGTTCAGTCACTATATGGTTTTGAGTCCTATATGTAATATTGAATATTTACATTCGTCTCAGACTCTGATTTCGGGATCCGGGTTTTAAAAATCCCTCGAAACCGGCAATCCTGACGAAGGTTTTTTCCCCGAGGTTTTCCTAGTCGTTAATGAAAATGAAATTTAGACTGAGTTCCTTAAAAACCCCCCTCGGACCCCCTTCACAATTATTCTTTCCCAACATACCAAAAAAAATCCCTTCACGATGTCCGCAAGAGGGGAAAAAAAGAGATTTTCCTGGGCAAATTTTGGGGCGATTTTTTTACTTTTATCAAAAGGCTTACAGTAAATGTGCTGGATCAAGACGTTCATGAGGTATTTGAAATTTCGATCCGTTCATAGGGAAAGGGGGTCGCGACGCCTGAAAGTCGTGGAAATGACATATCCGTCGCGTAGTCACTAGCTTGGGGGGTCGTTTTTTTTGTTGCCTCCAATTTAACTTTTAAATTTTTCACCCCCATGGGCGTTTTCGTGAAGGTCACCCCTACTTTAGACGTAGATTGGTGCCCCATCGGTTAGATAGGAGGGGGCGGCGACGACCGGGGAATGTCGAAAAATGCTTTCGCGCGCGATTGCCAGGGCCCCTTTAAAATTTTGACCTTTTAACCCGGGATGTAAATTTCAGAAAAAAAAACGCTTTTGAATGAGTAGACAAGATTTTTTATCGGACGCCATTTTGTTTTTTTTTAATTTGGAAAAAAAATCAAAATGGGGGTCAAACTTTGGGAATTATATGTAAAATTTTTCAGAAAAAAAAAAACGATTCGAATGAGGTAGATAACTTGCCGATCGGTCCCATAGGAAGGGCGTCGGACGTCCCCAAGATGGTAAAAAAATCGACATTTGGTTTGGGCGATTGCGGGTCGATTTTTTACTCTTGACAAAAAGGTTACATTAATGTCACAAGATCGAGACGCTTCGTTAGAGGTATTTGGATTTCCGATCGAGCCCATAGGACGGGTACTAGCGACGTCATAAAAAACCGTTTTCGTCGACACCTTCGGGCACGTGTTTGGTTCGTGAAACACGATGTATTTGCGCGTGCGACCGATAACTATTTGAGGAAATTTTATTGCGTTTCCTATGCAACCAGTCTTGGGTTCAGGTATCAATTATTTATCGTCTTTTCACGACATAGACTGTTGAAATGCGTGAAAATGTTGCAGAATGTGTTGTTTGAATTTTGCGCGAAAATGAGAATTGTTCTGATTGGCCACATATGTGGCGGCCATGTTATTGGTTACCACCGCTGTCTGAATGTAAATGGTGAGCTAGCGAACCAGCAAGCACGCCTGGAGAAGGCGGTGCACAAACATGGCCGCTGTCTTGGGGACTGTTTTACGAAAGTCGAGTAATTTTCCATTTGGTGGAAAGATTCTATTGCAGAATGGAGGTTCATTGTACTTTGTTAAGTAAGTGCATATTATTGCCTACATTTTCATTACTGGTTATGCTTCAGACGTATCCTTTATATATTTCAAATCACAATTTGCACTCGGCTCCCCAAGTTTTCCTTGCCATTGAACGACTCGAGCCAAAAGAAACTTGATACCATACTAGGGCCTAGTGGGCCCCGAAGCTTTGATGGCCTAGCCCACTGGTATTGACTTGTGTCTGGGCCCACCTGCTGGTTAAAAAATAATTGCTTTTTTAAAACATAGGACAGCGGCCTCTGCCTGGGCAAGGGCCAAGCAGTGCCCTCGGCACTTCTTCGGCTAGGGGGGTCCAACTTTTATACACCTTGTTAACACTACTAGGCCCTAGGCCTAGGCCTAGCTAGCCCTAGGGCATATATTGCCTTGTTACTCCTTATGTTAAAGGTTTACTTTCGTTAGGTTAGCCGAACTTTCCGCTGGCTACAGTGCGCCGCGCTAGTTCTAGGATATAATCGATAAGAGCGCACCCAAAATCCTTTCTGTTACAGTGTATATAAAAGTTGGACCCCTCTAGCCAAAGAAGTACCGTGCCCTCCGGGCTAGCCTAGGCTAGGGGCCTAAGCCCTGTCTCATCCCTAGAGCCCTCTGAGGCTAGGGCTAGCCTAGTCTAGGCCTAGGACCTGCTTCCCTTATAAATAAAACAAACTAATGACGTGAATTGGACGAAATAATCGATGGCAAGATATCGC
Source organism: Sweltsa coloradensis (assembly GCA_024449915.1). Lineage (NCBI taxonomy): Eukaryota > Metazoa > Arthropoda > Insecta > Plecoptera > Chloroperlidae > Sweltsa > Sweltsa coloradensis. Next base: position 1,143 of record JAMZAV010000154.1, on the reverse strand, counting down.
CTAGGCCCGAGATAGGTAAGCCTAGGCCTACCTAGTTGGATCAGTTTATTTTCTGGCAAAATAGCCATAGACCTATAATATTTCGTAGATGCTTAGACCTACGAGGCCTTGACACGAAGTGCCATTGGTTGACATTTTCTCTCATTTTGTATCTAGGCCTAGACAAATATGCAAACATTTAGTGCCTAGGCCTATAGGCCTAAACCAATTGGAGCCCACAGACGATAGTTCACCATCTTGTCCACTAGGCGGTAGGCCTTAGGGCTACCCAACCTAACCTGATCCAGATTGCCGCATCACTACAGGTCTGTATATATGTCATGACAGATTCACAATCACAATCATCACAATCATGTTACTTTTCGGACAGACAGACCGGTTCACTGTTGTTCACGGAACGTATTCCCACCAAATTTGCTTCTAGGCACCATAGGTCTAGGTGGTTACCCTGCCTCTCTCACAGATCACCAGTTTAGGTTACTGATCCAGGTTGGTGATCTGAGATCAGGTATTCATAAGCAAACAGGTTGCTCAGATAGGCCTATATTTTTAGTAAGATGGACGAACGAACGGACGTATGGCTGGTAAAAACGTAGGCCTACCTACTTCAAGAGCGCGGATGGAAGAAAATGTATGCATGGGTAGGCCGATAGAACGTAGGCCTACACTTTTTCATCGATTTTTGTAGACTACGTAATAGGTGGGGAAAACATATTAGATACAATTTTAGACATGAAGTTTTATTGTTACTGGTTAACATAGGTACAAATAAAAATCAGTGTTAAATTCAGACGTGCTGGGCAGGAACGGATGAAGGGAACGTTTTAGCAAGATTTCACCTTATGTTCTGATAACCTGTTAGGGTAAGGGAACTAGTTCTGGATCGGGGTTGAGTTGTGGATCAAAATCTTTGGGCTTGTGGGAAGTTCTACATGTAATGTACTAGTTGCACTGTCAGTAGGCCTTATTTTTTCTGATGAATTGATCCAAGGAGCATTGGGAATTGCACACTGTCATCACCAGGTTGAGTCATTTGTCATCTTAAGTAGAAATAGTCAACAATGCTTCAAAATGGTTGCCGTTTGCAACAGACGCAATTGATATAGGTACACATGCATTTATCATTTGTTGGATGAGGGAAAA